>CM076575.1:1112206953-1112568782 GCA_034641835.2 Pinus albicaulis | reverse complement strand
TACATAAGAACACTGCCAATGGCAAATAGAAATAGAAAATACAAAATCAACTATAGTCTACAAGACTACAAGCTTGAAGCCTCAATGAGTCAGAGTCATCAATCCTCATAATCAACATCACTGTCCAAATCCTGATCATCATGCTCACCACTGCTCTCCTCTGCCTCTGATGCATCCTCCTCCTCTATCATCTCTGCATCTGCTGGTGTGGAGGATGACCCCTCTAATCCATCATCAAATATGACAGGCTCTAGCACTGGCGCATTGAGATCCAAGTTGGCCAATGCCAACTCAACACTGCTGTCTAGACCCATATCATCAGGAAACACATCCCACATCTTTGTCTTTCCCTTCAACCACTCCTCCCTCTGCCTGTAGATAAGACGAAGGTTGGTGTGCACATACACCATTGTCTCTGCCCTGGACTGCTCAAGCCTGCTCCTCTTCACACTATACAAATTCCCATATGTGCTCCAATTCCTCTCGCAACAAGAGGATGAAGTCACCTAAGAGAGGAGCCTCGTGGCTAACTGCTGTAGAGGAGGGCTTGCTGCCCCATGAGTTGCCCACCAAGAATGGGGCTTCTTAGCCCCCCTGTCTTGAATCAAATCATAGCCTCCAAATCACCCCCTGCCAGTGGAAAAATCTGCAAAGGCATCCTCCACCTCATCAAGGGATGCCCTATCCTGAAAAATCCTCCTCAATGCATCTTTCCTCCCCTGTGAGATTTTAGCATCCATGTGAGGAGGGAATCTGCGGGAAGGTCCACCATTCAGCCACTCATGGCTGTAGTATTTTGGGTTCAAGGAGTGAGCCAAACAATGTAAAGGTGTGCAATTCTTGTCCCATCTGCTGACAAGAATATCTTGTATGACGGTGAAGAAGGCCTCAGGTGATGTCTCATACTCTGGGCACTGACTCTGTAAAATAATGGTCCTCACAGACTCAATCATGGAATCCCATCCCTCATAAACCTCTCCTAGGATGGGTTGGTATGTATCTGCAAATCTGAGCAAGGAAATGATAGGCTCCATGATCTGAATAATTAGATCTACCTTCTCCCACCATATATCATCCAACACTATGTCCTTCACCTTCTTTGAGGCTGCTTGATCCGTCTTTCTCCAAAAAGACCAAAACTCTGAAATAACCATAGACCCAAGAGTGGTCTTTACCTCCCTCAACCTTTTCAACATGATGAATGAAGAGGCAAACCGTGTATCTGCAATCTTCAGCAATGATAGATTGTTGTACTCCTTGTAGATAGTGAGGGCATTTGTATGGTTTGTTACAAAGTTGCAGATATGTCGTGCATCCTCAATAGTGGCTCCAATCCAAAGCACATCAGAAGCAATAGATTTCAGTGCCAAGTTCAATGAATGGAAAATGCAAGGTGTCCAAAATACTTGTGGATATTTTGCTTCCACAATCATGGCGGTAGCCTTGCAAATAGGTGCATTATCTGTAATGATTTGCACACAACAATCCACACCTACACTTTCAATAACTTTGAGAAATAACTCACCCATATATTGTGCATCCTTGTACTCTCCAAGTGCATCCACTTCTTTCAAGAAAACTGCACCATTCGTGGATGACACCATGAAGTTAATCAGTGGGTGGCGTGCTGGATCTGTCCATCCATCAGAAACAATGCTAACCCCAGATGTTGGCCATGCTGATTTAATAGGCTCAAGAATTTTGTCCACCTCTTTCTTTGCCTTTGTCAACAATGTGGTTTTGAGCTTCTCTGACCCAGGAGGCACATACCCTGATGGAGCCCCATGACAAAGAGCTCGACACATCTCAATAAATAGAGGTGAACGTGCAACATTAAAGTATATGAAGTTCTGATAGAAAAAAAAATGCAATGGTGAGGTCAAGCTCTTCCCTTTTCTCTTTTTGGAAAATCTTGTCCATTGGACCAACTGCAGTTGCCTTTCTCTTTGCTAATTCTTCCCTGCTAGAAGTCTCAAAAGGGAACTTGCTGCTGCTTTTCCTCAAGAATGGAAGGGGGTCATCAGTCTTGGATTTTTTTGATTTTGCTGCCACATTTGCCTCACCAATACTCTGCTCTTTCTCCAATTTCTTCCTATTTGGCGATTCAATTGCTGTACAACATTTAACGCCACAACCTGGAATACCCAACAAATGAGCTTTCACACGGAAATATGTGCCATTGAAATGGCCATTGCAAAAATTGCATTTCCATGAACAATTTCCTCCTCCCTTTTTCGCTGCCCCTTCCTCTCTTGTCGCATATTTCCACAATGGGTATTTGGGGTCAACAATTTGTTTTCCCTGCACATTTGAAGCTACTGTTGCAGCCCCACTTCCAATGGATGGAATACTTGCAGACTGTGATGAAAGAGGGACAGGAGGGGCATCTCCAATGGAGACATTCTTCCCCTTTCTTTGCCCCTGTCTTGCTACCTTTGATTGAGCCATAAATACTGTAAAAAATAAACAAAAACAACTAAATATATAAAACATATGCACATGCAAACACTAACAACAAACTAAATGCAAACTATAGAGGGACAATGCACTTACCGGATGCTCGAATCTCTTCGAAAGAACTCCCTTTCTCCTTGCTCACACTTGCTCCTTGCTCACACTAGCTCTCCTTCTCACTTCACAAATGAAATGGATGACAAAATAAAGAGGAAAAACGACAAAATAAAGAGGAAAAACCTCACTTTATAAAAAAATAGCGCGATTTTCCTTGCTGCGGGCCTGGCCGTACCCGACTGTATGGAATACAGCGTATCCGACGGGGTACGGTTGGGATACAGCGTATCATTTTTCGGATACGCCGTATCCTAATCGTACCTTGTACGGATACGCCATATCCTTTGAATTGGGGCCGAATCCGGTACAGGTAGGTGTTCGATACGGGGATTCGGGGATTCGAGGGCATTTTAGGAGCATCCGGTGACTTAGGTTTATATCAATTGATCTATATATTCACTTTTTTTCTTCCTCGGAAATATCTCCTTGGGTAACTCTTGGGAACCCTCTGCCATTTTGAGGATGGTACTTCGTGTAGAATAGGTGGTGTGGATTTAGTGTATCCAAGCCCGTGGAAATCGAACTAGGGACTTGTACACTGTGTTGACACTTGCCGCCTACACTTACCCACAAGTCAGTGAGAAAAGCCTTCAACCCCACAAGGTGTGGTTGGTTGCTAGGAACTCAGAGAAGGGGTTGTCACACTAATCCCGACTCTCTTCGTTTTAGCTCTCTCCTAGGTTAGCTAAGGGGGTGGTCCCTAAAGTGAAGAAACTAAGTTAAAAGAATATGAGGTTCTAGGAGACTCTATTAGAGTGAAAAATGAATTACTTTTTAGAGATTTATGAACATATATGAGAAATTTTGAAATAATAATGATAAAACCATACAACCAGTGCCTTACAATAACTTGCTCAAAAGTAAAAGTAATGCTCTGAAAAGGTGAGAACAAAGTAATCTTGAAATGGAAACAAAAGCTGTTAGCACAAGATATTTGCGAAATAAAATGTTTATGAGCTAACCAAATCAAAACATTGAAACATATCTTGCCATAGTTAGAAATGACTTAAAAAAATGTTAGATGTTAAATGTGAAATTAGACTTTGCAAATATGAAAATATGTAATATTCCCAATTAGCAGCATCTAATTGGCAATATTAAATTTTGCTCAGATTTTGCTTTTTTAATGTTCAGCTATAAATAAAAAGGTGCTGGGACCCATAACCCAACTTAGGAGAAATAAACTCCCTAAAGTCACTTAACCAACATTTTAATCTCAGCGTGGGGCCTAGGGGGACCAAGTGATAGTGCAGGGAGAGGAACAACACAAAGGCAGCATGGGCCAAGACAACACAGAGTAGGCAGGGCAGCGTGGCAAAGAAGGAAAACGCAACATAATGGGGCCCAAGGGAGAGTTAGGGTCTTAAGCATAAAAGGGAGTGAGGGCCTAGCTTCTCATTCATTTTATTATGCATCTTCAGAATTTCTTTCTAATAGATATTGAGTACGCTTACGCTGTTTAGCTAAGTCTGCAAGTGCTGTTCAACACACTGGTGTCTCCGAGTGGAGATCCAAACCTCAGCCTTGGGGGACTTCGAGTGCCCGCTCAGGTGAGGAGCTTTACCTTGAGTTTTCAGAGTAGATTGCTTAGAGCTATCCATCTAGGAGTTACACAGTCACTAGGCAGCACAGTCTCTCACATAGGTTACGCAGTTCTGGGGGAGGGCAACTCCGGGAGTGAGGGATCTTTAGTAGTTTCAGTCCGGGAGAAGTGTGAGGGGATCAACCCTTCACAAGTTATCTTTTGGAGTCGATTGAAGCCAACATTTCCAGCCTTTCTGGAATTCATTCTTGGGTTTTTCCGGGTTTTTGGAGAAGAGTTCATAGCAGGAGTTTCATAATTTTCTGAGCAGGGGAACAACCCCAAAGAGCAGCTCCATTCCAGCCAGAAGCAACATTTTCCAGTAGCAGCCACAGCTTCGGGAGTTACGCAGTCCAGAGGAGAAGCTACCATCCATAGCAGGGTTTTGAGAGTTATTCTAGCTTGCCTTGAGCAAGCCAAGGTGCAATCATTCTGATCACCTTCTTGTACTCATTCTTTATTTCCAAATTTATAGTAAAATGGCTCAGCTTTTCTGAAATGTTTGCAGTGATTTTCATGGCGTCTCGCTATTAGCTGTAGTTTTTGTTTATGTTGCTTTGTATTGCTGTTTATTTCCTATTCGGAATATTATAGTGGTATCAGAGCTCATAGACTTGGCTCAGCCTGTGGAGTGGATCAGTCTATGACACTCGGAGACAAAGAATACATCACCTATCGGAAGCAGCAGTGCAGGAGCCGAGAGCGGACACTCGAGCCCACATTTGGTGAGGGAGACTGCGTTCCAGTAGAGGACACAGAGGAGGAAGCAACTATGGCAGAAGAAGTAGATGACGAGAAGGAGTTCGAAAATATCCTCTTGAAGTCTGTACAAGAACTCTCCAAGAAAATAGAGGAGATGGGTCAGAATATTGCTGGGGAGAACAGACAGCGTGAAACCCCAAGGGGATTTCACATCGGAGAAGGGTTCGACACTTCCCATCACATGCAGGAGAAAAACACGACACAGCAGGTGGTGCTACGCACCCCCCCACGTTCCACTATGCCCACATTCTTGACTGCAGGTACAAGAACGGGAGGACCCCAGGAGTCAGAGATGGCTCATTACAGGGATTATTTTGCAAAGTATCAGTGATACGGGCGAGAGTTTGGTGAACGTCTCTCTTTCCATGATTTCTGCCAGCTAAAGAACAACAACAGACCCTGCAACTAGAACAAAGGAGGTGGGTACACGCAAGGAGGTGAGCTGCAAGGTACCATGGGTAGATTTTTACTGCCAACATATGATGGGTCATCGAAGTGTTCAGCAAAAGCTTGGGTAGAAAAGCTGGACATTTACTTTCAGCTGAACCAGATGGCGGTGGTGAAGGCCATCAAGGTGGCAACGCTGCACCTTGAGGGGGAAGCTCATGACTGGTGGTTCCATGGGATGGCCACGCTGGGTCACTCAGCAGTGGCAACGTATGCAGAGTTTACCTAGAGATTGGTGGAGAGATTTGACTGGATTGATCCAGAAGAGCATTTTGTCGAGCTGACCAAGCTCAAGCAGATCGGGAACCTAAAAACTTACATTTTTGAGTTCTTAAGACTTTCAGTGATGGTGCCAGACTTGTCTGTCGCCAGGAGGATTACATGTTTATTGATGGGTTGGCAGAACCTCTGTGTGGGTTAGTCAGGTCCACTAGGCCTGCTACTCTTCAAGATGCAGTCGGGAGGACAAGGGACTTGCAGGATGCTTTGCCCAGGACTAGAGCTCCTTTTCCCCAGAGACCGACATTTCAGCCAAAGGGGAAAGATACGAGAGTTTATTCGCCAAAGGGGAACTAGGGCCAAGGACCTTTGGACGATGACACCCAGAGAGACTTGAGACAGAGGAAGCTATGCTTCACATGCTAGGAGCCATGGGCACCGGGTCATCGATGTGCCGTAGGGAAGGCACATTACATCGAGGTCTTCTCCGATAGTGAGGGAGAAGAAGATGCCTATAAGGAGATAGAGGGAGAGGCCAACGCTGGGGAACAAATAGGAGATCATCCACCACCACCTCCCCCAGGAGAAGGAGAGCAACTTTTACACCCACAGGAAGAGTCCTTGCATCTCTGCGAGGAGTTCCAAAGTATTTGGCACTGCATGTCCAAGGCATCGTCCAGGGACAACGTGTTTCAGTCTTGGTAGATAGTGGGGCCACTCATAACTTCATTGATGCCTAGCTAGTAGAGAGGAGGGGCATACTAACGGAGAGTTTTGATTGCTTCTTAGTGTTGGTTTTGGGCGCTAGAACCATGTAGTGTATGAGGTATGTTCTGGCATTGGAAGTGACCATGGGGACGTACACGATGACAAACCACTTCTTTGTGGTTGACATCCCAGATACCAATGTGGTATTGGCAATGCAGTGGCTGATTACGCTGGGTAAGGTCACCACAGATTGGGAGACGCTGGAGATGGAGTGGACAGACAAGAAGAGTGGGAAGCATATGATGATCAAAGGCATGTACACATACCCTCCGCAGACAGTTTCAACCAAAGTTGCAAACATCGCGATTTAATCGCGATGTTTTCAAAAAATCGCAATTTTTTCAACAAAACGATTAAATCGGCGATGTTTTGCACGATTTTTAGAAAAAATCGCTAATCTGGAAAAAATCGCGATTTTTTTGGTAAAAATCGTGGGCCCATCAAACAACAACCCTATAAGTTCAAAAATCGATTTTTTTTTTTTGTCATTTTTGTAGCCCTCTCATTTTCCTAACACACCCTGTTGGCAGTTAATGGTAATGTTAAATTCTTAAAGTAAAGTGATATTTCCTTTATTTTTCATTTTCATCCTTTCACTTAAATTTTTAACATTACCATGAAATGACTCAGGATGTTTAAGAGTGGTTTCGACCTCATTGGATTTCATATGGAGAAACTAGAATTTTAGATTTCACTCAAAATTCGGCAGACTTAATGGTTTTCAGGGTTTCATGGTTTGGGGATTTGCATTGTTTCCATTTGATTCTATTATGTGTAAGGGTATGAGATTGGCATTTGATCAAGAGTATGAAGTCCTTTAAGAACCTTGATGTTGATGGCATTGATTGTTGAACTTTGTTGATGTTGGTGGTATTGATTGTTGAACTCCCCTACTGTGGCCTTAACAAGAACCGCTGCTCAAAGTAGCATAATGGTGGAAGCATGTTAATCTTTTTCTACCGCATTTTAAGGTTGAGGAGATGAACCCTTCACTCAAACCAAAATCATTGGTTAGGCATGTTAAACTTTTTCAATTTCTATCATGTTATAAGGTTGATCCAAATCTCGAGACTTTGAGCTAGATGATGTTTATGTATCTCTTGTTGATGATCCCATTTCTAGTAGCGATGAATCAATGATGAGTTTCATGAGGAGGAGGAGGAGGAGCATAACGGGAGGAGGAGGTGACACCTGCCCACACTCACAGGTAGAGGACGTGGTCTTGCCTCCTTTAGCTCCGTGCTTCGGATCTAGGCTTTAATAAAGTCCATTGCCAGCCCCGCCAGCTTCTTCGTCTAGAGGGAAAGCTGTTACATTTTCTCGCAAGAGGGGCAGAGGAAATTAGTAGTATAGGTTGTTTGGTGCATTCCTTTGTATATAACATTATGACTCATGATATGAGATACATTATTATATTTTTTGTTGATATTTTGAGGTTGAGTTGAGACTCAGGACTTAGTATTCAGGACATGATTCACTATTGTGTGTGATGTAGCACTAGACATGATATTACACATCTTATATATTAGTTTTTTTTTCATATTTATGTGTCAATGCATTTATTTTATGTTGTGGGTGCTTTAGATATTAAAAAAATTGAAAAAAAATGAATATTTTTGTATGTGCCGATTTTTTCCCAATTTTTACCGATTTTTTCCCCTCGCCGATTTAATCCCGATCGCGATGTTTGCAACTTTGGTTTCAACACACTGGATGGAGGTAGACTTCCGGAAGGGGGACATAGAGTGGGCAGTAGAATTGCGTATTTCAGAGGCAGGAGCCACAGGGCAGTCAATCCACCTCGATGTGCAGTTGATATTGGACAGATACTCCACGGTTTTTGGGGACATACCATTGGGGTAGCTATCAGACCAGGGGTTTGAGCATACTATCGAGTTGGAGCAGGGGATCCAGGCAATGATCACCACCCCCCTGTAGGCACCCCAAGGCCTATAGAGATGAGATTAAGAGAGCTATTCATGAGCTCTTAGCACTGGGACACATCTGGTCCAGTACTAGCTCGTTTGCTTCTTCTATTGTTCTAGTGAAGAAGGATGACACATTGGGTATGTGCATTGACTACAGGGCACTCAACAAAAAGACCATGAAGAACCGATACCCCATCCCAAGGATTGACAAGTTGATAGATGAGCTGAGGGGATTGAAGTTCTTCTCCAAGATCGATCTGAGGTCGGGGTACCATCAGATCAAGGTGAGGGACCAGGATGTCCCCAAGACTGCATTCAGGTGCCACTATGGCCACTTCGAGTTTTTGGTGATGCCCTTCGGGCTAACCAACACATCGGCCACCTTTAGGCTTGCATGAACCACATCTTCCGTGGTCAGTTGAGGAAGTTTGTGCTGGTGTTCTTTGATGACATCCTCATATACAACCGCACTTGGGAGGAGCACTTGCAGCACATTGAGGCTGTACTGCATATTTTGGAGGAGCAACATTTCTATGCTAAGCTCTCCAAGTGCGAGTTTAGGTTGACAGAGATGCTCTACTTGGGGCATATCATTGGTGTGGACAAAGTGAGAGTCCATGAGGAGAAGATTCGGGATTGGCCGGAACCGAAGAATGTGACAGAGTTCTGAGGATTTGTATGCATCTACACCTGCTACCAAAAATTTGTTAAAGAATTTTCCCAACTTGCTGCACCCCTCACAGATCTCCCCAAGAAAGGGGCATTTGGCTAGACTGATACTGCGCATAGGGCTTTTGACAGGCTCAAAGAGGTGATGAGAAACTGTTTGGTATTGGCTTTGCTGGGCTTCACGCAGCCCTTCATTCTGGAGTGTGATGCTTCGGGGGAGGGAGTAGGCGCAATGTTGATGCAAGGGGGCCACCCAAATAACTTTCGAGAGCCAGAAGCTACTGTCGCACGAGAGGTTGTATTCGATATACGACAAGGAGATGCTGGCCATTATGCATGCATTGGCCAATTTTCGACGGTATCTGGTAGGCAACAGGTTTCGGGTGAGCACTAATCACAACAACCTCCGGTTTTTTCTTGAGCATAAGCAGTTGCAGGAGAGGCAACAAAAGTGGGTCAATAAGATTTAGGCCTACGAATTTGACATTTAGTATGTCAAGGGGAAGAACAACGTGGTGGTAGATGCTTTGTCACGCAGACCAACAACACTGTCCTTGATGAGCCTAGATGCAGATCGAAGGGCTCAACTGTTGGTGGAGTACTCCAAGGATCGCTTTGCTTGTGAGGTACTGGACGGCCAGATTTCTGATGACAGGTATAGGGTGATGGATGAGGTCATCTATTATCGAGATATCATCTTCTTGACTGGGGATTCCCACCACAAGGAGAAGATATTGCATGCATCCCACGATTCTCCACTATTAGGTCACCAGGGATTCATAAAGACCTAAAGGGCCATCAGGGAGAGGTTCTCTTGGAGAGGCCTCAAGGAGGACGTACTCCGGCATGTCACAGAGTGCGAAGTGTGTCAAAGGAACAAGGGGGAGATGAGCCATGCAACTGGATTACTACAGCCGCTTCCCATTCCGAAAGGAAAGTTGGAAAGCATCTCTATGGATTTCATTACTGGGTTGCCCACGGTGCAGGGCAAGGATTGCATCTTTGTGGTCGTTGTTCGACTAACAAAGTATGCCCATTTGTTCGCCATATCAGCGCGGTACACAGCTGCACAGGCTGTTCTTCCACAATGTTTCCAGATTGCATGGTCTCCCTAAGACCATAATCAGTGACAGGGACAACTGTTTCATGGGCAGCTTTAGGCAGGAGCTCTTTTGTTTGGTGGGTAAAGAGTTAACTCCTAGTACCAGCTATCACTCTCAGACGGATGGGCAGATGGAGATAGTGAAAAAGTGGCTGGAAGGCGACTGACGAACTATGTCATGGGGCAGCAAAAGGCATGGCTGTGTTGGCTACACTTGGGAGAATACTGCTACAACACTACTTTCCACATGTTTATCTGTATGTCTCCATTTTATGCTTTGTATGGATATCATGCATTGACTTTTTCTGATTGTATGTTTGGAGCTAGCAAGGCCCCCAGGGCCAAGGACTGGATCCAAGAGAGCCAAGATATACTTCGGGCTCTTCAGGACAACTTAGCCACATCGTAGAACCAATAGAAGTTGTATGCAGATCGAGGGTGGGTAGAGAGACAGTTTGAGGTAGGTGACTTGGTCTACCTTCGACTTTAGCCATACCGACAGTCCACGCTAAAGCAGAAGGGGGTCGAGAAGCTCAAGCCCTGCTTCTATGGCCCTTACAAGGTGATTCATCAGGTAGGAGAGGTTGCTTATGAGTTGGAGTTGCCGGTAGGGAGTAGGATACATAACATTTTCCATGCTTCATGCTTGAAGAAGGCATTGAGGCAACATGTGACTGCAACAAAGGCGCTTCCACCTACAGATGATGAGGGGCATTTGGTGTTACAGCCAAAAGCCATTTTTGACACCCGGGAGAGACAACTATGAAGCAGGACAATCAAGGGGTATTTGGTGAGATGGAGGAATCTTCTAGATGAGGATGCCACTTGGGAGAGTGAGAAGATCTTGCAACATCCATCTTTGCAGTTGCTTGAGGACAAGCAACATTTTGGTGGGGAGGACTGTAATATTCCCAATTAGCAGCAACTAATTGGCAATATTAAATTTTTCTCAGATTTTGCTTTTCTAATGTTCAACCATAAATAAAAGGGTGTTGGGACCCATAACCCAACTTAGGAGAAGTAAACTCCCTAAAGTCACTTAGCCAACATTCTAATCTCAGTGTGTGGCCCAGGGGGACCAAGTGATAGCGCAGGGAGAGGGACAACGCAGAGGTTGCGTGGGCCAGGCAGCCCAGTGGCAGCGTGGGCCAGGACAGTGCAAAGTAGGCAGGGCAGCGTGGGAAAGGAGGACAACGCAGCATAGTGGGGCCCAAGGGAGATTTAGGGTCTCAAGCATAAAAGGGAGTGCGGGCCTAGCTTCTCATTCATTCTATTATGCATCTTCAGAATTTCTGTCTAACAGATATTGAGCACGCTTATGCTGTTTAGCTAAGTCTGCAAGCACTGTTCAGCACACGGGTGTCTTCGAGCGGAGATCCCAACCTCAGCCTCGGGGGACTTCGAGTGCCCGCTCAGGTGAGGAGCTTTACCTTGAGTTTTCAGAGTAGATCACGCAGAGCTATCCATCCAGGAGTTACGCAGTAACTAGGCAACGCCATCTCTCACAGAGGTTACGCAGTTCTAGAGGAGGGCAGCTCCGAGAGTGAGGGATCTTCAGTAGTTTGAGTTCGGGAGAAGTGTGAGGGGATCAACCCTTCACAAGTTGTGTTCTGGAGCAGATTGAGGTCGACATTTCCAGCCATTCACTTAAGAGGCCAGCGTATTCACCAGGAGTGCGTAATTTTCCCAAGGGGGTCAGTTTCCAGGGTCAGCCTTTCCGGAATTCCTTCCTGGGTTTTTCTGGGTTTTTGGAGGAGAGTTCATCGCTGAAGTCTCATAATTTTCTGAGCAGGGGAAAAACCCCAAAGAGCAACGCCATTCCAGCCAGAAGCAACATTTTCCAGCAGCAACAACAACTCAGGGAGTTACGCAGTCCAGAGGAGAAGCAACCATCCATAGCAGGGTTTTGAGAGTTATTCCAGCTTGCCTTGAGCAAGCCAAGGTGCCATCATTCTGATCACCTTCTTTTACTCATTCCCTATTTCTAGATTTATAATAAAATGGCTCAGCTTTTCTGAAATGTTTGCAGTGATTTTCATGGTGCCTCTCTATTAGCTGCAGTTTTTGTTTATGTTGCTTTGTATTGCTGTTTATTTCCTATTCGGAGTATTACAAAAGAATGCATCACAATGCTTGTTTTTGAAAATAAATTTTGCATAAAATCCAAAACCATCAAGAGACAAGTAATAGGAAATGTAACGGAGAGTGCTCTTGGTTAATTTTAGTTACTTACCTTAACAACAAAGATTTCAAATCAACTCTTCAATCCCCAGACCTCACCCTCCCCCAAATCACGTGGATCTCACAGTGAAGAGTCAATAGCGGAGTAGAGGGTCCCTAAGAGACTTATAAAACCAGCTTGTGTTGGAGGTAAAGTTTTAGTGAGTGTTGGTATGGAAACTATGTTGATTTATCCCAATTAAATGTTACATGCAATGTTCCACAAGAGATAAAAATGAGATAGTGCTCACTTGTAATAGTAAATAAAACTTGAGAGACAAAATGGAAATAAACTTATGTGTATTGTAACATTAATGGGCAAGTCACTAGGCAGTGCAGTCTCTCACAGAGGTTACACAGTTCTGAGGAGGGTAGCTCCGGGAGTGAGGGATCTTCAGTAGTTTGAGTTTGGGAGAAGTGTGAGGGGATCAACCCTTCACAAGTTGTGTTTTGGAGCAGATTGAGGTTGGCATATCCAGCGATTCACTTGAGACTCGAGAGGCTAGCGTATTCACCAGGAGTGCGTAATTTTCCCAAGGGGGTCAGATTCTGGGGTCAGCCTTTCCGGAATTCCTTCCAGGGTTTTTCTGGGTTTTTGGAGGAGAGTTCATAGCCGAAGTCTCATAATTTTCTGAGCAGGGGAACAACCCCAAAGAGTAGCGCCATTCCAGCCAGAAGCAACATTTTCTAGCAGCAACAACAACTCAGGGAGTTACGCAGTCTAAAGGATAAGCAACCATCCAGAGTAGGGTTTTGAGAGTTATTCCAGCTTGCCTTGAGCAAGCCAAGGTGCCATCATTCTGATCACCTTCTTTTACTCATTACCTATTTCTAGATTTATAATAAAATGGTTCAGCTTTTCTGAAATGTTTGCAGTGATTTTCATGGTGTCTTTCTATTAGCTATAGTTTTTGTTTATGTTGCTTTGTATTGCTGTTTATTTCCTATTCAGAATATTACAAAAGAAGGCACCACAATACTTGTTTTTGAAAATAAATTTTGCATAAAATCCAAAACCATCAAGAGATAAGTAAAAGGAAATGTGATGGAGAGTGCTCTTGGTTAATTTTAGTTAATTACCTTAACAACAAAGATTTCAAATCAACTCTTTAATCCCCAGACCTCACCCTCGCCCAAATCACGTGGATCTCACAGTGAAGAGTCAATAGAGGAGGAGAGGGTCCCTAAGAGGCTTATAAAACCAACTTATGTTGGAGGTAAAGCTTTAGTGAGTGTTGGTATGGAAACTATGTTGATTTATCCCAATTAAATGTTACATGCAATGTTCCACAAGAGATAAAAATGAGATAGTGCTCACTTGTAATAGTAAATAAAACTTGAGAGACAAAATGAAAATAAACTTATGTGTGTTGTAACGTTAATGGGCAAGTGGAATAAAATAAATTCTCCTTAAGATACAATCATTTTACTTGAAAGAAAATGCTTCAATAGCTCCTCAAAATGTATAACATGAATGGACCAAATAATGAAGCATAACCATGAAAATAATTAAAACTTGACAACAATATAAATTGCTCACACATAGAAAAAGAGATTTCCTCAAGTTTGAAGCTTTTGGAGCTCATGCATGTATGTTTAATTAGACACAAGATTTAGTGAAATGGATGTGGAGTGCATGAGTTGTTAATTTTTTAGCATGCATGAGATGAAAGTTAGAAAGCAAGTCAATCCACCCAAGAAGGTCCTTCCTCATCAACAAAGGAAGGGGGATGCCATGGGAAAAGACCCCAAACCCCCTTATGCAAAAACTATTCTTTATTAGTGATTACAAATGAGAAAAATAAGCCTCTAAGAAGGCTGCCCAAAAGGAGATATTTTTACAAAGATAGAGCTTTGAAAAAAACTAGATCTCCTCCTCAAAGATGGCAACAAAAGCACATGGGGAACACTTATACAAACAAAAATTTTACAAGGCTCAAAGGCCTACGACCTGGGTGATCTTGCTTTTGTCCTTAAGATGCTACCTACCTCCCTAGAAATCGGTCTTTAAGGTAGTGGAAGACTTTGCATACATGGAGAATCAATAGTTTTTCGGCACCTCCTCTTCAAGCTCCTTGTCGTCTAACGCTCAAGCCTATGGGCTGCAAAAGAAATTCAAATGCTAAAGGAAAATAAACAAGATTTAAAGTGCAAACTAGTATACAAAGACACTAGCTCAAGGAATGGGAGTGAACCCCCATACTTGTCTAGTCTAGAAAACACTCTTGAGGTAGCATATGACTTTAAAACACTCTCAAAAAGAAATATTTTGGACTTGAAATTTGAAATTTGATGATGAAGTAGCTTAGAGAAAAATGACACTCCCTCTTGGTTCTTGTTGGATGCAAAACTTGGAGTTGGATATAGCCGAGTCTTTGATCGCTGCGAGTTAGTCTATTTGAGACTTTTCCCACGCTCGGATGGATTTCCTACACACAATGTAAAATGGATCTTCCCTACACACTTGAATCAAATATTAATTCACAAGAGGATTAGAGCATCAAAATGACATTCAAACAATATAAACTAAGCATTCCACCTAAAATGCCTTAACAAGCTTACTTCTGAGATAGTGCTCTAAATCAATGACACATGTGAGATAGCTTGCATGCACCAATCCATGGTATAGGAAAATATGAATTAACATAGATCAAACATATAAGCAAATTCAAACATAATAAGCAAAAACAAGGAAAGAATTCACCTCATAACGCCAAGAGAACATTTGCTTCGTAACCCCAAAGTCTTGATTTTATTAACCAATATGAAAGTACAAAATGGTAGAGTTTCCTCGAGCCCGAAAGCTCATAACATGATACAATACAAGAGCCCATGGCTCTATTATATAGAGAGTTGGGAGAAATTCCCAAGGAAAAATGCATGCGAGAATTAAACTTGGATCAAATTCTAAGGAAAGATAAGCCAAGTTTGATGTGGAGAAGACTGAGACACCAGAGGAAAATCGAATTCCTTTTGTGCACCCTAAGGGAAATCGAATTCCCCATATGATCCAGTGAATTCGTCCATGAGCGAAGCGAAATCCTGTGCTACATCTAGTCCACCACTGCGAACTCTAGTAAACTGAGACTTTTACCTGTAGATGATCCCGATGTAGCTCTGCGTAGGCCCCTGAGAATTGTGTGTTTCCACTAGTTGACTGTGTAGTCTGGGCCCAAGGAAAAGCGTAAATCCTATGAGTGAAGCTTTTGTTAAGATTTTTGAGTGTTGGGGTAGCATCAGATGTGCTCTAGCTCCCAAACTTTGTAGAGGGACTAGAGTACATGAGATCTCCAAGACCCAGAAAAGGATTTGAGAATTTCCATCCGGTTTAAGAGAAAATTAATTAATTAATATTTTTAATTAAGGACCCTAAGTCTAACTTAGGAAAATTAAAATATTAGAGGTAATTAATTTAAACATGTGATGGAAATGGCTTAAGTCACACGGATCAAGATTTCTTTTAATCTTAGCCGTTGAATCAAGATTAGATCACATTCGTTGCTTTCTCAACGAGAAAAGTATAAAGGAAAGGCTTGGGGTCAGTTGGAGAACACACACACGGAGGCAGAGCATTGAGACTAAGCTGGAATTCTAGGTCGTGGTTTGTTAAGAATTTCTAGAAGTGTTTCAGCTGCAGCGAGGGGTAGAATTGGCTAGGGGGATGATCTGATCCTAGAGCCAAGAGTCAGCAAGAGGCAGAGGAAGCAACAGTCAGAGCATCGTAGAGGGAGCAACAACTACGCAATGTAGAGGGCTTCAGTGCTACGCAGGCCCAGAAAGGGCAATGCAGAGGCATCAAGAGGCCATCGGGGCTTACGTAGGCCCAACTAGGGCAGCACAGGGATTGAGTCACCTAGTCTGGGGTTACACATGCCTTTCTTGAGCAGCGCAAGGGCACTAGCAGGCTAGCAGAGATGACACAAAGGGCTTAAGAGCAGCGCTGGGGTTTCTGAAGATATAAAGGGGCTGAGTTCTGTAAATCTTGCTTGCGGGTGTGAATTAGTCTAGTTTTTCGTCTCTGAAACAGAGGTATTGCTGCAAATTTTTTGTATTTTCTGTCCAGTTAACTAGTAAGGTGTCCAGATTTGCTGTACTTAGAATCTACTTAATAATAAAAACCCTCCAGCAGCCAGAAGACTGATTTTCCCGCAATGGGTTTTTCCGGTCCAGAAAATCTTGTGTCACTTTGTCTATGTGCATGTATTCAATTTAGATCTGTATCAGTGTAGGTTGTTAAAGTGTTTACTTCGATGTTAATACTAAACATTTTTGATTAATAACTTGTATAAGTAGGAGAAGTAAATCGTGATTTAACAGTAGGGTTTCTACATAAGTAATATTCAGAAATTTTCACAACTTTGAGTGCTATTGCCCTCCAGATAACTTGTGAGAAGAGGTCCCCACATGGTCTTTAGTCAACTAATCTTGTAGAATATTCCTTTGATGCCCAATTTCCTTCAATAAATTCGATTTTCCTTGTGTTTAACTGTTGCTTTATCTCTGAGAAATTCGATTTTGAAAAAATAATGGTGTATTAATGATGCAATGTGCTTAATCATTCTCCAGATGTTTGGTGACTCAACTCTTTGAAGGTTAACCTTGTATCAATCCTACTTGGTGGTTAACCTTGTATCCTAGTCCCATGGGATCTCCTCTATTGGCTACTAGCTTTAGGAGTGGCATTACATGGGAAACTTGATTTTGGTTGTGTGGTCCCGCTTCCCGACATCACATACATCACTCCCCTCCGCTCATTATAACCCCTTTTTCAGATATTTTTCATATGGGTGCACATTTGTCCATTGGGTCCAAAAGGAGTTAGCCTCCCCTCCCCTTGTCCACACTTTGGGTTGGGCCTGGAACGTTGCCCCAAAGGTTGATGCAGCTAAAAGGAAAGTTAAAAGTATAATTTGGACACTTACAACAGGAAATGTACCATAAAATGCAAAAGACAATTGGGACATAAAAATTTAGCATGTGGGCAAAAGCCAAACATGAGCTCTACTCGTTATCATGGCCATCACCTTGGTTCCTAGGGCCCCTATGTGGCCCCCCTGCATCATTAAGGAACCCATGATTGTCCCAACCCCTAATGGGTGATGAACTGCCCAACCTTAAGGGGGATATTTATTGTTATATCATTCACATCATGCTCTCATTCCCTGGAGCCTCGAGTGGTTATGAAAAAGAGAAATCAATAAAAGACAAAAGGCATATGAAGAAGGGTGGAAAAACAAAGGTCAGGGTAACTCATATACCACGATCGCTCGCTCCTACATCTATAGTGTGGGATTACCTCATCGTAGCTACCCTTGTACTATGGCATGTGGCTTGGAGCCTTCCTCGATGCCCCACTTCGTCTCATAATTATATCACATGACACCTAACATATGAGGGATGTACCATGGACCTGTCACTCCCTTAGACGTTGAGACCACTTGATAGGGCCCTTGATTAACCCCTTTCTTGAACTTTGAGATACTTGTACACTCTTTAACCCATTATGGAAGAGTATGCCACTATGAAGTGCCCACATGGTTCCAGGACTTTTAAGCTCATTTGCTCAATTACACTAATGATTTGTTGTACTGGAAGGTGAGGAGACACATTGAATCTTATGCATGATTGTAAGTGGGTCTTCATCTTGGGTTTTGGTCTCCCTATACGGGGTCCAAGCACTCCAGAGGGTCATATTGGCATTTGTAGGGTGTGCGTTGAGAGCCATGAGACTCCACTATAGCATAAAGAAGATAACCATGCCATGCGATCCTTTAGCAACATTCATTGCTCGCTCATGTCCCACTTATTTGATGATGATGATGCACTTGGATCACTTTGCCCAGCCGGCTACACTCTTGCACCACACACTTGGCAGTTGATCTGGAGCCCAGATGGAGTTGTGTCTCACCATGGGAGAAAAAGGGAGGGCTTGCATCATTGTCCAACCCTTGCAGATGGGATACATGCTTGTTCGATTCAGTTGGAGACCTATGAGGATGATTTTGTGCCCCCACCACCACTTAGGGGCACCACAGGTCATTTTCTCGGAGATCAATGGGCCACCCCCTCCATCACTATTATTGGAGCCCTCCTACTCATTTTGGCATAGGAAGGACTTCATTCGGCCTTCCAACGACCCTTTTAGCTATCTTTCTATCATTTCGGCCCTCTTGCGAGGCTAATTATTCTTATTATGGAGCTATTTGGGGGGCTTGTCACCAAAATTATTGTTTTTTGCACTTTATTTCATTATAGAGGCATCATTAGGCTAAATTAGGCTATTTGAACCCCTTGGAGGATTGTATAAATATAAGAGAGGTGTTATCTCTCATGCAACATCACTTAGATTTTAGATATCTTTCTAAAGATTTTAGACCGGCAATTTGTGGAATGATTTGGATGATTAAATGCATTTCGATGTGTGGAATATTTTCTCTATCTCTCTTGGAGCTTCTATTTTTCAGATGTGATGGATGAATATACTCTCGTCTTCTAAGTGCTCTTTTCATGCGAATTTCTTGATAATTTATGTCTAATGTATGGAACGCTATGCTTTGATTGTGCCCTAAAAATTAATGCGAATTTTTGAAACACTTGTAATCTTGGCTCATTGCATATGTTAGTCATCTTGGCAAGAAGAACGAATTTTCCTAGTGGTAGGTTGTGCACCTTTTACCTTGAAAATCCATCAAATCTTGCATATCGAAGTATACAAGTCTCAAGTTGCCATGTAGCTGCATCCATTAGTAGTGAAGCTGCTTCTTTAGGCCTCCTTGAAGAGTGAAGTTCCCAAATCTTAATAATTTTGACTCCAATCTTCCCAATAGCCAAGCATTGGTCTTGGATCCTTGGTGCTCACATTAACTTAACGAAATATCATTCTTTCACCTCTTTTCTTCGTCCCCTAATGAAAGGAGATTTTGTAGGGCTTGGTGCGAAATTTTAGGGAGGAGGAATTTTGGGATTCTGTCCAGAAAAGCTTCTTCATTTATGTCTCCTCTAGGCATCCTCCAATTTTGAACGAATTTCGACGGTGGATTTTCAAATAAATTGAGGCCCTAGCTATCACACCAGGAGGGAACCCTTGAAGCTGCTTTGATTTGGGGATTTTTTGAAGGTTTGCACTCAGTAGTTCATCATTCAAAACCTTTTCTCTTAGCTATAGGTGATTATTGGATGGGCCTTTACTACGATATATCTCTCAACCCTTGGTCTCTTATAGTATTTCTCTCATGGGGGTTTTCATGGAAAGTCACCCTAGCTTCTCCCAAAGCTCATACTTTAATTGAATCTTTCCATTGAATGAGCCCTCCTTGCATCACTTTGAACCCTAGTATAAACACATCGATCACAAGTAAGGGATTTTGGAAGTTCTGATTTTAGGTAATCATCATTTTTTGAATATTCCTAGGCCCGAGGTCATCCTTCCCTCAAGCCTTTCTTGGAGAGCCCTTCTTTTGCTTCTGAAACAAGCAACCTATTATTTGAGCCTCTCCTTTGAATGGGCTTTGGAAATCACATTGACCTCATCATTCTAGTGATTTCCACCATATCGAGACTCCTCCCATTGGTGAAAGTCCATAAAGAGCAAGGGACATCGACTGAGGTGACAGTGGGTCCTTATCTCATTGTTGTCACTTGATATAGTAGTGGTCCATTTGGAATCCCTCCTAGGATCCTTGCTAAATTGAGCGGTAACAATGCCAACGTTGAGTCTTGAACGCTCTTAATATTTGTCTAGATTGCATTGATTGAAGCCCTGAAAAACCCTAGAAGCCCCACACTTATTGAAGTTTTTGAGGATGAAGATCAGTTGGGATGCTTTAAGACCACCATTATTAGATTCTCCTTGTCATGTTGATTCCAATGGTATTTGGCATGCCATGAGAGCTCTCATGGTTTGAGAGATATGCTTGTTCAAAGATGAAGCCTCCATCTTGAAGGTCAAACTCCCAAATGTAGTGACATGTCAGCTTGTTATTGTTTTTGGAAGATCAAGCCCCCTAATTGTGATCAAAGTCTCCAAAAGGATGATGTGGCAACCTGTCATTAGATACTTATTAATTCCATGGGCATAAAGGACTTTCATTACTATTAAGTCATTATTTTTTCATGATCTATTACTAAATTAGTTGGTCCAAAAATTAAATTAATTTGGACCAAAGTTTTTGACTCGTAGAAAAATTCAAATTTCGATTTGAATTTATTTTTAGTTTCCCTCCACAAATGTTTGTGTCGGCCGCCCTCATGGAAGTCCCTCCAAAATCTATATAAAGGCTAAGTCACCTGATACGGGGATACGGGGATTCGAGAATCGGATTTGGGATACGGTAACCCCCGGAACAGGACACTTCCGGGATACGATACGTTATATATTATTTTATATATATATATATATTTAAAAAAAATATATATATTAATATATTAAAAATTAGATATTTTTACACAAATTCATACAAATTCAGTGATTCAAACATAGATTTAAGATCTTAGATACTCATACATGATACATTGATACATCATGCAATTGTCAAATTTACTCAGAAAGACAAGATAGTAAGATACTGTAGTTTTCTCATTAAGTCATCAGAATCAAAATGCGTTACATAATTACATTGCCTGGCAAATAGAAATAGACAATACAAAAAAACTATAGTCTACAAGACTACAAGCCTGAAGCCTCAATGAGTCAGAGTCAATGAGTCATCAATCCTCATCATCATAATCAGCATCGCTGTCCTCATCCCGATCATCATGCTCACCACTGCTACCCTCTAGCTCTGATGCATCCTCCTCTGTCATGTTTGCATCTGCTGGTGTGGAGGATGACACCTCTACTCTATCATCAAATGTGATAGGCATATGCACATGCAAACACTAACAGCAAACTAAATGCAAAATATAGAGGGATAGTGCACTTACTGAATGCTCGAATCTCTTCGAAAGAATTCCCTTTCTCCTTGCTAACCCTTTCTTTTTACAAACCCTTGCTCCTTGCTCACTTCACAATCACAAAACGGTGAGAAAGAATGAGTCAAATTCTGTTTTTAATAACGAAAAATCGCACTTTTTGAAACGGAGAATTTGGCTGTACGGGATTCGACCGTATCCGTATAGGGTACAGTTGGGATTCGCCGTACCCTGTACGGATACGGCCGAATCCCAAGAATCCGGTACGAATCTTGGAGAATTGTATCCGATTCGCCGGATTCGGGATTCGAAGGCCCTGGGGGATGAATCCGGTTTCTTAGTATAAAGGCCACTTTAGCTCGTCAAAGAAACATACAAAAAAATTGAGTGAATTATCTCTGAAATATCTCGAGCAGCGTTTAACCTTTTGGAGCAACACGATTTATCTTCTTCGTCATCTTGTCAAGGGAATTCATTGTTGATCATGTGCTTGTTCGCTCAGGCCTAGAGTAATCCTGTATATCCATGGAAATGGTCAACATTCAGAGTTTTCTCTTTCGGCTTAACATTTAAATATTTTGGGGAATGGTTTCTCACTCTTTGAATACCTCTTCTACCTGAGGTTGATTCTGATCCAGAACATATGTACTCTTGATGACTAAATCAAAGACGTTGAAACCCTTGACTCAACAAAAACCATACTCAGCAACGATTTTTATTCAGTCTGAGGTTTTAAAGATGTATGATATATCTTGGTGGCATTGGCGTATTTTAAAATTACATTGTCGTAATCTAATACAGAGGTATAGTTAGATGCCCTGTCATTGCGGGATTGTGGTTGTACACAAAACTGTTTCTTAGAAATTCAAATCGTTGATTGTATCTGCTTTATATATATTTATATTTTGTATTGTCATTGATGTTGTGTTAATGGTGTATTGATGCATACGCTAATGTTGGGGCAGATAGTCACACGGTGAATCTGCATGGATTGTTCAAACTGTGGATATAATTTTTGTATTATATATGCATGATATGCTTTGTACGATAAACAAAGTTGTGGAGCCCAGTTGGTTGCAAAGTTTAATAAGTTAACCAAGGACAAATAAACCAGTGCACAAAGTTCTGTTGGGCACTCATTGACTGAAGTAGATTCAAAGGTCAAACATATGCTCGCCATCTTCAATACACAAATGTTTGTTTTGTTGACAAGAAAGGATTGTGCATCCAAGCTAGACGTCAGCTTCTTGTTAGGCTAGTCTCTGAGGAGATCACCTGAGGTATTAAATAGTTTTTGAAAATCAGTGAGGTATATGCTTACAAGGGTTTGTACAATAGTCACTAATCAGAAACTGCTTTGAACCTCAATGTCTACACATAACAAAGATACAACTGACAGTAGAATTTACATGAGCATTGTTTTGTATACCCTTGTAGTAGATGTATTGTGTTGTGAAACCGGCTCAAAAAATAGAAGAAAAGAGATATCAATGCCTTAGAAATAAGCCACTTCGAGGGGGCAACCTCCAACACATTACATGAATGAACAATTCTTGGATGATACAAATGACCAAAACCTCCTTCTATATATAGGAGTCCATGGGGCCACAATATAATCCTAGCGGGGCCACAATGTAATCCTAGCCGACCTAACAATAATAATGTAAGGGCACAATAATAACAATATGGGGGTTACAGGGATACAACAATAACAATAAGGGGGGCTACACTAACATAATAAGGGACTACACTATTAATATAAGGACTTAACATATTGTCATTTTTTTGGATAAGTCTTATGGTTGATGTATCTCAAGATATTACTATTGATGGGAAAAATACAAATGATGATATCAATTTGGTAGATTCTTGTACCACCAGTGATGTAGGTGTCAAGTCATAAAGTGGGATAAATGAATTAATACTTATTTTGTCAATCCAGGTAGGTAAACTTTGAGGTGAAACACAATGTGTGTGAACTGGTTCTTACTACTTTCCCATACAAAACCAATAATAAAGCATATACAGGCAGTCCTAGAATTGATTCAACATACACTGATTTTCAGGTTCTTAAATTCAATTTTGATTTGTTGACACAAAGTTTACAGATTAAACAAGATGCATTATACTTTCTCACCAAATACTCTGTTTGAATTAATTGTTGGTCAAAATCAACTAACACTGTACTGAAAATTAATTTAAATAGAATCAATGTTCTGGGTTGTGTAAACAACTATCATTAAAAAATAATAACAATTCTTTTATTCTAAAATACAAACTAAATCACTCTCCCAACTGTTACTTTTAGGCTTAATTATTCTAATGATTTGAAGTATTAGCACTTTCAATAAAAACTAAAGAAATTAATCTAATAAAATTAATTTAAGAAAACAAAATATATATTTACATAAATTTTGTAGAGTCCTGCGTGATTACAGGATCACTACAGGAAATCCAGTAACTATTACAGGAATTCTTGTGTGTTTATAGGATCACTACAGGAAATCTAGTAGTTATTACGGGAATTCCTGTGTGATTACAGGATCACTACAAGAAGCTTTGGCACATGATTACAAGAATTCCTGTGTGATTACAAGATCACTACAGGAAATTTTGACTTGCAGTTAGAGGAATTTTAAATAATTATAGGAAAACAGAGCTCACTCATTTCTCACATTCATCATAAAGATTATGAACAAAAATCACACCAATAATATAAAAACTTAATAAATCACATAATAAATATTAAAAACATAAGCAACACGTACCAGGGGGCCCTCCTGGTCTGTGTTGCTATTAAAACTACAAAAAGCTACTGCAAATTATATAACAACTCGCATAAATCCTTCTTATATTAATTAAAAACCAGAGGTTCAATACAAAGGTGTAGGTCTGTATAAAAAAAGAGTGTTGATAATATCGGTATTAGTAGAATATCGGTGAGGGTCCAGAAAACATCTTATCGACAATATCGGCAAATATCAACAAAATATATTCATTTTTTTATTTTTTATTTTTTTACTCTTATTTTTATTTATTTATTTATTTTTTAATTTTTTCAGATTTTTAAACATATAAAACAATAACAACATGAAATAAACACATTGGCGCATAAATACGAAGAAAGCACTGATTTATATGATGTAGTGGATGTAAAATGAAAATGATACATCAAAGGCGATATCAAATCATGTTGATCCCTGATAATTGTCCAATCAAGGACTCAAATGTGGAGAACCAACACAAAATAACATCACACATATAAAAGTATCTCATCATCATGAGTTATATGTAGCAAAAAAAATAAAACTAGCAGCTATCTATCTAAAATCAGTGCCCTCTCCCCCTTTTACAGGAAAACATAAGGGGTTGTTTGTCAGGCCTGCCCCTAGCAGTAGAAGGCCCTGACCCTGAACCTAATGTCAAATACTGACTGCTGGGTATGGAGTTGTGCTCTCCTATATCTATAGCAAATGGTGTTGACATTGATGCTCCCATAGTCTCCTCCTCGTGCTCCTCGTGCTGCTCCTCCCCTGAGTTCTCCTCTTGTTGCCCCTGTTCTAATGGTTCCTCTGTCTCTAACCATGCAAGTGACTCCTCCAAGATAGGCTCCTCAAACTCCACCCTCCACTGAGACAATACATTAATATTGTCTAAGGAAATGGCATCTGGATCCATTGGTGCTTCTATTTGCTTCACTCAAAGTCGGATATTGTAATGCACATACACTAAATCATTGAGGCGTGAGAACTCCAACTTGTAAGAGTGTCAAAAAAACTAATGAGTCTTGACTCTTGACACTTGATGGTCATAAATTAAAATTACAATAAGTGTAATTGCTCAATTGAAGGTTGAAGGTCAAAGTTATAACTGTTGCACTTTTTTGAGTGTATTTTCTCCAATTGCGCTCACACCCTGAAGAGCTACATGTTTGACTTAGGATTCTTATGGCCAATTTTTGCAAATTTGGTGCCCTTATACCATAGGTTTG
The DNA here is from genome assembly GCA_034641835.2 of Pinus albicaulis. Taxonomy (NCBI): domain Eukaryota; kingdom Viridiplantae; phylum Streptophyta; class Pinopsida; order Pinales; family Pinaceae; genus Pinus; species Pinus albicaulis. Next base: position 1,112,543,613 of record CM076575.1, on the reverse strand, counting down.
CCACCAAATATCCACAACAAAATAAAGAAATAAAAAATTCAAAAACTTAAAACATAATTAAACTTTCAAATGCAAGTTACATAATTGAATTTTAAAAATCTAGAGTTGTAAATAAATAAATTCTAAATTGAAAATTCTAATGAGTGATAACTTGTCACTTACGTGGCATAAAGAGGGTCCTTTCCCTAATAGTATCATCAAAGCCAAATAGGCCAACACAATCTTGATAAAATTGTATCTCGTGATTGATTTTGCTGCGAAGCTCAGGATCATGTACCATCCTCTGAATACAAGAATGAAGCCTTTCCATCAACTCACCATCAATATCAAAGGCACATTTGTATGAAAATGCAGGGTTGAGGAAGATTGTTGCTGCATGAATGGGTCGATGAAGCATCCCTGTCCATCGAGTATCAATCACATCCCATAACATCATATGTCTATCAAGCCTAACAAAACCCTTGTTTGCATAATAAGAACGAATGGCCTCCTTGGCCCTATCCATGGCCTCATACAAATAAGCCATTGCAGGCTTCTCCCCATCTACCAATCTCAGAACCTTTACTATAAGTTCACTAACTGAGCACACTTCTTCTATTCTCTGCCAAAATGTCTTAGTGTACACCATTTTTGCAATGGCTCTCCCGTTCTGTTTCCTGTTATATCTACAATCACGCCATTCATCAGAAACAAACATTTGCTTCAACTCAAACTATCATCGAAGCAAAGACCGAAGAGTAATAAAGTTGGTGGCAAAATGTGTGATAGCAGAACACTACAACTCCTTGTTTCTGGTGTATCTCCTCATGAGGCTAAGAACAAAAGCAAGGTTATATATAAACTTGGGAATGCTCCTAGCCATATCAATCACCTTCTTGATGAAGGAGAGTTTTTCCATATCCTCAAGCAACAAATTGATACAATATGCTGCACATGGAGTCCAGAACAATGTTTGGTGCCTCTCCATAAGCATCTTGTTGGCAGACAAATAATTAACTGCATTATCTGTTATGACTTGCACCACATTCTGCACACCAATCTCCCGAATGAACCCATCTAACAACTCACATATCGTTGATGCATCTTTTATGTGTGCTAATGCATCCACTGATTTAGTAAACATCATACTTTTATGACAATGTACCAAGAAATTTAGAAGGGTCCTACCCTTCTTAGCTGTCCAACCATCAAACATCACTGTGCATCCAAACACTTCCCATGTCTTTTTCAACTCTGCCAATCTAGAGTTGATGTCTTGCTTTTCTGCTTGAAGGATTGACCCCCGCAACTCCTCATATGTAACACTTTTGTAACCTGGGCCCACAACAACAGTAACATCACACATTGGTTGCCAAAATGGATTGGTTTTGGTGATGCTGAGAGGTAAGTCACTCCAGAAAAGACACCTCCCCATAACTCTATTTGCTTCTAGCTTCTCCTTTTTTTTAACAACTAATTTTATGGAAGGTTGTGCTTCATGTCTAGTTCGTGGAACAAAAAATGATGACCTCCCTCTCCCAACAACATTAGCACTAGTAGTTACAGGTGATGCTGTGGAGCTCCTCCCACTACCTTCAGCCTCAAAATCAGTTGAAGATATGCCGAAAGATCTACCTGCATGTTCAACTTCGTTTCTTTCTGTCTTTTTCATCAATTGCTTCAAGAGCTTTTTGTATAACTCCACACTAGAAATTGTACAAAGCCCAACATCATGTCCAGGGAGTCTAGCCAGGTGGTATTTTAATCGTGTAACCCTTCCTGTCATCTTGGTCCCACACAATTTGCATGATAGATATGCCCGATTTGTCCCACCATCAAGCTCCCCATACTCCCAAAATGGGTCCAAGGCTTTTAGCATATTTGAGTATTGTAGTGAGCTAATTCAAACCTAGGGCACAAAAAAAACAAAAAAATGGCATTAAAAACCCATGCATACAAATTAAAAAAAAAAAGTAATAACCACCTCATTTAATTTTTTTTTTTACTACAAGACTACAAGTACATTATTTGCAATGTGAATGAAAAATGGCATTAAGAGGGTGCGTAAGAATGTTAAAAAAAATGAAGCTTGCTGTCCAAATATGGAGAAAACCTTTGCATTGGCTCATGAGCATGAAAATCATAGTAAATGGAAAAAAAACAAAGAAGTAAATTGTTGGTAGGGAAAGAGGCAAGAAAGCATAGCCCTAAATCTATGAAAAGAGTCATTAACATATGGGTTTTTAAGAACATACCTGTTAATGGAAGAAATGAAGTTTGTTTCACTGTTCTTCAATCTTTAATGATCAAAAAATTCTTGGTGGTGATAATGGTTGTTTGATGCTCAATCCTTCTTTGACAAGCACCACAAAGCTTTCCCCTTCCTTCTCCAAGCCTTGCAAATGAAAATGACAAAAAAAGCCCGAATTCCCTTTTCTAGCTGTGGCCCAAGAGTGCCCAACGATATTTCCTATCGTCGCGCAATTTTTACCGAAATATCGACGATATTTTCAGGAGCGGAAAATATCGCGATATTTTCTCAGCGATATTTTGGCTCGCCAAAAATATCGCGATATTATCAACACTGTTAAAAAGTCATTTTTTCTCCAAACTATAGCTTTTCCATATATCTACTTTTATACAAAGTATCAATACTTAACCGAGCTGCCCAAAAATAGGTTCAATTATGTGGTTTCATTCTAAAAGTAAACTAATACAACAAAAGGATAATTATCTTCAATTCCATAATTGCGTATTATGTTTCTTGAGTTTTGGTGATTGATCCCTAGTTGGTTGGAGAAGATTGTGGCAGCTCCTAGGATATTTTGCATAACACACTGATTCGATTCACTTTGCCTTTGACTACTAGAAAAAATAGATATGGATCAACCACCCAGTGTCAGAATCATCCTTGCTGATGTGGAGCATTTTGGTGGTTAAATTCTTGTGTTGGCAAGTTTGGACCTTTCGACCTTATTAGTGACAAGAATAACCTTTTTATAAACATTTAAAAATTAAAAAGAAAAGAACAATTCTACAAGTGATTTTACCTTTAGCTTCATCCTTTAAATGCCATTTCTTTAACAAAATTGGTAAAATGATATGGAAAGGAGGTTCAAATGAAGGGTATAATGTTAAAAACGGGGTGGCCATAGATATTAAATTTGAAGCCCAACAATAGGGTTGAACATGAGTCAAGCTGACATATCTGTAGAAGCCAGTTGACAGTGTTTCTTGCAGGGTTTTGTATTCATTACGACTACTAGATATCTATAGTGATATACATGTGCTGGTGCATTATGGTCATTGATGATTTCAGTGCAAGGATGTATAGGTTGTTCAGAGGCAGTTTTGTTGCTGTTATTCATTTGATCAAGGTTCATGGAAAAGGTTTCAGAGAACTTGAGGCATTGCTTGGGGCTATTGTATGGACGTTAATGTGCACAACTAATCTAGAGTGATGGCATTGGTATGCTACACATGAATCATAGATCAGATTTGCTACTTGTTGATATTGTTTTTATCAGGGATGATGACATAGTGTGTTATTGAGCTAGGATGTGCAATTATATGTTGATGTGTTGCCAAGATTGGACAAAGGTTGGATGTGAGAATTGATGCTACCTAAGGTTTGACCTTGAGCAAGGTTCATGTTACCGTGACTGGATTGGCTACTGACTATACATCGTTACAGAGATCAAATGATCTATGAGCTTGGATTTGACATTTGTACTTAGATGCTAAAGTGGTGTATGATGCTGCTATTTTTACCGAGACACACACACACACACACACACACACACATATATATATATTGAGACATGTTTTTGGTAGAATTACTATGCAGGGTTTGACAGAGAGATGAGCAGTGAAGCTGCTAGGGTTTGATTTTGATATACATGTTGAGCAGAAGCAGCAGAGATTGTCTTGCAGTTTCTTTGTATTGATATTGAGCACAGGTGGATTCAGCTTAAAAATTGTGAAATGTGGTACATCGGCTGATCAAGGTGGTAGGGTGGTGCTAAGGCAGGTTGGAGCTTGCATAGGGCGTTGGAGTGTCCTTGTAGTTGCATCTGGTAAATAAGGTGTCGAAGCATCTTTCAGGTTGGAGCCTGCACAGGGCGTTGGAGCGTCTTTCCAGTTGGATTTGGTAAACAAGGGGTTGGAGCTTGTAAACTAAGGTGTTGGAGTGTCCTTCTAGTTGGAGCTGGTAAACGAGGGGTTGGAGCCTCCTTCGGTTGGAGCTGAAAATCTTGATTTAAATTATTGAAGACAAAATTGTTTGGTGGTTTTTCTCCCGAAAGGGTTTTCACCTGAAAATCTGTTGTCTATTATCTTTATGTTTTGTTGAATGGTGTTGCTTACTGATGTGATGAATGTTTATGTTTATCTAATGATGATAATAACCAGTGTGGAAAAGGTCAGCAAAAAGTCCCGACTTTTTGAAAAAATCCCGAATTTTTCCCTGAGCCAACTTTATCAGCAGACTTTTTGCCGACTTTTTCATCCCTGAAAAAGTCGCGATTTTATCCTCGTAGTCCCAACTTTTTGCTGACTTTTTCCAAAAAATCGTGAGTGAGGTAATTTCTTTAATAATTTTTTTTTTTTTTTTTGAAAAAATCGGGGTTTTTTCCAAAAAATCGGGATTTTTTCCAAAAATCGGGATTTTTTCAAAATATGAATATTTTTGTATTTTTTTAGTTTTGCGGACTTTTTGCCGACTTTTTCAAAAATCTCCAGACTTTGTCGAGTTTTTCAACTTTTGGACCCTTGCCGATTTAATCCCGACTTCAAATTTTTCCACATTGATAATAACTAATGCTTTGTGAAATTAAAAATTAACTGATTGAAGAAAATACTGATTCACCCTTCTCAGTATTTCCAACGTTTGACACTTTGGTGACTGCTAATTATTTCATATATTTGTTTCTGTGTTTCTATGGATTTCTCTTCATATACTAGAAGAGCTTTTTCTTTCAAATGACATATCTTTTTAAGATACCTTTTTAATTGCTGACTTTTGTGACTTAAATGTCACTTTACATATTGTAAGTCACTTTCATTCTATCAGTCACTCAAGTTAATATCACCTTATAATCTACTCGTATTAAAGTAACTCTGTTTAACCTTCTTATCCTTTCTTTTTTGCTTGCTTAGAGAACTTAATTTGTTTGTGGTGAAATGGATATTTTTCATAAACAGATATTTTGCAGTTAGTTTCAGTTTAGAAATTGATTGCTTATATATATATATATATATCTCATTTTGTTCTTTTAATGTTTTTGGATGACAAAAACTCTTAATTTAGTAGATGTCTTCATGTTATCCAGGTCCAACATTCAGGCATACTTTATATCCTGCTTACAAAAGCAATCGCATGCCTACTCCTGATACGATAGTTCAGGCACTCCAATATTTGAAGGCAGCTTTACAGGCCATGTCGGTGAAGGTTGTTGAGGTGTGCTTTTGGAAATATGGGTATCAGTTATAACTAATTCAGGATTCCCTTGTTGTCTTTTATATGTTTATAATATATTTATTTAAACAGGTTCCAGGTGTAGAAGCTGATGATGTGATTGGGACATTGGCAGTAAAAGGAGTAGCTGCTGGTTTGAAGGTACATTAAAATTTCTATGTTTTAGGTTGGACATATTTTCAAATGAACTGAAGGAAATGATCTTGAAATCAAGGAACATTATTGGACATGAAAAGCTAGTTAAGTGAGCAGTACTAAAAGGCACAGTTTTATGATTATGAATTTCAAAGTGAAGATAGAAATTCAGGCACCTAAGATACTTCCTGTTAGTTACCGGGAAACAAGACACAGTTATGCCTATAACAAGACAATGTATCTAAGGTTTCATTCTGATATTTAGATTGCTTATGTGTTTGATATTTCTGTGCTTAATTTATCCATCAAGATCTAAAAGTACTGAGATATGTTACCATGCATATGCATAAAATATATGAGAAAGATTGAGTTCTTCGAGATACATCCCCCCACAAATTCTCTGACAAATAACTCTTTGAGGAAGAGTGTTGCATGCCTTTAATCTGGAGATAAAAGGGGGGTGGAGAGTGATGTCCTTGAGTCCTCAAACAAATTATACAGCTAGCCTTGGCTCTCACAATCTATTCACAATGGATAATAACAATAATAATAGATTATTTTCACGTGTTCAAATTGTTGAAAAGTGTAACTAGGTTTGGTCTTCATAATGATGTGTAAATTGTGATTTTATGTAATTGTAAGTACTTGAATCATGGGTTTCATGATCAAGGAATTTCATTTTAGTTAAGGTTACCATTGTGAACCTTTAGTTTTTGTCATCTAGTCATAAAGTCAAATTGAGTCAATGTCATGTATGAACTTTGAATGACCTGTTACCACTCAAACCCGTAGGGGACCTAAAGGGGTTCCCTAATAGTGCAACTGCTAGACTAAGGGCAACAGTAGAGGGTTAGCCCACTTTCACCACGGCTAAGGCTCCCTGCGCTTTACGGAATTTCACCGATGGGAGGAGTCCAGATGTTTTTGGGAAACCACTTATAAAGGATATGTCAATGGATAAGTATGAAGTGATCCCAATAACCCTTTCCCAAGAAGGGGATGAAGAGATGGTGCTTGCTTGCTCTTTAAGCAAGGGACTTACCTTCCAGGGGAGAAGGGGTGAGGATAAGGGAGAAGGATACAACTTGAAGAGCTATTTCCCGATCCATAAAATCCTATATGAACTTGGTTTCCAAAATAGCCCTTGATGATTAGTCTTTGATAAGAAACGAGACCACATGGGATCAAGTGGACCCAACCTAGGTTTGGGGATGGAATATAACAACCAATGACATTTCTATCATAGACAACATGAGGGGAAAGGATCAGACAAGAAATTTTACTTCAAAAGGTAAAATTGATCCTGCTAGGGTCTAGCCTTGGGGATGCCTAGGCAAAATTTGTTCCTAGAGCTAGGGCTCGAGATTCCCAGGGATTCCACCATGGGAATTGCCTCAAATTTGGAGGGGAGGGAGAAGACCCACCAGTGCAGTAGCTTCTAAGACATCTATTTTTTTCTGTGGGTGGATTCTCGAGAAATTGATGCCCTAGGTGACCTATCAGGGCTAGACCTAGGGAAAAGGAGAAAAAGGTGAAAAAGGAGGGGAAAATGACCACCCTTTTGAGGGATCAGTGCCTATTTCCCTTGGGGATATGGAGTCAGGGATTATAATGATTGAGAACTCGACTCCTTGATCAAGGAGGCTCGGAAAGTCAACTTCGTCTAGTGTTAAGGGAAAAAGAAGAAAAGTGACCTTGAAGCATTTATACTTCATGCAAATAATGCAAGCTTATTAAGATAAAACAATCTAACAATGGCCCATACAATGGACGTTTCATTCATCTAACAATGGCCCATACATTAAACAAGCTAAATAGACACTCAATTCCACATTCCAATGATGCAATAACTAGCCCTAATTATAGCGAAGTTCAAAAGTATGCAACAACAAAAATATATCATTAAAATTCACTTACAATGTTAGAGAGTATATCCAACCAACATCACATTTGCAAAAAACGAAGCTCCAAGATAAAAATGGCCCAAATCCACACATCAAAATTCATCCACTTATCCAAAATGATCCTCCAAGAAGAAATGCGAAATTCTCCAAGAGTAAGGAGATCCAAAGTGAAGTCATGATACAAATGAATGTAGCTAACATCAATATATACCCCTCTAAGGAGTTCAATTTAGCCTATGAGCCTACATTAGCCCCTAATGATAAAATAATGTGCAAATAAAGCCCCTATTGGTGACAAGTCCACCAAACTAGCTCATAAATGGAAAAATAAGCCTCACAGGGGGCCAAATAATAATATGTACATGTCGTGGGGCCCTCCAAAGGCCTAATAATATCATGAAGTGCCATAATGAGGAATAAAATCCTCAAAATATGATGGACAAGGGGGTGGCCCCTTGTTCTCCAATAGTAGGCCTGTGGTGCTCCTAGTGGGTGTGGGAGCATGCAAATGACCCCATGGGTCTCCATATGAATCGAAGATGCCTTTAGATCCTATGCAAGGGCTCAAGTGATGGAATGAACACTGCCATGACATCGTACAAGTCCTGGGACACCTTCCAAGAGTGTGGGGCTCCTATGGGGCCTGTTGGACATAGTGTACCAAGTACATCATCATCATCATCGCAAAAGTGGACCGCTAGTAGTCTCTGAACATCGATGGGGATCCGTGGAGTGCATTTCTTCCGCTGTGGAGATCCATGGCTCTCTTGCACACCCTATATGTGCCAATGTATCACTCTGGGGGTTAAGACCCCGTATAGGGAGGCCAAACCCAAATGGGAACCACCTGCAGTCCTATATAAGATCCAATGAGTCCCCTAGGCTTCCAATATAACCAGTCATTAAAATAATCTTGTAAAAGAGCTTACAAATCATGGATAACAAAGTGGGCACTTCACAATGGCATGCCCTTCCGTAGTGGGCTTTGGCATGTGCTAGTGTCTCCTTACTCCAAAGGGGGTTAGCCATGTATCTTATTGAGTGGTTTCAACCCTTAAAGGGGATAGTAGGTCCAAGGTACATCCTTTGAATCAGGGTGGTAAGTGATAAATAAGTGAAATAGAGTAGGGAATGAGAGGGGCAATCCCGAGACACATATCGGGGCATAGCGGAAGACAGATAGGGGGAAGCCCACACCAGGGTATATAATGTGTAGGAGGGAGCAATCATGGTACATGAGGTGTCCCGATCTTGATCTTTCCACCCTTGAATTTTCTTTAATTAACTACTCGGGGCTCAAGGATAAGAGCATGATGCTTCAGATATAACAGTGATTAACCCTTTAAGGTAGGGCGGTTCATTGCCCTCCAGGGGTTGGGACAACCATGGGTTCCTGTATGACAAAGGAGGCTCATCTAGGGCCTAAGGAACAAGGGTGATGGCCATGGGTAATGAGCAAAGCTCATGCATTGGCTTTTGCCCACATGCCAATAATTTTTTATCTCGACCATCTTTGCATTTTGTGGTACAATTTTCTGTTATGATTTTATTTTCTTGTAGCTGCTTCAACCTCTAGGGCATCATTCCAGGCCTGACCCAAGGTGGGGGCAAGGGGATAGGGAGGCTGATCCTATCCCCTTTCCCCAACCTTGGGTCAGGCTTGGAACGATGCCTGAGAGGTTGATGCAGCTAAAAGAAAAGGAACATGCATTATTGGTCACATTTAATAGGAAATTGTACCACAAAATGCAAAAGATGGCGGGGACAAAAATAATTAGCACGTGGACAAAAGTTGATACATGATCTCTACCCCAATCCATGGCCATCACCCTGGTTCCATAGGCCCTAGATGAGCCTCCTTTATCATTTAGGAACCCATGATTGTCCCAACCCCTGGAGGGGAATGAACCGCCCTATCTAAAAGGGGGTAATCACTGCTATATCTTACACATCATGCTCTTATCTCTTTGAGCCCCAAGCAGTTATTTAAAGAAAATTCATAAAAGGCAAAAGGCATATAAGAAAGGGTGGAAAAATCAAGGTCGAGCACCTCATCTACCACGCTTGCTCCCTCCTACACATTTTATACGTTGGCGTGGGCTTCCCTTCATCTGGGTACCCCTATGCCCCAATATGTGACCCATGGTTGTCCCTCTCACTCCCTAGTCCAATCCACTTATTTATCACTTGCCACCCCCATTAGAGGGATGTTACTCGAACATACGATCCCCTTTAAAGGTTGAAACCACCTAATAAGGTACTTGGTTAACCCCCTTTGGAGCCTGGAGACACTAGCACATGCCAAAGCCCACTACAGAAGGGCATGTCATTATGAAGTGCTCATTTTTTCATCGATGGTTTGTAAACTCTATTACACGATTATTCTAATGATTGGTTGTACTTGAAGCCTAGGGGGCACATTGGATCTTATGCAAGATTACAAGTGGTGTTCGTTTGGGTTTGGTCTCCCTATACGGGATCCTGACCTTCGAGGGATTCATTGGCAAAAATAGGGTGTGTATCAGGAGGTATGGGCCTCCACAGCAGCAGACAACGCTTCATGGAGCCCTTCATATGTTCAGGGATTACTAGAGATCCACTCTTTGACGAGGAAGATGCATCATGCCCAACCAACCCCATAAGTGCACCATGCACTTGGAGGGTGCCCCAGGGCTTGTACAAGGACCCGATGTTATTTATTACAACATCCGAGCCTTCATAGAGCATCTACAGTCATTTCCGATCAATTTGGAGACCCATGGGATCATTTATGTGTCCCCACACCCAATGGGAGCACCACAGGTTTACTACTTGGAGAACAAGGGGTTGCCCCCTTGTCCATCATATTCCGAGGGATTTATTTCTCATTATGGCACTTCGGGATGTTACTAGGCCTCTTGGAGGGCCCTACGACGTGTACACATCATTATTTGGCCCTTGTGTGGCTTATTTTCACACCTAGGAGCTAAATTGGTGGTCTTGTCACCAATATGGGTGTTATTTTCACATTATTTTATTATTAGAGCTATTAGGGGATTTAAGCTAATTCGAGCTCCTTAGGAGCCTATATATTGATGTTAGTTCCATTCATTTTCATCATCACTTGAATTGAGATCTCTCTAATCATAGAGAATTTCACATTTTTTTCCCTTGGAGGAATTTTTTGTAGATGGATGAATTTTGATGTATGGATTTGGGCTATTTCTCTTGTCTTGTGTAGAAATTTTAGACCCCACTCTGGTTATCAGTTTCTCCTTATCACTCCCATGTAGTTAAATGCCCATTCCTGTAATCATACATTCAAAATTTTGGAAATGATAAATATTTCTGAAAACACATTATGGAAATTTCACAGTGCTGGAAATTGCAGAAATAAAACACATAAAATATTTCAGCCACACACAGAAAAATAACACACTGATTTTTGGTCAATATGACCCTGGAAAACCCCCCTACAACTCTTGGGGAAAACCAGTTCAAGAGCTCTTCTTTATTCTTGAATATTTCTTTTATAATGAAACAGAAAAACACAGTAAAAATTCTAGCAACCAATATGGAGCAACAAAGCTGTAGGCTTGTTGACTTAAATTATAAAATACACAAGAGGTATTGTAATAATAATATATTATATATAAAATGCATAAGAGATGATGATAAAATGTTACAATGAGGCCTTGCTTATATACCTACGCAGGTGACCTTTCATGACTGGGCATGTCTCTTAGACATGCCCTTTCACTAACTTAATGACTACTTACATAATTCTTAATTGACTATTTATTAATTATATTTGTTATATTTGTTATGAATTATATTCATAACATTGCCCCTTGCTTCAAAAGCTTTGTCCTCAAAGCTTATAGTTGACACTTTTCTTCAGTTCAATCATGTACCGTTTCCTTCATTTGCTTTCGTCATTTTTTTATAAGTGTAACAGGTCGCAATTTTATTTTATTCATGTTTGTCATCTCAACATGTATAATTTGTTGTGATACTCCTTTGGAAACCCCCCTTTTTTTTTAATTATTAATCTAATTAATTAAAATTATTTAATTAATTAAATTAATATATAATATAACTTTACTATATGTATTCTAACCAAACTTTTAATGTCTTTCCCAACCTTTAATATGATTCTTTTATTTATTTATTTGTTATTAAGTAACTTTATAAATTTTTTATTTTTTATTTTTCATTTTTAATGAAGCAACTTTATTAATTTTATAAAGAACTTAATTATTAAACCTTATTTGTTTTATTAAATTTATGACTAATAGTCATGAGAGATTCGTAAGGTTGTGTCCTTCTCTAGAGACGCAGGCATCCAGCAATATCCTCCCACTAAAAGAAGAATTTGAGGAGTTTTTTACGGAGTTTCCAATAAACAAACGTGTCTCAAGGCTGTACGAGACCATTAAAAGCTGAGACCTTACTGGTATTTGATACCTTCTCTTTTACCAAAATATCGCGTTTCTTATTCATGTTCACATTCATACTGCCATTTTCATTTGCATTTTCAGAATTTGTAGTTTGTTCGTCCGCCATACTTATATTATTACTAGTAAATATTCCTACCTGTTCTGCCCTCCTTTTCTGGCTAGTAGATTCCAATAGTGGAATTAAGAGGGTTTGGTCGTTTATTACCTCCTTAACCTTAGAAAAATCATCAGTGGGATTCGATGATCTAATCTCATGATTAAAATTACAATTGTTATGATGTTGGACCCTAACCGACTACTTCAAAGATTGAATCTCAGACTGCCGGGTTTCAATGATATATATTTTTTTCATCGAGGAGATCTTCCAAAGACAACTTTTCCTGTATAGTGTATGCTTGTATTTTCTTGATTAGAGAGGCTTCCCTTTCCTTCTCATGTTTTTCTTTCTGCAACCGGTAAATCATGGCGAGAGCTTCCTTTGTTGCGCCCGCGGAAGGGTTCCTCTCTTCGTCCAGCTCATACTGGAGTTTCTCATTCAATTGGCGTTGCCTCCGAATGGCATCCCTCAGTGCTTTAATATCACAAGTCTCTGAATTAAATTCCTCCTCAACTCTTAATTCCTCAGAAATCGATGTCAAGGCAACATATATTTTGTCATATGTAGGATAGCGAGATTTGAGGGCAACAACATTTGATAATATGGACGAAACCCAGTTCGGATCATGAATTGGGGCAGACCATATGGGCCCAACCATATTGAATTTCTTGCCACAATCACTGCATTCTTGAGGAACAACTGGGACAATGTAGTGTTTGTAATCGTTAGCATGGCTCTCAATACAAGCAAGAAGGATCCTTAAAGCTATCTCATGACAATACTTTGCACGACTAGGATATGAACCATATTTTGAATAGAAAACTTCCCCATTATTCCCACAAAGCACTGCCCTATCAGTTGCTGTGCACATTAACATCCCCCCATCTGCAACTGACTGTACTGCAGAGTCCAGAAAAATAGAAAGTGACCCATAAGGATCAACGTCAACATGGATAAGATTGATGGAACCTGTAGACTGCAGAAAAAAAACATCGCGGTTGGTCAAAGAAAATGGCAAGAGTTGTTTCTGCAACTGCTAAAGAAAAGACATGAATTACCCATGACCTTTCCTTAGAAAACCATTCATATTTTGGAATACCAAGGAAGGTTGCTACCAGTTGGGATTGATATTCAAATTTAGCTATAATTTTCCTTTTGCCATGTAAAAACATCCTAAATTTGATTTTCTGCATATTTATTCCAGAATTAGTCCCTAACATATGATTCTCTTCTTGCCATATGGTTTGTATGGGTGAAGGAGTTTTTCCATGTTTTAACTCTGATTGGACAAACTTCCAACTATCAACTTTGCTTGTGGCCCAACTGTCTGGCACTACTATTGGTGGAATAACCTCATCATCATTATGGTTTCCTTTATCTTCCTCCTCATCATATTTGTTGTTGTGATCATCTTCATCTTCATGTGGATCTTCTTGTTTCTCAAGATAGCCTTCTTCCATATTATCTTTATCTGAATCATCCTCATCAATTTCAGCTACTTCAACGGATTCCAGACTAATAGGCTTATCTTTGTTTTTAAGATCACCTTCATTATAATTTGAAATTTTCATAACTTGATATTCTGCAGAATGTAGTGATTCTTCATGGTTATCTTCTGAATTTTCTGAATCGGCTGAATTGTTCTGTTGACTATGATCAATATTCGGGAATATTAGTTTTTGCACTAGATTAATCTTTTCCAAAATGGCGTTTATCTTCCGCATTGCTTTGTTATGATTGTCTGTGGCCTTGCTATGATTTAGCCAAATTTGTCTTTCTATCCGATCTGTTGTGTCTTGAAGTTTTTTGATGTTGTCAGAATTTCCTGTAACCTTATCCTCAAGATTGATTAATCTTTTAGTGAATTTATCGGAATTATTATTGATCTTACTCTCAAGATTGATCAACTTTTTGTTGAAATCATCCATCGTCATTGATGAAGACATCGAGCGACAGCGATTTCGAGGCACCGCATGTAACATCTTAAGGCAGCGAACAGTGGTGTAGGTGCTTCCTTCCAAGCGAGAAGATCGCTCCTCTAATACCAAATGGAGCAACAAAGCTGTAGGCTTGTTGATTTAAATTATAAAATACACAAGAGGTATTGTAATAATAATATATTGTATATAAAATGTATAAGAGATGATGATAAAATGTTACAATGAGGCCCTGCGTATATACCTACGCAGGTGACCTTTCATGACTGGGCATGTCTCTTAGACATGCCCTTTCACTAACTTAATGACTACTTACATAATCCTTAATTGACTATTTAATAAGTATATTTGTTATATTCGTTATGAATTATATTCATAACACAATATTGCAGACTTATCTCGATTTCCGTGCCTTAACTTTGCCTCAGAAATTGTGCCAAATCAACAACTTACAAAACATAAAATTTTACAGCATTAATGACAGCAATAAATGCTGTACGACAGTCTCGAAAAATGTGCCGGAACAACTGTACAGAGCCATATGGATTTGTACTGTAGCCCTCCTCGAAATCTGCGCTGAAGCTTCTGTCCTTTTTTCTTGATTTTTGTGCCAAAAATATCAGTAGTACTTCTTGATTTTCGTGCCTAGATTTTGCCTCGAACTCCATGCTTAATGCTGCTATTCTCTTCCTCGATTTTCGTGCCTCCCTTTCTTGGAAATAGTGCCTCTCCTGTTGTACAGATTTCTGCCTTGGGATTTGTGCCAATAAGGTGCTGTACGGATTTGTTGAAGTATCCTTGCTGCTCTCCTCCAACTTCTCACTGCTCAGAAATTTCTCTTGCTCTCCTCTCTTTCTCTCAATCTGCTCATGAAAGAATGAATGACCTTTTCTCTTCTTTTCCTCCTTTAACCTAACCCTAAGTGACTTTTGGGGAATCCCTAAATCCAACGGCTAATATAGCTTACGATCTAGGGCTGAGATTAAATGTGCATTTAATTCTCACTTTCTATTTTTTAATTCACCCCACTTTAATAAAGACCCACTTAGCCTTTTATTTCCATAGTCACTTTTTCACTTTCTAATTTCACATTGACTTTAATAGTCACTTTAAAATTAGACTTAGTAACTTTATCACTTATAAAGTCACTTTTAAATTAGATTTGACTTTACCACTTATAAAGTCACTTTAGGAGAAAAGGAAAAATACGTTTGGACACTTTTCCCTAGGCAAAAGATCAAAGCCTTAGGGAACCACTTGTCCTCTGGTACCCAAATTTTAACACTCCCTCTTACCGAGGAAAGTGTTCCTCACCACACCCATCTTGTCTCTGAAGTAGACATGCTTGCCCCGTGGTAAGGCTTTGGTGAATATGTCGGCTACATGCTCATCTGTGAGAATATACTCAAACTTCACAGCTCCCTTCTGAACATAGTCTTTGATGAAATGATATTTGATCCCGATATGCTTTGACCTGTCACAAAATACTGGATTCTCTGTTAGTTTAATGCAACTCTGATTATCACAGTGAATCATTTAAGGTCTCGACGCTTGACCAAATAAGCCAAACAACATCTTGCGAAGCCATATGGCCTCACAACTATCCAAACTGGCTGCCATGTACTCTGCTTCCGCTGAACTCAATGCTACTGACTGTTGTTTTCAGTTGAACCATGACACAACTGCCGAACCCAACCGAAAACAACACCCTGAAGTGCTCTTCCTATCAGAAGCACACCCTGCCCATTCAGAATCAGTGTACGCTACCAATCTCACTCCATCTCCCTGTCTATAATCCAGACCATAATCCACTGTCCCCTGCAAGTAACGCAAAATATGTTTTGCAACAACCCAATGCACTCTCCTGGGCTCACACATGAACTGGCTCATCGTGTTGACTGCAACACATATATCTGGTCGGTTGTTGACCAAATACATCAAGGAACCAATCAGCTGTCTATACAATGTGGGATCCACCAACTCGGAATCTGAAGCGTGAAGCTTCTTCCAGTTAGTGATCATAGGTGTCGACATGGGTTTGCAATCCTCCATGTGAAATCTGGTAAGAATGTCTACAATATACTTCCCCTATCCCAGGAAGAAATGCCCCTCCTCCTACCACACCTCCAGTCCCAAAAAGTTTTGCATCAAGCCAATGTCCTTCATCTCGAACTCCGAAGCAAGATCTCTCTTGCAACCCTCTATGAGTCTCTCTGCAACCGTAATGACCAAGTCATCCACATATAGCCACCAGAATGAGAGGCTCCTCACCTACCACAATAAAGTATATGTTGGGATCTACATAACTCTTTGTGAAACCCATCTCCTGCAAGTACGTATCAATCCTGGAGTACCAAGCTCTAGGAGCTTGCTTCAAGTCATAAAGTGCCTTCTTCAGTCTGCATACATGGGACTCCTTCCCATGCAACTCAAAGCCTTGTGACTGCTCAATGTACACCTCCTCCTGTATGAATTCATTGAGAAATGCGGTCTTTACATCCATTTGGTGGATCTTCCAACCCATCTCTGTTGCTACCAATATAATGGAGCGAATGGAAGTATATCGAGCCATAGGAGTGAAGGTCTCCTCATAGTCTACTCCCTCTACCTGGGAGAACCCTCTAGCCACAAATCTAGCCTTGAACTTTTTGATGCTGCCATTTGCAGCATGCTTTATCTTGTAAAGCCATCTGGAAGTAACCAAAGATTTCGCTTCAGGCCTCGCCACCACCTCCCAAACATCGTTCTTCATGATAGAAGAACACTCCTCCTGCATGGCCTCTCTCTAGACCTGCTGGCTAGCTTCCTCCTCATAGCTAGCAGGCTCGGAGTCAACGAGGCTAGCAAACAATGCCATATGTCTACAGAACCGCTCAGGTGGTTTGCTCTCTCTAACCTGTCTCTTCGGCCCAACAACAAATGTGGCCTCTCTCAAGGTGTCTTGAAGCCACTTGGGCTTCTTCCCTGAGCACACTTCTCCCACTAGAGTGAAAGAATCCTCATCCTCCTCAGAAGCCTGAACTCCTGAAGTCCTGCCAACTGACCTCCTGCCTGAACCTGTGCCTGTAGATGCTGAAGTACCGTGTGAACTGTCCATCAATGGGCTACCCTGTGAATTGCTTTACGAACTGCTCTGCATGCTGCCTGAAGCACCACACATCTAACTTTGCGAGCCACTGTTCACTGATGGACCTGACACCATAATCGATGTACCTCTTGATCCCTGCCCACTGGATCCCTGTGACTAGCTTAGCTGCTCCTGAGGGTCTGGTGAATCCAGATACTCTAACTCCCGTGACCTCTTGAAAGCCCTATGCTCCTCGAACTTCACATCCCGCCTGACAACAACTCTACTCCGTGTAGGAATATAAATCCAAAAGGCTTTCGAGGTCTCACTGTAACCCACAAAGATGCCCTTCTTTGCAGTGGGCTCTAGCTTGGTCCTCTTCTCCTTGGGAATATAGGAGTATGTAATGCACCCAAAGATACGGAAGTGACCAACATCAGGCTTCTTCCCAGAAAAAGCTTGCTCTGGAGTCACATGCCCCAAGGCACAATGTGGACTCCTGTTTTGCAAATACACAGTAGTGTTGCAGGCCTCTGCCCACAAAAACAACGGTAACCACTGATCATGTAGCATGGCTCTGGCAGCCCCAACGATGGATCTGTTCTTCCTCTCCACAACCCCGTTCTGTTGGGGGTTGTATGGAACTGTGAACTCCCTCCTGATGCCTGCCTCCGCACAATAATCAACAAACTCACCAAGGGTGTACTCCCCTCCATTGTTCGACTTGAGGGACTCTATCTTCTGACTTGTCTGAGTCTCC
This sequence comes from Pinus albicaulis, assembly GCA_034641835.2. Classification (NCBI taxonomy): domain Eukaryota; kingdom Viridiplantae; phylum Streptophyta; class Pinopsida; order Pinales; family Pinaceae; genus Pinus; species Pinus albicaulis. The sequence continues at coordinate 1,112,525,819 of CM076575.1, read as the reverse complement.
ACAAGAGCTCTGAACTCCTAAAACCGCTTGATTTCTCTCTCTTAGTCTTCAAGAAATAAATCTAGGTCTTCTTGGAGCAATCATCAATGAATAAAACATAGCACTTATGTCCAGTCAAGGAAACATGGGACATCCGACCACTCACATCTGTTAAAATTGGACAACTATGTCCAAACTCCATGTTGTGCTCAGATGAAGACACCAATATTTTTATTGGGTTCCTCTTTCGAAGAGGTGCAAGATCGATCTAAAGATCATCTTGATCCGATGAGCAGAACATTTATTTTGAATTTATTTTGAATACTTTCAAAATATGTTCAGGTCGGCCTTAAGGTTTTACACCCCCAGGGAATGTGTCTCACACCTCAATGATGGATATAAATAGAGTCAATGTTGGAGGACATTTCACTCATCTCATCCTCACACATCATCTCTCCTCTTCTGATTGGTTTGAGCTCCTTGGAGGCAATTTTCGGTTCACACGTGGGAAAGAAGGACGAAGAGGATTCTGCTGCACCCAGGGTTTCCACGCAGGTTTGACCAACGTTGACTTTGGTCAACGCATGGTCCAAAGGAGCTAGTTTTTGGTGGAGACTTCGATTTTGGCACAAGAACCGAGGTCATAGGTTGATCGAAGACCGAGCTGCGTTGACTTTTACTTGCTGATGTTTTGCATTGACTTTTCTGGGCAACATTGACTTTTCTGGGGTTGACTTTGAGTTGACCGTGTGGTTGTTTTGAGGGCTGTTGTGACACATGCTGGGTTGGCTGACCAAGGAGACTTTGCCGGTTGAAGCATCTTGTTGTCCGCCGTAACGGACCACCACATTTATCTGTTTCTGGTTTGTCTTATGTTGATCCATTGGTATGTTCTATCAGCATTTTACTTGATTGTTTATGTGATTTATGTAGTGAAAGGTAAAGTTGCATCATGCATAGAACATCTACATAATTTTACATGGTATTAGAGCTGAGGTGAAGACAAGCTCTATTTGTAGCAATCACCGAAGAAGAAAATGGGTTCCACAAACTATGGCTTCAAGGAGGATGACAAACTGACTGAGTAGGATGACTTCCATGCTTGGAAGATGATATTGGATCTTAAATTGGAAGACTAAGATGTCATGGACTATGTGCAAGGTAAAATCCAAGAACCTCCATCTACTGCTACTGCTGCTGCCAAAACCAAGTACAAGAAGGGGGAGATTAAAGAAAAGCTAATGATTAGGGAATCCATTCATAAGGGTCTTGTGGCCTACATCTTTGAGCTGGGCACATCCAAAGAGATGTATGATAAGTTGATCCTTATGTTCAAGGCCAACAATGCAAATCAAGTACTATTCTTCAAGAATCAATTGAAGAATCTGAAGAAAGGTAGGGATGAGTCTGTCCAATCATACTTTCTGAAGCTGACCGAGATCAGGAATAATCTGCTGGCTATTGGGGAGACAATAGTTGATCGAGAGATGGTACTCACCGCACTTGGAGGGCTCCCATCCGAATGGAATGTGTTCAACACTACCATTCTAAATAATAATGTGATACCTGACTTTGACGAAGTACTATCGAGATGCATTCAAGGAGAGACTAGAATGAAGGAGTATGGAAATGAAGGAAATGCTGCCTACGCTGCTCATTCTAGGAAGAAGAACTTTGGTGGTCCAAAGAACAAAGGAAAAGCAGGGGCCCAAGGAAAGAAGGGCAAGTGTTTCACTTGACATAGGACAGGTCACTATGCTAGAGAATGTGCTTTCAAGAAGGATTCTCACAATGGTGATGACAACAACAACCGAAGGAATGGCGATCAAAGGAACAACAGGTTCAAGGGAAAGAGGAAGGCTTCCTCCGGCAGAAATGATCAACCTTTCAAAAGGTCAAGAAACTCCAAGTATGAGGAATCAAATGTTGTTGATAAAAGAAAAGAAATGAATACATTCTTGTATCTGGGGCCGCTTGCAGATTGAAAATCTGAGCTTTTGTTATGGGAAAGTGGGGGGTAAATGTTAAAACTTGCGATGTGCGATCAACGGAGGTGACGTGGCAAAGAGGTGGGCCCGCCCGCAGATCGCAAATCAGAGCTTTTGTTATGAGCAGCGGAGGGTAAGTGCTATGATTTGCGAAGTGCGATGAGTGGAGGTGATGTGGCCAGATGGAGGTGGGGTCGCCTGCAGATCGCAAATCGAAGCTTTTGTTATGGAAATCAGGGGGTAAATGTTAAAACTTGCGATGTGCGAAGTGCGATGAGCGGAGGGTGACGTGGCAAGGAGGTGGGCTCGCCCGCCGATCGCAAATCGAAGCTTTTATTATGAGGTGGGGGGTAAAGGTTAAGATCTTTCTTCTTTTGACTGCGGGGTGTCCGCCCAACCCGCGCTTGGAGTGTTTGGCTTTCACTTTAGCCATTCCCGCTCTTCATTTGCTTAGCTTCCCATGTTGCCTTATCGTTCATAGAAACCACAAGCCAACATTGGCTCCATTGGGGACGACACACTCATTCGAGTGTGTCGAGAACTCGCAGACCACTTGCTTGTGTTCTTCTTAATCTGCCTAGGATCATCGTTAGAAACATTTTCAAGCAGCTTTAACCAAAAACAAAATAGGAATTCATGTGGAAATAACAAACGTCATATATATACAATTCGAGGATATGTACAATGGGCCATCGTAGCCCGCTATCAGTGCTGGAAGTAAGGCTTGAGAAACTGTACATTGACAGGCATCTCGAGTGTGTCTCCTTCCAAATTCTCCAGCGCAAAGGTATTGTTGCCTTTGACCTCTGCCACCCTAAATGGACCAAACCAAAGGGGGTCGAACTTCCCATGTTTCCCTTTGTCTGACTGCTTGATATCCCATCGCAGCACCAAATCCCCTGCTTGGATTTCCTTGTCTTTAGCTCTTTGGTCAAATAAGCCTTTCATCTGTTCCTGGTACTGTGCTAGTCTGAGGCTTACCTGTTCCCGTGTTTCATTTAGTTCAACCAATTGGTTCATTCTTTTGATAAGGTCGTTTGGCTCTTCCTCACTCTCTTGTAAGAATCGAGCCACGAGTAATGCGAGCTGAATAGGGAAGACTGCTGCTCTGCCGTACACCAACTCATAAGGAGACTTCCTTATGGATCTTTTAGTGGTGATGCGATTTGCCCAGAGTGCAAACTTGAGTTGGGAATCCCAGTTCTTTTGGTTTTCATTGATGGTATTTTTCAAAATCTTCACCGGTGTCTTGTTAGATGACTCTGCCAGCCCGTTCCCCTGTGGGTAATATGCAGTGGAGTGCCCCAGATTGATATTGTAATGCTGACAGAATTTCACGAACCTAGCCAACTTAAAAGCCTGGGCATTATCTATTATGATTTTAGCAGGGCATCCAAACCTGGCTATTATGTTTTCCTGCAAGAACTTGATCACCACCAAATCTGTGGCATTCGTTGTGGGCACAGCCTCAACCCATTTACTGAAGTAATCCGTGGCGGTGAGGATCCATCGATGTTGGTTGCTTGAAGCCGGGTGAATCTCACCTATGAAGTCGATTCCCCATTGTTTAAACGACTCTTCAACATAAACTGGGATCAAGGGGAGAGGTGCGAACCTTTGCTTTTTGGCAAATGTCTGACACTTTTCGCAGGCCCGGATGCGAGCATACGTCACCAAACAGCTTGGGCCAAAAGAAGCCTTCTCTCAGGATGTTGTGAGCAGTGGATCGCCAACAGTAATGCCCCCCACATATTCCTTCATGGAACTCTGTCATCACTTCGTCAACCTCTTGCTTTGTTAAACATAGTAGTAAAATCCCAGCCGGGTCCTTCCAGTACAGTCGCCCGTTTGCCACAATATGTTTTTGAGATCTTAACCTTAAAGTGCGATACTTGGTCGTGTCATAGTTAGGGGGACACCTCAGGGTCAAAAGGTACTCGACTATATCTTTATACCATAAGGATAGAAGGTACTTTACTTGTGTCTTTTGTTTGGAAGATTCTATGCCCTGATGTACAGCAGTATCTTCCTGCGCTTCTCCTCCTGTCCTAGACAGATTTATCCCTAGAGCTTGACAGTTGGATTCAGATAGAATTTTTTCCAGCCCTTGGCCTTTGATTAGTTTTGTGGGCTTTAACTCCATCTTGTACTCCTAAATCTTAGCTATCCATTTGCCCCTTTTTCCTTCACTGTCGCCCTGCACCAGAATATCCTTCACTGCTACATTGGGTACGTACGCCGTTATGAGACACTGTAACACATACACCCGAAATGCCTTAAAGTGCCTTGACCAAAGTGTATGCTTGCTTTTCCAGAATTTTATATTTTAGTTCGGCATCTCGGAGGACCCGGCTGAAGAATGCAATAGGTTGTTCATGCCCTTCATCATTTTTTGGTAGTAGCACCGCAGTTATTGTGAGAGGGGAGGCGAAAGAAAAAATCATGAATGGCTTTCCATTATCGGGACCCACCAGCACTGGAGCTTCTGCAAAGGCCTGCTTGATCCTGTTGAAAGAATCCCTGGATTGAGGAGTCCATTTCACTTCACTATTTTTCTTCAGCATTTCAGTGATGTTTCAGACGATCTCGGCATAATTTGGGATGAACCTTCTGAGGAAATTTATTCTTCCTAGGAATACCTGTACTTCCTTTTTGTTTCTTGGTAGGGAAATGCCGTTTATCACCTCCACCTGCTTCGGTTCAATCTTTACCCCTTCTTTGGTTACTATATGCCCTAATAGCTTTCCTTCTTCTAGGGCAAACATGGATTTTTGGGGGTTAAGAGACAAACCATACCTTCGACATTTGTCAAAAGTTCGTCAAAGATGCTCTATATTCTCAGCGTCGCTCTTCGAGAGACAGTGATGTCGTCCAGGTAAATCACCGCAAACTTATTCTGATCTCCTATAAAAGCGATGTCCATCGCACGCTGGAATGTGGCACCAACGTTTATTAGGCAGTAAGGCATTTGGGCGTACATGAAGGTTCCCCAAGGTGTAGTGAACACCGTCTTCTTTTGGTCTTTCGGGAGCACTGCCACCTGATTATATCCTGAGATATCGTCCATCATGGACATGCGGGATGATCCCACCACCTTTTGCAAGATGTGGTCCATCTTCGGGAGGGGATAGTTGTCTTTGAGTGAGGCTCTGTTCAGATTGCGGAAATCCATGCAAAGCTTGATCTTGCCATTTTTCTTCCTTACGGGCACCAGGTTCGCCACCTATTCAGAGTACCTTAGAGCGACAATGTTCTTTGCCTGCAACAACTTCTTTATTTCTTTATCAATAGTCGGGAGAAGAAGAGGGTTGATCTGCCTCAACTTCTGCTTATGAGGCTTAGCGTCTTCTTTTAGGGGTATCTTATGCTGTATGACATCAATATCAAAGGTCTTCAAGTGCTGGTATGACCAAGCGAAGACGTCTTTGTATGATTGAAAGAGCTCAGGTACTGTCCTTGATATTCTTTGGGGACTCCTTTCGACAGTGTCACCACCCTCGGGTCTTACTCTGTCCTGATATTCAAATCCCTGACTGGCTCATCGGGGGTCGGTTTGCTGGGGTTCACCGGGATATCATTTTTATCAAACAGTCTCTCCAATGGTACAAGACCCCTGGGAATAACATTTCCCTTTAATTGCAAGACTCGGTGGCCGGCCAGTGTCTCCTCCCATTTGGTTTTCGGCTCTTCACTATCATCCTCAGTCACTGAGTCGATCACCAAATTCGAGAATTCGCCCACCATCTCCATAAAATGCTTGACTTGCTCTTTGTCCTCGAAGACTTACCAATGTTTTATGTTGTCCAGAATGGAGGGGCGATATCTCACTTCTACCTCGTATTTGAGCAACGGATTCTGCGGAGGGCTGAAATTGCTAGCAGCCACCACTAGTGAGTCGACCATTCTGGTCTTATCCCTCTGCATGAACTGAATGTTAAAAGCCGAGAAGAAGTTATCAACCAAATCCCATACCTCATTCCTGAAAGCTCTGAGCTGCGGGTGCTTAGCTTGGCATTGGCTCATAACATGCCTCACTACTAGCTCTAAATCTTCAAACACCTTGAGATTATGTATGTTCATGTTCCGTGCTGCCTGCAATCCCAACAAGAGGGCTTCATACTTAGCCACGTTGTTTGTGACTTCAAATTCCAGCTTCATGGAGAGGGGGACTAAGCAACTTTCAGGTGATATCAAGAGTAACCCGACCTCGTTTCCTTCTCGTGAATAAGCCCCATCAAACTGCAAGGTCCAAATCTTGTTTTCCTCTATACTTATAGGATCCCCCCTGTCTCAGAGGAGAGACCTTCGTTTCTTGCGGGAAATTTTCATCCTCCTCGAGCATAAGACAGGAAAATTCACCATCCTTGCCATACACTGGAGAGTTGGTCGAACCATCAACTTTGGTGACCATATTTACAAACTTGGACTCACGGTATAATCTTCTTTCTTCCCCACCGAACACTGGGATAGTGGCGTAAGTGACGTCGAGTTTTATTGATCCTCCAATCTTGGAACCCCAAGATCTTGACAACAACATTCCAAACTGAGCTGGGATATCAGCTACAACAATATCCATTATGACTCTTTTGGCCGAATTTGGGCCAAGTTCACTACCAGGTCTTTTATCATACCCAAGCACTTTACCCTTTTGGAGTCAAAAGAATACACGTCTTTATAAGGCCTTGTAATCTGCAATCCCAATTGTTCCATGACAGACAAAGGCAACAGGTTATGTGAATCCCCAAAATCCAACATACAATTGTGCAATAGTAAGTCATGTATCACTAGAGTCACATAGAACGGGGGAGCGGCTGAGTCCTCCTTTTCTACATGAGGTCCAAAAACTACCATGGGTCGTTCTTCTTGGAGATTGAGGCTGTCAGGTAGAGGGCTTACACCATGGGCAGCATGAATTGGGACACTTGAGCTTTGTATGAACGCTGTTTCAGGAGCTTGATCAGGGGAACCAGGATCTTGACCTTCTCTAGTTCTTTCTGGAGATTAAAGGGTGTGGGCCCTTTTTCTGTAATGGCTTTTTTGAACTGCTCTTTAGGAGGGTCAGGAAGCTTCAAGGGTATAGATGAGGACTTTCATTTTTGGGAGGATTAGCTTCTTGCTTTGTGAAAGTGGATGCAATGGCCTTATGAGGGGTTGACTCTTCTAATGCCTTTTTTCCTTTACTGGCAAGACTAGGAGGGGTTTGTTCTCTTGATGTCAACTCTTCATTTTGCTCTTGCACTCGGGTTCTCTTCCTGGAGGACCAGAGGTCATATTTCTTGCGGAGTTGAGCTTGCATAAAATCCACGAACTGTCTGTAGTAACTGTCAATATCTTGATCCTCTGGAGGGACTTCGTTCTCCTCTTGCTCCCCTTGCAGGATGAGTTCACCGTCCTCATCATCAGAGTAAGCAAGGAATTGATCTTCTTGGCTGTCTGTGACTTCCTCAGCCTGTCCCTCCACTTGTCTCTCCAAGTATAGAGGGGGTTCGATGTGGTCTTGCTGTTCCTTCCTCTCCCGCTGCAACAGCTGCAGAGGGGGCTTTCGATATTGAGGATTAAACCCTTGGTTAAGAATCATTTGGTTGGGACGAGGAGGGGAATTATTGGCCTCCAATTCAAGCTTAATCAACTTATTTGAAAGGTTCTTGATTAGCTTATTCATTTCTTCAACTCTATATTCTTGTGATTCCCTTTCCTGATTTGAAGTAGAAGCCTCATCCTTGTTCTTTCCTCTGGCTTCATGTTCTGTCTTCCCCTTGAATTTACTAGTAGAAGCAAATTTTGCTTCTACCTCCAATGCGTCAGTCTGGATTTGATCCAGAGATGTGGATTTTCTTTCTCTTAGGGTGAACCCAAACTTCGTTTCGAAAGCTCTTGCGAAGACCACCTTAGCAGCTGCTTGGGGAGGCTTTATTTCAGTGGGAAGATTATTATAGAGCTTATTGAACCTCTTTATGAATTCTGTTACATCCTCATTGTGTCTCTTTTTAAGAGCATTGAACTCGGTGAGAACGTATCCATGGTCCCTCTTTTCTCGCCATTTTAATGTGGACTGTGTTGTCGGCTAGAGACTTGAACCATTTCTAGGCTTCTCCATCAAAGGATTGGACGAAAAGCCTTAACACCACATCTAAGTGCTCTACATTCACATTCTCAGCAAAGGCGCAAAAGTTTTCAATATGTCTCTGCGCTTAAGTACTATCTTCTACGGTGAACCGAGGCAGGAGCTTTAGATAATCTTGCGGCATGTCATTGAATACTTAAGGTAGAGCCAATGGAGCATATTTGTTGAGGAGGAACCCAGGTACAACCATGAGGGGCGGTGGTGGTAAGTTATGAGGATGATTTGGTTGAGGTATAACAAGCATGTGGTGAGTAGAGGTTTGGATATTTGTCTGTAAAAGGATTTGGAGTGCTGCAACTTCTTTAGCTTCTTCGGCCTCGGGAGTAGGGTGCAAGGGAGGTAGAGAAGTATCAACAGATACAACTTCGTCTTTTATCGCTGAACTGGCTAAAGCAGAGGCTTTTGGAGAATAACCAAGTACACGGGCTATGGAGCTAGGACCATAGATGTCAGCTTTCTGAGATTAGGAAGGCGAATATTCCAGAGAAAATGAGGGTAGGTCAGCTTGCCTTGGTTGCTTCTCCTTCCAGATTCTCTTGAATATGATATTTTCAGGATCAGATACAGAAGGGTTTCTCTACTGGGAAGTATCTGATCGAGTATGAGGCCTTGTGTAAGCCAGGATTACAACTGATTTGAACTTTGATGATAGTGGAGCTGCCAAGGTGAGGGCTATGAAACTTTCAACCCTTCGTGAGGGTCAAGGGTTTAGCGGTGAGTGGAGGATGATGTGGCGTGAAAGAAGTGGGGCCCACCTACTAATCGAAATCAGAATGGGTTTGATATGAGCAACGAAAGGTGAGAGTTATACTTTGTGGGGAGAAATGTGCGATGTGCGTGAGATGACGTGGCATGAAAGAAGTAGGGCTTGCCCGCGAATCGCAATCGGAATGGGTTTGATATGAGCAGCGGAAGGTAAGATTTATACCTCATGGGGAGTGATGTGCTGTGAGCGGGGAATGGAGGATGACGTGGGATGATGGAGGCGGGTCCCATTTACATCGCAATCAGGGAAATGGTGTAGGTGAGTTAACAAAAGTGTAAGTGTAACGATTTTTTCGATGTGAAAAGGTGAGTGGGTGCAAATAAGGCTTTAGAGCAGTGAGGAGAAAAGGGGCTAAGGTTTTATTGCATTGGGGGTTTTGCGAAGGAGTGAAATGGTAACAACAAATATTTCCTCTTATGACTGTGAGGTGTCTGCTCATTTTGTGCTTGGATTGCTTAGCCATCCCTTTATCCATTCTTTCTCTTCCTTCGCTTAACTCTCCATGCTGCCCTATTCGATCATACAAAACACAAGCCAACACAACAAATGACTCATTTTTAATGCATTGATCCCACATTGGTATGGTTTTATGTCCACCTTCACATCCATATTGAATAGTGACTATAAATGGTTAATGGAACTTGAACTCAACTACTCTTTCTTAGGTTCTTTCCTTGAGTCCTTTTTTGGGTCTTCATGATCTCCTAATTTCCCCTTCGATCTAACCTCCAAGTCAGAGTCTATATCTTCTCAAATGGTATGAAATTTCTTGTTAGAGTTGCCATGAAGAGGTCATGTTAAGACTTATTTCACTTCCAACCTCGCAAATATCTCTTCCATCTAATCACGAGCGTTATTGTGAACAAAATCTTCATCCATAGCTGGGGTTTTGTAAATTTCTTCTTAAACCGATTCTTGGATCCCTTGAAACTTCCCACAAATACCCTAAAGAAAACTTCTTTGATACCATTATGATTTGTAATTTTCCATATATATTCTACTTGAATAGTTTATCACAATAGATCTGATAAAATACTAAAATATTTACTGTGAATGCCAATTCCCTTTAGATCTCAGATTCTGTATTTACCAGTTTTATGCCTAAATGGAAAAATTAGCTAATATGTGAGAAGTATACAATAGAAATAAATACATACATCATTTGCAATAGGCACAATTTTTTCCTTGGGAAACCTTACAGGCGAAAACCTGACTAGAAGGTGAGGTTTCTCTACTTTTCTATGGTATGGAAATATGCAAGTACAAAGGAAGAGGTATTCTCTATAGGGTTATGTAAGATTCGTGACATACAAAGTTGTAATGGAACCTTAACCCCATTTATTATGCTCTCTAACTTCCCACTCTTATTTTCTCTACTCAACTCTGGAATAAAATACAATAACACAGAATGAAACCCCTTCTTGTCCTAGTGGCCCAGTATTTAACATAGCCCAATATCCAAATAAAGGTAACATTTGACTCCTCGACCCTCAACTAGAGTTACGGTTTTGGACATTTTAGATTATTTTTTAAAGTCCACACGTGGATAGCCCCATATTCACAAGTAATGGGGGTTAACATGGAATCCTATTGTATCATGGTGGTCAACATAGTAGATCAACTTGTGAGAAGCATAAATTTTTCATATGAACTTTGTTTGACGTGATTATTGCACCATTGTAAAGGTCTCTCACTGTAGAAAAATGGCAAAGGTCTTGCATAAGAAAAAAAAAAGACTCCAAAAAACGTTATTTAATTCCTCAAATTGGCTTTTGAAGGGTTCATACCCCAATTCTCCAAATTGGGACCCAATGTTAAAATGACCTTGCAAGTTGATTCCTCCAATTTTTTCCACTCTAAAATCATTGAAATAGATGGAAAATAATACAATTATCAAATCTATATAATCCTCTCGAAGAAAAAACTAAAGAAGACAAGGGAGATAATTCACATCAAGTTATTTCTTCATAGAGCCCTTGAGCAATAGAGGAACAATATGATAGATCATTTTGCCTAAATCCTTCAACAAATATCAATAACAATGAGGGTACCTTAGAGAAGTAGTGATTGTGAAGGAACAACACCCTTCAAGGTACAAGTTATTTTATATTCCTCTATTTTAAGGATTTAGATAGATGTCAAATCTTTGGGGAGATGGTTAGATTAACGAGGTAGTTATTTCTCCCATGTTCACAACTTTCCCAATAGTGAGAAAGTTATCTTTCCACCCATGAAATTAGTGACGAAAGAAGGGGATTAAATTTAGGCTTAAACCAATCTCAAGACAACGGTTCAAAGAAATATGGAAAGAAGAAAAATGAGAAGTCAAAGAAGGACATAGGAAAGTGGTGTGCCACCTATAAATTTCATGCTAGATGTCCATTATTGGCCAAGATAAAAGCCTTGGATTGTGATTCAACCCCAAATCCACCAAGGAGAATTTGAAGGAGTGGTAATTATAAGCATAGAACCTTGACATATATCACTAATTTTTAGAATGCCAATTATAGAAATGTATGGCAATATTTTTGTAAAATTCTTTAAAATTCTTAGGATTTATATAGTTTCTAGAACGTTTTAGTAATTTTCTAAGTAAAAGGTGATTTTTTTTAAAGAAAAACGATCTTAAGTTAGGTATCACAAAATGATAATCATGCAAATTAACGTGTGGAAGAGACCTTCAAGTCTAATCAACATCTCTTTGAGTGGTTGATCATGCCTCTCAAGTCAACAAATGAACCCAAAATGTTCATGAGGATGATGGAAAGTATTTTGCATCCATTCATTGATTCTTTGGTGGATGTATACCTGGATATATCACAATCTTCAGTAAAACATACAAGAGCATCTAAATCCATTCAAAAATCACCGAGCACCATAAAAAAAAACAAGATATATGCAAAATATGAGGAGTGCTCATTTAACATGTATAAATTTCAATATTTGAGATGCATCTAAGATGATAATGGTTTGCAAGGATATAAGGAATTCATGATTAGTTGACCTTAAAGACACTAAAGAATCCCTGAAACATCTTGGACCTCACCAACTATTACTACATGTTTGTGTCGATATTCTCTCATATCGTGTAGCCCCTAATCTAAGCGACCAAGGCAAGATCCAAGGCAAAGTTAGTTTAGGTGAAGTCATAACAAAACAAATTCAAGGATTTGAAGCATCACCTTTAATGATAGTACTCATTTTTCCATATTTGCAGCAACTATTTGAAATTTAAACAAGTGCCATAAATTATGTTTTTGATGCATTGCTCACTTAGAGTGGACATCTAGTGACTGATCACAACAATAAACTATCTTGTGCTTTTAAAAATACCCCACCCATGCCAAGGAATTTTACTACATTTTCTAATGATATGGGAAATGGAAACCATGTGAGGAAACAAGCCTCCACACATGCCACAAGCCTTTTCAATTTATTCAAACTAAAAGTAAATTGTAGAATAACCACCATCATTATTGGTCAACATACCTTCAACAATTTCACTTGCACATAAATTATAGGAAAATAAACATAAATCAAGTTGTCAGCTACCTTAATGAATCCCCACGCATGGCATTAACCATAGTCCCTAGTTCATGTGGGGAAAATGACTTGTGGTGGCTTTAGTTGTAACTAGTGACCTAATTTTCTTGCTACATGTTAGACATTGATTAGCAAGACTTTACAAAGTGTCAAACTTTCACCTCTAGGTAGAATGTTTTTCCATATAGGATATATATATATACGTGCTTAATGTGTTTCGTTGGTTGAACATGTGAAATTGATTTTAGAGGCACCATGCCACTATCATGTTCGAGGGACCTTTGGTGGCTAGAAGATAGTGACACTAATGAGACATTAGTAGAAATATCAAAACAACACTTTTATTGGGAATTTGAGCTCTATTAGGACATTGGTAGATATATCAAAACTACACATGTATGCCATTCTTAATCCTACAATCAACAAGAAGGAATTGTACACTCCTCTACCCACTCTATATAATCCTTGGGATTCAATATTCATGGATTTTATGTCAAGGTTTCCCTTAACGAAGCATGGTCATGATTGCATTTTTTTGTTGTTGATTGGTTATCTAAGACATTTTGGCATCCTACAAGAAGAATGTCAGAATAGAAGCCATTGTAATCTCTTTTTCAAGCATGTTTTGCACTGATTTTTTATTTCTAAAGACCTTTATTTATAACAGGGGGAGTAGGTTCCTAGGTATATTTTGGTCCATGATGGACACCAAGTTGAATAAATAAACTACCTTCCATCCCTAGATGTACTAGACTTCTAAAATATTATATATCCAAATTTGTGTTAATGGTGGTTATATGTAACTGCCATTTCCAATCATAATGTTTGATGTTATCATTGATCAAAGTTGACTCTTATTCATCAAAGCTAAGTGAGTCAACTTTTACCCTCTTGAAAAAATCACTTGGACATTTATCTTATTTATATAATTCATATTTATTTCACTCTTTTTTGCTGCACAATTTCATTTAATGTTGTTGTCTTCACCTTTTTTGGTCAAATTTCCATTCTTCATAACTTAATAAAATTGCACTTGACAGTACTCAAATTACACTCAATATTGATATTTATTTATTTATTTATAACAACATGTTTCTTAGTGGTAAATTATTTTTATAAGTATAACAAAATTTATAATACCTGGGGTTATTGGCCCAATGATTTATTGGTATAATCTCAGGACCCAAACTTGTAACTACATCATCATGTGTAGTCAAGACTTAGAGAACTAAATTAATCTCTTGGTGGTTTTGTACGGGGGCAGAATTCCACTCCTCCCAAGTAACGTTGGGATTTGGACTATTAACCTATTTCATTATGTCCAAAGAATATGAGTTCTTATTCAATCATAAGTAGTTTTAAGCCATATTTTAGGACCTAAAAGGAGTCTCTTCCTTGATAGCATTTACAAGGAAGATAATATCCCTTATTATCATCACTTAGGCTACATTGGTGGGGTAATTTCCTTTCATGTAGCCTATAGCCCTAACCCCATACATGCAACTAGATGTATCCCTAAATTCAATTTAATCTCATTCCCAAGAAGGATCTTAGTGGTTACATAAACAAGATTTTATTATTTATTATTTTTTCCTCACGTGTCCTAGGGAAACCCTCTAGGACTTCATCTCACGCTGAGGATGGCACCAAAGGTATACTAGGTGGTTGCAGTTTTGGTGACCTAACACAATATTGATATTAAGCGAGGCCCAATAATATCCATAGAGACACATGTTAGCTTAGAACATATCAAACCAAAAACAACCCCCCAAAAAAAATATTGCCTATAGTTATAAAATTGACAACATTCCTAATATATAGATTTTTATTACTATCTTTAGATTATTATCTCCCAAGTAAATAAAATTTTAACAATATTAACAAATATTGTATTTGTTAAAAATGTATCATGAAATAAATGATTTTAGAATATAATTTTTTAGGTTGATATAATAAACACCCTTTTAATTCTAATATGGATAGTATTTATAATATTAATATCATATCTTAGTGTCCTTATCTAATTTGTATAGTTAATCATGTACTATAGTACATATTATACATACAATAACAAGTCACTACAACAAAATTTCATTCCAAAAATAATTATCACCATAATATTTTTTTAATATTTTTTATTTAAGAATTAAAGTTATATATAAATTATCCTTGTTTCCCACATGTTAATAGAGGTAAATGCATTCTTTTATTTTGCATTATCATCATTGTAAGTGCAAGGTCATAAATCAAAATCCTTGTAAAATCCATGTGAGCCTTTGTATTTAGATGTCTACGGCCTTGTGATGGTCGACCATGGTTGATTTGTTTGGGTTACATACCTATTTCATCTCATCCTGGGTATGTTTGAAGGAATTTGGATGGATTTCATTGGGACTCATGGTTTAGATAAGCCTTAGTTATGTAGGGGTGATTGCCAATGTATGGGCCAATCTAACTCGCATCAGGGTGCACCCATGTGTTACCACATGGTTATTTATGTCATCGAGTTTGTATGGGGCCTTGGCCTTGGTGTATTATTCCTTAGAAAATTCTCTACATGGTAGTCTCACAAAATCAAATTTTCACATTTTCTGAGGAAAATTATGTTATCCAATGGATGTGGTCCTAGAAGTCAAGAAGGAAAATTTGTCTTAAAATAATGATCAACAAAAAAACTAGATGACATGCTACATTGATTTTTTTCTAATAAGTGAAGGCATTGTCAAGAAAATGGCATTCAAAAGTAACCTAGTAATATGTGGGGCTTCTAGGTGGCATAATAAAGGCATATCTTGAAAGAATTTAACATGTAATTTCAAAAGTGTTCTAAAAATCAGTCTAATAATACCCAAGTGGCAAGTTTTATAGATTCTATAGAGCATTGGAGATCCCTATCTAGGCATGATGATGTGGCACATATGGTTGAAGAGACTTGGTGTAAAGGGGCATGCAATACATCAAAAGTTATGTTAAATATTAGTTAGACAAAACCCATGTATCGAAGTCCTAAAAATATCAAGGGAGTTGAATATCTAGCTAAGGTGGTGTGATATCCCCTGGGTAAATATATTTCTCATCGTACATGATGGTAATTATGTTAATTTACTAAGAAAGGGACACAAATTCCATTTCTTGAAATAGGAGATTGCTTGAGGGAATAGATGTTTTAAATGGAAATCATGGGTTGGATGAAGTGGTTTTAATTTGGATGAATATGCAACAAGTTTAATCTACCAGAAAAGGACAGTCACAAGTGTCCTTAGCCTCTAATAACGAGCAAATAGGACATACAATTAATAGAGCAATATGGGTTGTGTTTTTCAAGGAGGGGGGTGCGTGTAACCTCGAGAAGAATTAGGTTGTGGGACGTTGAATGGGAAAGGAAAGTTAGACAAGGAAACTTTTTTGGAGACACTGTCTCACGGACGCGCATGAAATTTGCACACAGAAGAAGAGAGAGATCACAAAATGCGAAGGGAAAGGAAAAGTGATCCCTATCGCTAAGTTTTGAACTCTGGATCATAGCATTAGCCGAGGAATCCTCTTACATGAGGCTTGTTAGGTAAAAATCATCATAGAAATATAGTAGTGGCTTGCCTATCAGTCCAAAGAAACATTTGTATACCTCTAAGCTGCAATGAGATTGCATTTATCTAGTGGGACTTAATGGTTATGAATGGGAAAACCCTGTCCTGTTTACGATATCGCTTATACAATTGGATACTAAGCCTTGTTCCTCTAGTTTCAAGATTAGGAAGGATAACACCATGAGCAAGTGGATTCATATATTTATTTTCACACACACACACACACATGTGTGTGTACTCAGTTGCTCCCTTAACCCAAAGGCAGGATTGAATTCGTTCATGCTTGCAACAAATCATGACTATGGGATGGGGAAGGCTCACTTATAAGAGCATGGGGAAAGGATTTCATATACCTAATAATTATTCACAGGATTATGTATTATATTATCACCCTTTTCTTTAACAAATCCCCTTTTATGGCACCTTCAACCATGGTGTGTGTGTATTTTGGCGTTTAATCAACGTCAAAGAGAACATTGTTTCGCAAGTGACCAAGGCTCATGATTGTGGTCCTTCGGGACATGTCACCCTGCCTTGGCTAATCCTTCATGCGTTGGGACAACTCAATGATAATATGGCCACCCTATGCAAGATTCTAATGGATATGCATATTTGGCCTCCTCGTAATCTTAAAGCCATGCCAACCCAGGTGTTCTTTGGAGCATGCCTTTATCCCTCACAAGAGACGAATCCCATGGAACATGAAAGTTCTTGTCTCCGTCAGGTAACAATCTGTCAACATGTATCTACACATGTCATCTTGGCGTTCTCATTAAGGTTGCCACATACCTTCGCAAGCCCACATCGTCCCAGTCCTCATCGTTCCAGTGAGTTGGGGAAATTCTTATGAATGTAATTCCCGGGGATGAAGTCCTGAGGTGAGGTGGCAAGGGTGGTGCATTCCCATGCGTAGTAATCAAACATATACATATGTATATGTGTGTGTGTGTGTATGTATGTTTCAAGTTCCCTTTTAGCCTTATGAGTAGACGAGAAGGGTCAACCATGAATTTGAGAATGAAAAAGTTGGCAGTTGACTGGTGGCTTATGATTTGGAAAACCACGAGGGCTCCACATGGGTACCATGTGGCATCCCGATATCTTGGCACCCTTTAAATGGCCATACTGGTTAATCTGAGGTTTGGATTGGGGAAAATTTTATATCTTCGAAATCATATTGATGATATTAATGCATTGGTATCACTTGTTTTGGATATGTTACATGTAGAAGAAAGAAAAAAATAGATCCCATTTCCATAACGTGATTATGGGAGTCAAGTCATCATAGTAACTGCCCCCATTATAACCATATTATGGGTTGGGATTAAAAAGGGGTATGCTATAGAGTGGTATCAGAGCATCTAGGGTCAACACTAGGACTGGATGGGCTCTTTCATGGAAACACAACGACTAGGTGTTGGGTCACTCAAATACCATCTTTTTACCAACCTTTCACTTCACTTTCACTTCACTTTTAAACCATATTTCTCTTTCCCATACCCTTACATGAAACTATTTTCATGATTAGATCAGGTTTAGACTGACTATTTTCCAATGGATTTATTTTAGTGTTTTTGAGTGAATTTATGATTAAATATTGGAAAAATAACATTTTTTCACTTATATATGAAAATGGGATGAGTTTCTGATGTTTGTAGGTATATTTGAAGACTCCGACAAAGTGATATTTGACCATCAAGCCTCAAATTCGAATTTCTTCTTCAACCCCTTGAAGATTTGATGAAGATTTCAGAGATTCCTTCAAGCATACTTCATGGAGAATGATCATGGAAGTTTTGATAAGATTTTTTATTACAAATATTAGAGATTTTTGAGAGGATTTGTAGAGATGTTACTTGCTAAGTGTTAGCACATGGTTGTAACCACATGAGACATTTGTGGATGTAGGAGAGATTTGTGGATCTAAAATATTTTTTATTTATCTCAAGTTTATGTATAAATAGGAGTGTCTCCTCAATTCCAAGGGAGAGGACTCTTGGAGCATGTATCCAACTTATGATGGAATAGAATAAAGCTTCCTTTTACATAAATTTCCATTCTATAGTTTTATATGTAAATTTCTTTAATACAGTGATGAATTTATGGAATAGTTTGTCACTTTGCTCTTAGGAGAATTGAGCTCACTCCAAATGGATCAAGGAATCATTTATTTCATTATAAATAACTGTGAATATTGATTAGATTTATATGTTGGGTTATAATATTGATTGTTGATCGGTCCCATGAAATGTTACGAAGAGACCTCCTATAAGGGAGTGTAGTTTTTTTCATGCCTACAACAACTAAGTCATGTAACTCATCTTAATGATTTCTATAGGTCTATATGATTTACTGTTTTCATTAGGAATACTTGATAATTTTGATTGTTGACAGGTTTTGCGAAACATTATGGAAGGACCTCCTGTAAGGGAGCTTATTATTTTCTTGACTATAACAACCAAGTTTTCTTAACTTAGAGTCAGTTTTCTACTCATACATATATTTTGCTGGCATCATAACAAGCTTATGAGTATCCCTGGTTGATAATTTAAAGAAAGGAATCCAAGCAATTGAATTTCCCAACACTAGGTTCTTTCCAAGCCTTGGGAAGAATTTGATACCAAGTTATAGAGTTAACAGAGCAAAGGGGTTTCATATTAAACTTTAGAAAATGGATAAAGCAAATATTTAGGTGATAAAAGGTGATATGTGATTTAGTTTATTACCTACATGGTTGACATGATTTATTTGTGATTTAATTATGTATCATAATACTAATGTGTGACCTGATCTCATTATCACATATGTTAATGATATGATGGGGTTTTTATGTTTTAACCTGATATGATTGGTTTTAGCCAACCACATATCAACAACGTTCCTAGAGAAATCAAGGTGATAATGTTCCCTAGGTATATTGAGTTTTATTAAGTCTAATAGGGCGTGTGTGTGCATGGAAACAAATGAAGATCACGAATAACAACAAATATTTTTATGACATAAATCTTGAAGACCGAGAAATGAATAGTAACATGGTAGAATATAGTTATGACCACACACATCATGTGAAAGGAGAAATATCGTCTGACCAAGTGGGAGGTGTAGAATCTCCTGACGTAGTGGATACCCTAAGGATATTGAGGGCAGGAATAAGGAGTTGAAAAGCTAAAAATGAGAGGCTTGTTTGAGCACAGGAGAGACATGTAGAAGTTAACTTCGCTATATTGCAAATATTGTCAGACTTGCAAAGACAAAGGAAACAAGTCTTGGGTACTAGTCATAGGGATAGGAAAAGTCCCTTTCCCACAGAAGAAAGGACTAATGAATCAAAATAAAGTTGTTCAAGGAAGAGGCACAATATTTCAAGTGATGACACAATGAAAGGAGACACTTTGTTGTAAACTCCCGAAATGAGGTCAAACATCCATATGCAACTATATGAAGATAAGTAAAATATGTCACATCATCATCATCGTCACCACCATCATTATCATGAAATAAATGGGGGAAGATAAATTGTGCCAGAAGAGTTCAAGGAGACCAAACCTCCCACGTTTGATGGTGAAATAAGGAAGACAATGGATGCAAAAGCCTGATTGTTGGGGATGAAGAGATTATTCTGAATCCATGATTATTTAGAGAACATGAAAGGAAATATCACTACCTTTAGCCTAGAAGGAAAATTTTCCATATGGTGGGAGTACCTGAAGAATGTAAAAGGGGTAAGAGAAGAAAGTTGTCATAGAGGGAGTTCGAGGAATATTTCGAGAGAAAATATCTATCTGAGAGGTACTTCAACAATAAGACAAAGGAATTCTATGAGCTTAAATTGGGACATATGTTATATGATGAATATTCCACCAAATTTCTGGAGTTTTTTAGGTATGTCCCTTACCTTAAAGAAGAAAAATCAAATATTCAAAGATATGTTAGTAGAATTCCACCATCGACCTTCAAGGATAGGATTGAGTTCGACGAACCCAAAACATTGGAGGATGAAATCCATAAGATGAAACATTTCTACGACTGAGTCCAAGTGCGGGCTCAAGTATAAACTCAATTGGAAGTCTAAGAGAAATTACAAGTTCAAAGGAAAAATATAAAAGACAATTAATAAATCGCATACAACCCCTGATACTAAAGAGAGTCAACAAAGGCTTAACATTGTTGGGAAAGATTGTTCTATTGAAAAAGGAGCTAAAAATTATGGGAAAGGTCCATATAAGTGATGGATGTGTGATCCATATTTATGGGGGAATGAAATGAAACATAAAAATAAACATATAGCTACAATGAAAACATAAGTTTAGTTCATTAATAAAAAAGTACTGAAAACTATTACATGCAGAATGGAAATAAACTAGTTCGGGCGATGGTAGCTTATCTCTAAGAAGAAATGTGGTGTCTACATGCCTTCTGAACTATGTTATAATGAGGCTTAGAGGCCTATTTATTATTTAGAAACAATGGAAACCCTAAACATCAAAAAACCTAATCCTGCGAGAGGAAGTGTCAAAATCCAGTGGGCCATGTTGGGGTAAATTGGTACATCAACTTCCTGGGGTCGTAACTTTGGCATACGATCTTTGTTTGATGCGTACGATACCTAGTTAGAAATATATATTTGAGGAATAAAATTTTTGACTACAAACTCATGCCACCTTTACAGTTTTTCCCGTTTTCCAAATAAACGTCGTTTAGGGCCTCAAAATGTCTCTGGAAGTTAAGGACTTGAAAACGTGCCCAAAATAGTAAACTATGCTACAATTAAGGAGACTGAAAGAACATTGGTGGGGGTCCAAGTGGAATAGGTGGGAGGCCACCAATATCCACCTACATAAATCCCCCCCCATTAGGAAGAAATGGTCCCCATTGTGTTTATTTCCTCCATAAGATGGGGGAACATCTGTTGAACTTGGTCCCCGGTGAGCCATTTTCCTTGGTATAGGAGTTGACTAGATTTGAAAACCTGATACAATTGGATATTATATTCGTGAGTGGTATTGAAATGTGTGTCCATGATACAAAAAATTATGACATGTTCCATGTAGTTGAGGTTGAGTTTTGTTGGTGTTAGTTGTTCAGCAATGTCTGAGGTGTCTAGTAGTGGTGGAAAGTATATTTGAAGGCAGTCCACATTGAACACTGGGTGCAGGCCAAGGAATGGGGGAATGCAGAGCTCAAAATAATTGTCTCCCACAACCTTGGTGATTGTATCAGGCTCGTATCAAAGTGGTTAGATCTTATGATGGGCTTCAGCAAGACGTTCTTTCTACAAATGAAACCAAAAAAATTCGCCCAACTAAAACATATGTGCCACTCGATGTTGATCATGTCACTGCTTGTACTTTCCATTAGACTTATCCAAGATGTCGTGAACCTGCTGGTAGATGTGATTGATGCACTCCATAAACTTGGTTTCTTTATCAACCTCTAACTGTACATGTATGGATTTTGCCTATGTAGTCACATGAGGCATGACACGATCAATCAGATCCAATGGTTGAAATCTTAGACGCACTTGAAAGAGACTGTGACCAGTCGAGCTACGGATAGGTTTTTTATAACTGTGTTACACATAGGGAAGGCTCTCATCCCATATTCGTGGATGCTTAGATTTGTACATGTGGATTATGTGCATTATCATCCTATTGACGACCTCTATTTGGCCATTTGTTTGGGGATGGAATGCAATTTACTTGGTAAGATTGGTGTCCAATAATGTCTATAGGATCGACCAAAATTTTATGAGGAACTTTCTATCCCGATATTATATAATGGTTTGCGGGATCCCAAAATGTATCCACACTCATTCAAACAATAGTTTGGCAATTTACTCTACTGTGATACTCTTCTTGCAGGCCACCAATATAGCCATCTTAGAAATTTTTTCCATGACCACAAATACACAGTGATTACCATGCTTGGTATAAGGGAGTTCAGACAGATATTCCATGTATATGGATTCATAGGGTTTGTTGTGAGTAGTCAAAGGAGTGTACAAGCCTTACTTCTTGATGGTTGGCTTGACGATGGCACATGCAGTGCATGATTTTGTTTATTTTACAACATCATGTCGAAGTTTCAACCAATAAAAATATTTTTGTATTACGACCATAATTTATCCACACCAAAGTGTCTAACAACCCGACTATAGTGCATGTCCCAAATCAGCTTGGCACGCTTGCTTGAAGGAACACAAAGTTGGCATAGGTAGCATAATAATGTGTCCCGGAGGTGGAAATATTGAAATTTATTTCCATATACTAGTGTCTGGTATGTAGTGGTGAACTTTGGATAATTTTTGTATAGTTGCGGCCATTCAAAGGTCTCCTGGCCACAAGAGTTGAGAATAATAGTCAGTACTGCAACTGAGGATCGACTAAGGAAATTTGCAACATGATTGGTGTTTCCCTTTTGGTATTTAATATTCAAGTGGAATTGTTGTAGATATGTATGCCACGTTTGATGGCAATAATTCTACAATTTTCCTTGCATCTATATAAAATGAAGAGGTCGGTCATATGTGTGGATGACCATCTCTTTCCCCATAATGTAACATTTCCATTTCTAGTAAACCTACATGATATAATACATCTCTTTATCATAGGCGAGGTACTTTCAAATTGTATCGCAAAGTGTATCACTATGATAGGCCATCAAATTCTCACGTTGGGTGATTACTGCATCAATAACATAGTTGGAGGCACTTGTATCAACTTCAAATGGTTGTTGCAGGTCTAGTAATGTGAGTGAAGGTGAAAAGTAGAGGTGGTGCTTTAGCTCAATTAATGCCTTTTGTTGGGACTCAAACTAGGAAAAATTTGCTTTCACTTTGCCCTTGGTAACCTAACTCAAAGGCCAAGTGATATGGGAGAATCCCAACAGGAAACTCCGATAAAAATTGGCAAAGCCCAAAAAGTTGCGAAGCTTTGTTCGAGTGGTCGAGGTTGGCCAATCTCGAATGTCTTTGATCTTAGCTAGATCCACATGCATGCTTTCTCATCTATGACGAAACCCAGATATTGGACCTATCTCATGTAGAAGGTGCATTTATCTAAGTTGGCACATAGTTTCTGATGTCGTAGGGTTTGAAGGACCTGTCGAATATCTTGCAAGTGATCTTACCAACTATTGCTAAATGTGAGGATGCGATCCAAATAAATAACCATGAATGAGTTGGTGAAGGGTCGCAATATGTCATCCATCAGCCTCAAAAAATTTGCACGGGAATTTGTCAACACGAAAGGCATTACCAACCATTAAAAAATGCCTTCCTTAGATTTGAAGGAAAAATTCCATAGATTTGTGGGCTTTATTAGAACCACGGTGATAGTCAAAATTAAAATCGATCTTTTCTGAAATACTTGCCCCCCTTGAGCTGGTCCAAAAGTTCATCAATCCGTGGGATTGGTTACATGTTCGTGACAATTATTTTGTTGCTAGATAATCAATGCAGAGCCACGAGGTTGTTGATTTTTGTAGCATTAGAAAGTGATCTAAGTATCAAATTTGGTGTAGAGGCTTAGACAAATGTATTCCAAAGAACCCAGAAACCGTTTGTGGAAATTCCACTCGGTTCATATTTTATTAAAATAATTAATTATTTTAATGGGGACATTAAGTCTAAACTTAGGGAAATTAAATAATTAAAGGGTATTAATAAAACATAGTGTGAATCTTCTAGAGAATGAAGATCAAGTCATGTTTTAATCTTAGCCATCGATTAGACATCTAATATGGGCCATTGATTTGTCAACGAGAAGACTATAAAGGAAGGTGTGAGGGTCATTTGGAAAACACACCGAGGCAGATACTTAGTTGCCCAAGATGATCGATTTTCTCACTCACTGAAGTTCGACACGAGATATCGATTCAAAGGGAGAGTATCAGGGTGGAGAGAGAGAGGGAGCAGTAAGGGATGAGGATACAGAGCTTGACAGCGAGAAGCAACACAAAGGAAGGACTGCGCAGAATAAGTGACGTAGTAGTAGTGACAACGTAGGGGATGTGACGCTGGAACTACATAAACATTGTGTAGGGGCTGACGTAGTGAGACGCAGAGTGATGCAGAGGCTCTCCGGTGTCAGAATATCATTGGCAAGCTAGTGAGGAACTCAGTTTTAAATTCCTCATCATATTTTTCTTTCTGTTCTGCTGGTCATTTTATGTACAAGATATTTTTGCTGAAGAATAAATAAAACTCTCATCTTCATCACCAATTTTCCTGCATTGGGTTTTTCGGGGACAATTATCCAAAAATAATCGTGTCATTGATGTGCTTGTATTACCTTATGTTTTGCTCAACATATTATTTGTAATAACAACAATTGTATTTATTTCAATATTTACTAAAGTAATTTCTGTAAATAACTTGTTACTGAATAATAAGTAGGAGAAGTAATATCAGATAATAATGTAGAATTTAGTTTTATAAGTTTCACAGAGGTCCCATCCTTCTTTTGTACAGGTACACTTGCATTCCCACAAGGTGAGGAACTTGGTCATATGTGCCCCTTTTGCAACAACTTCTAGATCTGTTGTTTGATCTCTTCATTTTTAAAAATGGAGCAGTGGTATATCGACCCATTGGGTAGAGGTTATTTGGGATTCAGATCAATCAAATGCTTGACCTGACAGTTCAAGGGTATCCCTATGGGTGAGGAGAAGATGTCCCTGTATTCTTCCACAACCTTATCCACCTGCTTCTGCTGCATGGAGGAACCCTTCCCAGGGGTCATGAATGTGGCCACAATCTTCTCCCTACTTTGAGAGCGAATTAGAAAGAAAAAAAAATCCCAGTCTATTAGATGATCTTACTGCATTGCTTAGCAAATATAAATGAGATGGCGAAAGGAAAGGCTACCTCCAGTATCCTATATAACTTGTTACCAAAAATAATAATAACAGTATGAAGCCTAGACCCATATACAACATGATTCTTCCACAAGTATGGTTGGCCTAATAATACATCACAAACTTCAAGAGGAGCAACATCACACAATACCTCTTCTGTGAAGGGTTTAATGTTGTAGGGAAGGCGACACTACTGGCTGACGCATATATCTCATCCTTGGTGGAGCCACCCGATGATGTATGGATGAATGTGTGGTGTTGTCATAAATCCTAACTGCTTAACGAATTTTGCTGAGATGAGGTTCTTTTGGCTCCCATTTTCGATAATAAACTGAAATGGAGACCCCTTCACCCAAATATGTGAGTGGAAGAGACATTCCCCTTCCTCTGGGTCTTCGAGCTCAACATTTTTGACCTTGGTTGTGGCAATGGTTCCGTTGGGATATGCATCAATAGTTTTCTTCCCTTTTTCATTCCCCTTGTCAGGGTCTAACTCAGAGTTGGAACGTGCATCTGCCTTTGAATCCTTTAACTTGACCACTAGTGCCTACTTGGAATGGAACTCACTTGTATTGTGAGTGGGGCTCTTTTGGAACTCAAAGAACTTCCTTGTGTCCTTCTTCGTCTTCGTGGTACTATTATTTTCTTGTGGCTTCAATGGGTTGTCCTAGGTCACCCCACCTTGGCTTTGTCTTTTTTTTTGCGATTTGGGGGTGCATTTTCCTTGCTTCAGATTCACATATCCAAAGTCTTGCTTAAAATATATTGACAGTGTATTGGTATGTGGTCCCGAGCAAGGAAATTTCCAAGAACTCCATCTTGTCCTGGATGTATATGTGTATACAACCGTGGTACTTGAGTACCATATGCCACTTAGAATCCTTGATACCCAACTTCATGTGAAGGGTATGAAAAATATTTGTGAACTCCGATACGTCTTGGTCCCTTCCCTGTCGGAGTGTGGTCCATTTTATGTACTTATCTTCATAGCTCCTGAGAGGGTAATAATGTTCCTTGATGGTGTCTCGAAAGGAATTCGAAGTGGGTGTGGTTGAAAATAGTGTTTGTTTCCTATTGTTCTTCTGCTCACAGTAGGTTTCCCACTAGTCCTTGACGCGAGGGGCGATTTTGAGGAGCGCAAAATTAATATTTTCCCTATCGGAAAAATCATGAATTGGAAAATATCCTTCCAACAGATTTAACCATTTACTTACAACATCTGTGTCTATTTGACCTTCAAATATAGGGATGTCAAAGTTACCTTGTACCTTGAAGGGGGTGGGGCCTACGAAGTGACTGTTGGATGAAGATGTGTCACATGATGGCATCCATCGAAGGATCTGGGAAATTTTTTCAAACATGTCGTTCCTTTTTTGCTCGAGGGCTTCTCCAAGCAGCATTTTGATACGATCTTCTACTCTCTTATATTTATTTTCTTCCCCCATGGGCGGTCGTCAGTGTCAACGGGGATGGTCTTGCAAGGGTTCTACCAATTCAAGTCCCAACTCCTTATACCCCAACCTCGTTGGGGACATGCACAAAAAAACAGAGAAAGAGAAGACCACTCTAATACCATTGATCCAAATTTATGCAGGAACATAATGAAATACATACATAAATAGAAACACAGAGCTACAATGAAGACATAACTTTAATTCATTAATAACAAAGTATTGCAAATTGTTACATGTAAAATGGAATTAAACTAGTTCGGGTGATGGTAGCTTATCTTTGAGAAGAGATGTGATGGCCACATGCCTTATGAATTGTGTTAAAATGAGGCTCAAAGGCCTATTTATTGTTGATAAACTATTGAAACCCTAAACATCCCTAAACCTAACCCTAGGATATGAAGTGCCAAAAGTTTGTGGGCTCTTTTGGGGTAAATTGGTACATCAACTTCAAGGGGTCATAACTTTGGCATACGATCTCTGTTTAATGCGTACAATATCACACTAGAAAGATCTATCTGAAGAATACAAATTTTGACTAAAAACGAAGAATACAAATTTTGACTAAAAAATCATAATAAAAGGCATAGGTTTGCCCATTTTCTAAAAAAATGTCGTTTAGGGCCTTAAAATGGCTTTGGAAGTTTAGGACCTGAAAATCTGCCAAAAATTGTAAATTGTGCTACAATTAAGGAAAATGAAAGAATAATGGTGGGGCCCAAGTGGAATAGGTGGGTGGCCACCAATATGCACCTAGATCAACGTGCGGAGAAAATCATTTGAGACAAGATTTCCCACAACGTAAACACGTTGGCCAAAAATTGTACAATGAAGAAGAAGCGCAATCTGTGGGAGATGTGGCATGAGGGATGGCTAGGATCTATGCAACACTGGACAACCATCAAGCTTCCATAATTGAGATGGAAGGTATGGTTTGTGATAAAATTATTTTGATTTTAATTGACCCTGGTTCTAATTATAGCCATGTAAGCCCAATTCTTGTGGAATGATGCCAATTGGACCAAGAACCACATGAGTTAACTTAACTAGTTTAATTATCCACATGAGTTAACCTCAACGTGCTACCGTTGGGTGCATATATCATTTTTTTTGGCATGGATTGGTTGTATGTGTTGATTTTCCATGACACTCAAGTATTGAGTTCGGATCTTAAAATATCTCACACAAACACACTCAAATGCCACAACACTTCTACTTTGCATAGCGGAATAACATACATTAGTGAATCAACTAGTGCACATGAAAATTTTAAAATTTTAAAACTCATTACTTGATATATTAAAATATTAAACAATATTAGGGCTCCCATACTAGGGATCATGGCCCTTATATACAACCTTGATATAAGGACACAACTAGGGCTTGGTGTCAACTGATATGATCAACAATCTACCCTGAGCAAGATAAAACTTGACCTACTTGCTGATGGTGGCCTCACACAACCATTTTAGTACACATACCTTGAACACATATTGCGGTCCCTTGCCTTCCAATCTAGTGATCACTCAAACCTGCCACTATCAATGATCACAGATCCTTTGTGCCACTGAATTTTGGCTCATAGATCTGCCCATTAGCAACCTTCTATCTCCATTAAGAAGTCTGCTCATTTGGTCTTCTGGATCTTCCCACATATCACTGAAGTTTTCCCAATTGCAACTACTGAACTGGGGCTCCATCGATCTGCCTCCTAACATTCCATGGTTCCTTTCATGAGTATTGTAATTAAGGTCTTCATGCCATTGCAAACTACATACGAAAGTCATTATTCACAACTATGTTTGTGAACAATGCTTAACATTTCAAATCTTCCTACTTGTCAACAATATTGTCACTTCAAACTATTGATCATAGGGCCTCCAAAACTCCCCATATACAGTCCATCCTTGTCCGATCTAGGGCACATAGAAATACCCTAATTTAGGGGTTGCAATACTGACCTGTCTTTTGCAATTTTCTTCTCAAAATTCCTAGAAATATGGCCCTTCATATATGTTGTTAAAACCTACTAATAATCCTTTTCTTCCTTTACTAGGTCACCCTTATCACTATCCTTCCTTCTCAAACTTCTTCCCACAACAAAGATTCATTCTACCCCCCTTTCTAGGGTCTCGACCCTCTTCATTCATCGCATATCTTGGCTATTCTTTCAGTGATACTTGGAAAAAATTCTTTGACCTTCAAAGTTTCCTTTAAGCTTCCCACTTATCCTCACCTCATGAAAACCAACATTACACTCTACTTTTTCCCCCTTACATGCACTTCTTGGACCAAATAAAGAGTTGATCTATCGCAATTGTACATGCATAGAGAGAACCCTAACTAGGGAATCAAGGACCCGTTGTCCTAAACCCTTTAGGAAAAACTCCTTTTCCATAGCAATTTCACCATCATGAAGCATGCAACCTTTCCTTCTTATAGCCTTCAACACAGATCCAAGAATCCATAGTTTTTGGCACAAAATTTGACAAAATACCAAACCTAATACTCACATCTTTGCAACCTCCCTCTACTAGGGCTACTTCAATCATTCTTGAGCCTTGTTCACATCATATGATTCCCTTAAAACCAAAGTTGTTCCTCTAGGATTTGCAACTCCACTTTTGCAATATTCCAATCCCTGCATCCATCCATAAATAGGCCTTACGACCCTCTAAAATACCTATTGAAGGGTCTCTTCCCTCCTCACCTGATATGAAGAGATGCAACTAGACTTATGCCTAGATTATTCCACGAGTAGTCCTATTGTCTCGGCTAACTAGCATATAAGACAAATATCTAAGAGATTTATTCCTATTCTAGATGATTCAACTCCTTTAGAGGTATGAAACCCTCTCGTGCTTACCTCCTTATGGTGATCATGATCTCCCCTGCAACCCTTATTGGCCTCCTAGCTCGACCTCCTTCTAGGGTGACATTTTCTTTAGCATCCATGATCAAAATGATCCTCAAATTAATTGACTAACCTTTATCATTAGGCCTCTTTAAATAGTTTCGTCTTTAGTCTCTCAGGAACCCACTAGAATTAAGGTTTTAGTCCTCTAAATCTTAGGAAATAATAATATTTTTATTTTTATATTTTAAACCTCTTCTTGGGTCCAAAACCCCACTACTTGGGTATTTCACTCACAAAACCTTTGTGGCCCTTTTTCTTCCAAACCTAGTGCCCTAGGTTGTGGGAGTACCTCCCAAGCTACATAAATAAACACTCCCTCTTAGCTATGGGGGTACTTCCACTGCTAGGAAGCCTCCAACATCATCATCGACGACACTAGCCCATTTGTCTTCTAGCACTGCAACATACCCTATAGAATGGATCAAACTTTCCTTGTAGTGTCTTTGCCTCATCATAACCTGATGATATCGAAATTCCATAGGGTTTCTCCCCCTGAAGCTAGAATTCCTATGAGTCTACATAATCTCCACTCTCTCATCATGCTTTCATTGCACACACTCTGATCCAATGGACCTTCAAAGTAGCTCTGACACCATGTTGATTTTCCACAACACTCAAGAATCTAGGCTGGGTCTTAAAATATCTTACAAAAATAGACTCAAATTCCATAACACTTATACTTTGCACAATGGAATAACATAGATCAGTGAATCAACAAGTGCACATGACAATTTTAAACTTTTTAAACTCATTACTTGTTATATTAAAATCTAGAATACAACAGTGTTAGCAATACTGTACGAACGATCATGGCCCTTACATACAACCCTGTTAAAAGGACACAACTAGGAATTGGTGTCAATTGCTAGGATCATTGATCTACCCTGAACAAGATAACTCTTGAACTACTTATTGATGGTGGCCATGCACATCCATTTCAGTCCATGTAGCTTGAACACATATAGCAGTCCTTTTCCTTCCAATATGCTGATCTCTTCATCTTGCCACTATCAATGATCACAACTCCTTTTGTGCCACTAAACTTTGGCTAAAAAATATGCCCATTAGTAGCCTTCTAGCTCCATTAAGAAGTTTTCCCCATTGGGTCTTTTGAATCTTCCCACATATTATTCAATTTTTCCCAACTAGAACTCCTGAACTTGGGCTCCATCGATTTGACTCCTAACAATCCATGGTTACTTTCATGAGTACTGTACTTGAAGTCTTCATACCACTGCATATTGCATATGAAAGTCACTATTCACAACTTCATTTGTGAGCAATTCTCATCCTTTCAAATCTGCCCACTTGTCAACAATCTTGTCACTTCATACTATTAATCTTGTGGCCTCCAAAACTGCCCATACATAGTCCATCC
Source organism: Pinus albicaulis (assembly GCA_034641835.2). Classification (NCBI taxonomy): domain Eukaryota; kingdom Viridiplantae; phylum Streptophyta; class Pinopsida; order Pinales; family Pinaceae; genus Pinus; species Pinus albicaulis. Next base: position 1,112,495,230 of record CM076575.1, on the reverse strand, counting down.
TTGACTGATCTAGGGCACACATAACTGCCCTGATCTAGGGATTTCAATACTACCATCCTACATTTGCTTCTCAAATTGCCCAGAACTAGGGCTCTTCAAATTTGTTGTTCAAACTTATGAAAAATCCTTTGTTCCCACTTTCCTTCCTTCTCAAACTTCTTCCCACAAAAAAGAGTCATTTTTCCTCCCTTTCTAGGGTCTCGACCCTCTTTATTCATCATAGACCTGGGATATTCTTTCACTAATATTTGGAAAAACTTCATTAACCTTCAAAGTTTCCTTGAATCTTCCCTCTTCTCACCTCATGACAACCCACATTACACTCTACTTTTGTCCCCATACATGCATTTATTAGATAGAATTAAGAGTTGATCTATGGTGACTGTGCATGCATAGAGAGAACCCTAACTAGGGAATCAAAGAACTGTTATCCTAAACCCTTTAATAACAATCCCTTTTCCATAACAATTTCACCATCATGAAGCATGCAACCTTACCTTATTAGAGCCTTCAACACAACTCCAATAATCCATAGTTCTAGGTACAAACTTTGAGAGAAGACCGGGCCTAGTACTTAGATCTCTGTGGCCTCCACTTGCTAGGGTTACTTCCGTCATTATTGAGCTTTAGTCACATCATATGTTTCCTTTTAAACCAATGTTGTTCCTCTAGGAGTTATGACTTCACTTCTGCAATAGGGCAGACGTTGCGACCCTCTATAAATAGGTCTTATGTCCCTTTAAACTTCCTATAACAGGGTCTCTTCCCTCCTCTCCTGATCTGAATAGATGTGGCCAGAGTTATGCCCATATTATTCCACAAGAAGTCCTACTATCTCAGCCAACCAACACTTAAGACAAATATCCAAGAGACATCCTCCTATTCTAGCTGATTTGTCTCCTTTAGAGGTTTGCATCCCTCTTGTTCTTGCCTCCTTATGGTGATCCTGACCTCCCTTGTATCCCTTCTTGGCATCCTATCTCAGCCTCCTTCTAAGGATACATTTTCTCTAGTCTCCACGATCAAAATTGTTGGACACCTAATCCTTCTAGGGTTAGTGTGGAAGCTCAAGAGACTTAGGGAGTCCAAAAGACCTTGGAATGTGGAATCTAAGAGTCACACCTAATGTACTATAAATGTATATCATTATGAATAATATGATAACTCACACTTATCTTTCCTATGTTGTCTATTCCTACTTATTCTATTGTTAAGTTTAACATGGTAACAGAGCCATGATGTGTGGCTCTTGTAAAACAATTCTCTCCTCCCTATCGAGTTTGTGAATTTTGAAGGGTTTGTAAGAACAAAGGTCATTACCTCTGTCGGATCTTCCTTTTCCCCCAGTGAGTTCCGTGTCAATTTCTTTACTTTTTGGAGGTACGTTCACTGGAATTTTCCTCAGCCCTGACCTCAACCGTTTCTTTGCATTGTCTAGTTTGTAACACACTATCTTGTGTGACCCGCACTCCTACAATTACAACAGTCTCTGCGTGACCTGCATTCCTGCAGACCATAACATGACTCTGCCAAGTTCCCATTGCACTCTCCACAATCGATTCACAATCGATTCCCTCATTCAGTCGATGCGCTCTCCCTCATTCAATCGATTCCTTAGTGCAGCCCATACTCACCACTGTTGCGTTCATACTTGGCTTCTTTGCACCGAAAGACTGCGCTGTTGAATGCTCTGGTGTTCTCGACCTATTGACACCGATCTCTCTCCCTCGGCTTCACCTCATAGTCAACGATTCCTCTCCTTCTGTTGCAGAGTCACAGTCGACGAAGCCGCTGTCTCTCCGGAAGCCATGGCTCTGAGCTCGCGGAGGTGCTCCCTGCGCTTGTCGCTTTTTATCTAGCTGGTATTGTTGATAACTAGTGCCAGGTCCGTTCTCTGCATAACGTTGGGGTGTAACCAACTGAGTTTCCTCCAACTATAATGCGCTCTAGTCCATTGCTCCATAGCATATGCTCCTGACTTCATATATCTTTGAATCACCCATTTCGCAATCAAATGGTGTCTTTTATTAATCCTTACTTCTATAGAAATGCTCGCACAACAACAAGTGTACTTACCAGAATACAAATATTTGGAAACAACTGACCTGTCAACGTCCTGAAGGAATGATATCCATAGCCAACCATCGTCATCGATAGAGCGCCTCTCGGACTCCACCTTTCAGCACAGTCGATGCACACCATGTTGGTCGACTCCACTCATACGCAACCCACTGCTCCTCGAATCCACTACCCTCCATCTTACAGTGCGACCTCGTTGCGGCATGCTCACTCCACAGTCAATGTTTTTTTGTAAAGTTTGAACCTACACTTATATTTTTGATGTTTAGTTACGCTTAGTTGTCTATACACAATGTTAGTTCCAAATCACTGGTCCAACATTACCATAGGGCTCGAACCCACCTGTTTTGCATTTGGGTGGTTTGTATGACCACTGGTCCGACCTCCCGAATCCGAACTAGCAACTATGACTGCTAGCTTGACATATTTACCATGTCACAAGTCCAACCTCTTGTCAAGACCATGCTTATGCAATCTTAGAGAGGTATTGTAACAATGATTGTAATAAAGAATAATGTCAACGAGGATTTCAATATCTCAAAGCATCTTATGTTTCTATTCATGTGGGAAGCTTACTCCATTGAGAACGTCACCATCAAAGCATATATGGTCTAGAGAATTATTCTAGTTTCCCAGATAAGAAACATTATTATCTTCACCTTTACTGTACTTATTGTGCAGAGCCTCCATCGACTAACATAGGAAGAAGGAGGTCTGACGGTGGAGGGAGAAGGTTTTCATCCCATCCACCAAGGTTCAAATCTCCGTGGAGACATACGCCTGTTGTGTCTTGGCTAGAAGAGTAGGCGACCCCATAGTGGACGTCTCGGCTCTTGTTGAGGCATAAGTTAATTGCTATTGTGTGAGGCTCGCAGGCTGTTGCACCTAGCCTAGGTTTATAGTGGCAGCCAGTTGGATTTGAACCCGGGCCTTGCTCAGGCAACTCTCACCAGTTACCGATTGTCCTAGATCTAAAAAAAAACATAGGAAGACTCCATCAAGGGTGAAAATTTTCACTTTCGAATATTGGTTACATTGTTGCAATTTTCTCGAGTATTGTATGAAATCGGTTGCTTAAAGCCTGTTTAAAAAAAAAATGGGGGGTTGTGTGCCATATTGTTTTGGCACGTTATGGAGTGTTCAAAGTTGATTGATTGATGAATGGTCAGCCAGAGTCATTGAATTTAGAACTGTTTGAAGGCTTCCAACATTTTTAAACCATCAATTGTTGAATTTGGTCTTATATATTACAAACTAATTTATTAATTGTAAGCTGCAACTAGATTGGATTGGTGTTGATGCACTGAATTCATTTGATTGTACCCAGAACTGTGGCACATTTTGGAGTGATCGGTGGTAATATTGCTAATTTTGAGTGTATTTTGGCCATCGTGCAAAATTATCTCTGTGCATTTTTTTCAACAGGGTATCTTTGTTTATCATTACAACCAATTTAGCCATCTAATTCGAGAGATTCACCTAATCCGTTCAATGAAAATGACCAGAATTAATGAATTATTAGAGTTATGAAATAATTTGATACTATGCTCTGCTGAAGACACAGTTAAAGTCAACAAAGATACTCTCACATATATTCAAACCTATCTGAAAAATGCACAAGAACAAATTGAGTTTTTGCAGCTTGAATCTCAGCTACAAAAAGAAGAATTACATCAGTGGAGTCATCATTCTGAACCTGTTTTTGTTCATAATGTTGAAATAGACTCCCATAAGCAGCAAATCAATAATGCTGCGGTTGATTCACATTCAGTGCCTAGTTCAAGAGCATATTTGCATGTAGGTGTCGAAATTCAGCCAACACTTCCCAAGCCATTCATCAAATCTTGGGAAGAGCTTGTCAGAAACAAATAGAAAAATGGTCTTGGATATGATAAGGATACGTCCTTTCATATTCCAGACTATTCCAAGCCCATTCAATTTCAGATTTTTGTATTTATTTATGACATTTCACCTTTAGTTGTTCCAGATTTTTCTCCTCTTCCATAGCAACGACAACATATCATAAAATGCTAACACTGTGATTGAGTTTCCCATATGAAAGATCATTATTTTAATCTTCACCCATGCAAGCACTGTGGTCAACGCACTCATTCTTCACACAGATGCTTTATAAACAAGCCTCTTGCAAGAATAAAGATTCATCTTGGATGGATCGCTTCTTGGAAATGGGCATCAACAACCAAGAATATGTTTCGGTCATATGTTAGAACTTGTTCAAGAATATTGAACAGTCTTGCAGTTCATTTTCCACCATCATCTCACCTTTTATCTAACAGGGGGGAAATTATGGTCATCTAGAAGATTCAAAGCCACATCAAGCGAGCCTGAGCCACAATCTGCCATTCCAGATTCATAGTTGTAGCTAGAGACACAACAGTTCAAGCAAGCTCGAGCCACAATATTTCATTCCAGATTCAGAGTTGTAGCCAGAGACACAACAGTTCAAACGAGCCTGAGCCACAACCTGTCATTCCAGATTCAGAATTGTAGCCAGAGACAAAAATGCCCATGATCATGAATTTGGTTGGTGGTCAGCCTTAAACCATCTATGAGAGGTTGATTTTATTCCTCTTCAAAGAATTCAGGACACTTCCTCTAGTAGAAGACTTCAACTTCTTGCCAGTTTTGGAGGAGTTCTAGGAAATGCATCAAGCATTCTAGAGTTGTTGGTCATCCTTAAACCACCGCAGGTTATAAACCTCCATTATTCTAGGTTGAAGGTCTCCCTCTTTAAAAAATTAGGAGCAATTCCTCTAGCAGAAGATCTCAGCTTCTTGCTAGATTTGAAAGAGTTCTAGGAACTACACTAAGCATTCCAGTGTTGGTGGTCATCCTTAAACCACCTCCTTATGCCAACATTTCAGAGAGCACATTCAGCCTAGTGATGCCATTTTGTATTACAATTCAATTCTTGGACTCACACATACCCCTTCAGATTAAGGGGGGGGGATGTTGGACTCCTAATACTTCTAGGGTCAGTGTGGAATTTCAAGAGACTTAGGGAGTCCAAGAGACCTTGGAATGTGGAATCCAAGAGTCACACCTAATGTACTATAAATGTATATCATTGTGAATAATATGATAACTCACGCTTATATTTCATACGTTGTCTGTTCCTGCCTATTCTATTGCTGAGCTCAACAAAAATGATGCTCACATTGATTGAATAACATTGACCATTAGGCCTCTTTAAATCAGTTTCTCATTTAGTTTTTTAGGAACCCTCTAGACTTAGGGTTTTAGTCCACTAGACCTTAGGAAATAATAATAAATTTCTTTTAGATTTTAAATCTTTTCTTGGATCCAAAACCCCACTGGAGGAGATACTAGATAAGGGGTACATAAGGCCAAGTGTGTCCCCATGGGGAGGACCAATTCTGTTCGTAAAGAAGAATGATGGTACACATAGTTTCTGCATTGATTAATGACAATTGAAAAATGTGACCATTAAGAATATGTATTCATTACCACAAATTGATGATCTATTTGACAAACTGAGAGGAGAAAAAATCTTCTCCAAGATTGATTTTAGGCCAGGCTATCATTAGGTGCATATAAAATATGAGGAAATACCTAAGACAACCTTCAGAATGAGGTATGGACATTATTAATTCGTAATAGTTCCCTTTGGACTTAACAATGCACCTGCAACCTTTATGTGCCTTATGGAAAATATACTTTTCCCTTATTTGGACATTTTTGTGGTAGTATTCATGGATGAAATTTTGGTCTATTCAAGGATGAAGGAGCACAAAGAACATTTGGTAGCAATATTTCAATTACTAAGAGAGCATAAGCTTTACACAAAGCTTAGTAAATGCAATTTATTTCAGTCACATATTCATTGCTTGGGACCCAATGTCTCAAGGGAGGGAGTAGAAATTGAACTGGAGAAAGTTGAGGCTATCATGGAATGGCCAACACCTAAAAATGTGGATGGAGTTAGGCCCTTCATGGGATAGGCAGGGTATTATAGGAGGTTTATAAAAAAGTTCTCCAGGATTGTTTGCCCAATTATTTCTCTACAAAATAAAGGAAATAGATTTGAATCGCCAGTTGATTGTGCAACAAGCTTTGATCAGTTGAAACAGTTGTTGACCAACACACCAATATTATTGATAGAAAATCTGAAAAAAGAATTTCATTATGTGCATGGATTCCTTCAAGGAGAGACTCAGTGGAGTATTGTTACAAGAAGGTCAAGTGGTGTCCTATGATTCCTTAAAGCTAAATGAGCATGAAACAAATTATGTAACTCATGATCTGGAATTGGCTGCCATCATCCATGCACTAAAGAGGTGGAGACACTACCTCCTTGGTATAAAATTTACCCTAATGATTGATCATGGAGGGTTGGCGTATTTATTTGAATAACCCAAGTTAAATGCAAGTCAAGCCTGATTTCTATCCATGCTCAACGAATTTTATTTTGAAATCGTATATATAAAAGGTAAGGAGAACAGAGTAGTGGATGCACTCAGTAGGAGGGTGCAATTAAATCATTTAGCAGTCACAATTTATTATGGAATGGACCTAACATAACGAGTAAAACATGTGGGAAACATGATGAGAAGTATCAACAAATAAAGGAAAGGCTACAACAAGATGACGAGGGCATAAAATATAAAGAATATAATCTCACAGGTGATGGCTTGGTTAGATTCAAGAATAGAATCTACGTGCCAAACAAAAATGACTTGAAAAGGCTTATAATAAGAAAGTTCGATGCTAAGTCGTATTCTGGCAACCCGGGATACCAAAAGGCTCTCATGGCCATTAAATTATTTTACTATTGGCCTAACATGAAAAGGGAAGTAGTTTATTTTGTTGCTAATGCATGGAAAACAAGAAGGTGAAGGCCAAATGTAAACACCCAACATGTTTATTAAAACCTATTCCCATTTCAAAATGGAAGTGGGAAGTGATTTTCATGGATTTAATTACCATTTTTCCAAGAACCTCCAACCACATGATTCTTTTATGGTGGTCATTGACACAATGAGAAAAGTGGCTCATTTTGTAGCAGTCAAATCCACCAATTCAGCTAGTGAGGTGGCTTAAATCTTCATGAAGGAGATTGTGAGGTTGTATGGAATTTCCAAGAAGATAATTTAAGATATATATGCCAAGTTCACCTCAAGATTTTGGAAAGATATATTTGCAGGAATGGGGTTTGAATTGGCCTTTAGTACAACTTATCATCCGCAAACAGATTGAAAAAATATAGGAAAAATAGAATTCTTAAGGATATGATGAGGATGTATGTGATGTACCATACAAATAAGTGGGAAGTGTGAAAATTCCACTATTTGGAATCCTATTCTAGTAGCTGATTAGATTTCTTCTATTTGTTTAACTGAAAAAATGATTTATCGCATGCTATAATAAATATCGAAATAAAATACATTGCAATTTTCACAAAGAAATTCAGTGAAAAGTAAATACAAGGAAAAATATTAGCACAAGTATAAACACATTAACACAATTATTTTTGGACAAATGTCCCTGGAAAAACCCAATGTGGGAAAATCGATGCATTAACTGAGGGTTTGTATATTATGTAGTAATTTTCCGAGTACAAGTCTATGATTGTATAACTAAAAAATAATACAGAGGAAAACTGACTAATAAAATCTCATGAGAGGATATCACTCTGCCACGGGAATCTGACACTGACCTTAGCTCTGAATGAGATGATATGCGCTACCTCTACGCAGTGACTGCATCACTCTGCAGAGTCTCTGCATCAAAACTGAAGCTTCCCTCTCTCTATGTGCTGGATTTGTCTGCTGACTGGAAATGAGGCCCTTTTGGCCTCCATAAATTCTCTCTGGTGACTGGCATTGTACCCATGGTTTCCTCTGCAGAAAATAAAAATCCCTCTAAAGCTCTGCGTAGTCCATGCGTAGCCTCTGCGTGGCTGTCACTGCGCTACCCTCTGTGGTCTTTATTCCTCCTCTGCTTTTCACTTTCTGGATTAGGAAACTCTTCCAACGATAAATATTCGTTCCCCTCTTAGTGAGAATCCTCTCAATCGATCTTCTTCCTGAGCACTGCTCACTAAAGAATTTCGATCTTTGGATTCTTTCTCTGACTTCATGCTTCTTCCAAATTCCCCGTCAAGTTCTTCTTATAATATTCTCGTTCAGACCTCAATGGCCAAGATTAAATTGTTAACCAATGGATAAGATTAACTTGACTTGATCTTCGTGTTATCTAGAATATTCACACTCTATTTTAATTAATATCCTTTCATTAAAAATAATTAATTATGTTCATAAAACATGATTTGAGTGGAATTTCCCAAAATGATTTATGGGTTATTTGGAATCCATGTTCCTAAGAACCCCTGCAAATTTTTAGACTCATATCACTTCCTATGCTACCACAAATCAATAGGAAGAGTATATTTCACTTGTAGAGTTTTCATACAAAAATGGGTACCAAGAATCTCTGAAGTTGAGCCTATTTGAGGCACTTTATGGAAGAAGTTGCAATACTCTTATCAACTGGAGTGATCCAGTGAATAAGGTCCTTATTAGGCCGGATATGTTAGAATAAATGGAGCAGCAATTACAAATATTTAAAGAGAATTTTAAGGTGGCACAAGACATGCAAAAAATATATGCGGATCAACAAAGGGTGCATAGGGAATTTTGAGTTGAGGAACATGTTTACTTGAGGATAACAACCAAGAAGAGTTCCTTGAAGATTGGGTTGTGCGCCAAGTTAGCACCATGGTTTTGTGGACCTTCGAAGTACTTGAAAAATACTGAGAGGGGGGGGGGGGGGTGAATCAGTGTTTTAAACTAACTTTAAATTTTCATTTTCTTATTCTGAGTTATGTACGCTATTGTTATTCATGCAACCAATGTATTTTCGTGACTTCAGTGAAATCAAACAATGTATATCCAACTAACCAGTTCTTCATAAGTTCCATCATATATTTATCTTTAACCAGTGCATTATTAATTTCATCAGACATATAATATGTAGTAAACAACAGAATAAACCATCACACATAAGCAACATAAAAACACATGAGAACACCAGGAATTTTAGGTGGAAACCCAATGTGGGAGAAAACCACTACTGCTATCATCTATGTCTTCTTTCTTATTATAGAAAGAAAATATTCTTACAATATTGTACTGGTGCAGACTCTTACCAATACAAATGCACCCACCTATAGAAGGCTACAACCTTCTCTCATTTTCTAGCACCCACTGGAAGAGAGCTACAACCCCCTGATCTCATTTACCGTCTCCTACTATAAGGGAGATCCTACCCCTGAGAAAAAAATACCAGCTACCACTGGAAGGAAGCTTCGACTCCCTCACTGAACCTCAGGACCTATGTGGATCACATTTCCTAATATTTCATACTGGATCCATCTGACTTAGAACATAAAAACCTGTAGGCCACCTTTCATCATATTTTCATATTGGACCCACATCCATCATTAAGCACAATACCAACTGACTACTGACTATGAAAAACAATCACTAAACCAAATGAATCATTGTAATATCAAAAAACCAATCAATGACTCTCAATCAACCATTGCATATAGATCAAACGAATCTATAACATATATAAGCTATCACATCATACCAATCATTCATCAATGTTCCAAGCCATACACTGTTCACTATCACAGAAACATGGTGTTGTTCCTGCAAACCCTGATCAAACATATGTTAGAATGTATACATTATTGTTCTGAAGAACACCTGCATATATACATGTTTCCTCTGCATAAGACATGCATGCAGATCTCAAATCATTGACTACTACATCATGAATCACTGCAACACTGAAGTAACCACTGAATCAAGTAATGAACTATTCTTAGATCATTGCACCAATCACATATCACAAACTGTAGCATCATTTCTAACCAATATTCCAATCATGGAAAACCAACCCAATAAACACTATCAAACATAGATCAACATGATCAAGATGTCATCGAATGACAATAGAAAATAAACTAGACATCATCAACTGTAAACATCAAGCATCAGTTCAAACCCTATTTTGCATATGTTGCTTCCACAAGGAATATCCACATATGTAAACTCTTTCCATTCACAACACTCATGTACATATATTCACTTATTGAAAAAGATTTCGCAGAATATATACACGACCCTATATAGATAGATTTGCGTATGTACATGACTATCCAAAGTAAAACATACGTACAAATTTGAAAACTTTCGCTACAAACATAACTTCACGATCCACAACCTTTACTGTCAAAATTATAGACTTCTCAAATTTAGATCACAACATCATTATAACCACAGATATATCATTGTTAGTTACTTATATATTTAAGTAAATCAAGCATATATGTCAAGATACTTAGGATCTTTCAGATCCGAGTCGTCTTCTTGATCCTTGGTGCACACCTATTATAGATTCAATTACACATGAATAACTCATCACTTGAACACTTAACACCTTGATCTCCATCTCCTTATATAGCTTTATCCTTAGCCAATACCTTATTCCAATTCCTTAGTAATTTTGTTAGTATTATTTGACAAGATCAAATAATTGTTGTTGCACTAATCACTATGGGCGAATACCATGGTTAAGACCCCTAATATTCAAATTACCACAATTCATATTTTGCACACAACTTTTCTACACAAGAACTGCATATGTATGCAACCCTTCTTCACGGGACTCGTGTATACTTTCTCAAAATTCACCTTTATCATCCATGTCTATGATGGTATCACTAAAACATGATCACCTAGCGATTTTTAACTAGGTGGATCGAAATACACTATGTGAGTTTAATTTTACCATAGTAAAATCACTTTCACTATAATAAATAATTTGATAAACCACTTTTATTAAGTTATTTTCAATTCAAACCCATGAGAATAATTAAATAAACCATTATTTATTTAATTTTCTCGAGCAATAGTTATTTAATTATTATTTCATAAATATTCCTTGTCACATTTGACTAAATCACCTATGAATAATTAAATAAATAATTATTTGTTTATTATTCCTTATTTCCATATTTGAAATAATTATTAAATCATTATTTAATAGTTATTTCATTTTCACACCTTTCTCAAATCATTTGTTTGTTGATTATTTCTAAATAAGGGTACTTAACCGTTTTAAATATCTTTTCCCTCTCCAAAAATATAATAAAGTATTCCAATCGGTTAGATCTAGATTTTGGTCAATAATATTTTATTATTCTCCATTTTCCAGATCAACCCAATAATTTGCTATAAATAAAGGGTTTTTTCATCCATTTCTCACCATTATCATTATCATCGTCACCATTATTGTCACATACCATTCGAGCTCCCATTTTCGATTGCTACATTGTATGGGTTTTCACACATTCGAGACAGAGGAAGTTCTAAATTATGAAGCGGCGAGGACATTAAAAGACCCATCCCATTGAGGGGGACTTACGACCCTTTGCAAATATCCTTTTCCAGGTGTATTAATATAATTATTTTCTTTCAAAAGCTTTTCCAAGATTGAGTTTTTACATCGGTTTTATATCTATTGTTTGTGCTTTTAGATTTGCATACATCCATTGTTTTTGCAAGTTTTTCTCACATATTTATTGTAGATCTAAAGTATAAGCAACTACAATTGTTTTAAGGGTCACTAGTCACTCGTGACTTAAGTGAGATATTTTTGGTACACCTTCCAAGAAATTTCATACTAACAAATGGTGACTCCACTAGGTCTTTAGTTACATTTGTTGTTAACAAATGATGATTCCAATGGTGTAACAACTTCAGTTTCTTTGGTGAATTTTGCTTCAAAAATTTTAGGGTTTTCTACAACTATTTTTAGCTTCCTTTTTATATTTATAGCTTTCTCTCCATTATTCTATCAAAATTTCAATTACTGGTGGTTTTCTGGTGTTTTCCACAAATCATAAGTACCAACCGAGTAGGAGAAGACAACATCTTGTGAGAATTGCGGCTCGAAAGCCGCGTAGACAAAAACACATTTTTTAGCCTCAGAAATGCATTATGAGGAGAAGAACGCCCTATTTGGCCCAAAAACTACGTTTTCCTTCAAAAACACGTCAAAACTTGTGTTTTCATCTTCATCTTCTTCTTCTTTTATTTTTTATTTTATTTATTTCTGAATTTTTCAGGGTTTGCCGAGAGTACTATTTTGGGTTTTTTGACCTCTTTTTTAGCCCTCCTTAGGCCCAAATATTCTTATTTTGTCTCTTTGAGGTAGAAACAATCCCCCGAGGGTTTCTAGTATACTTCCACCTTTCTAGGATGGGATCAGCTGAGAAAGGAGTCTATGGTTTTCAATACTTTCAACCATTGTTTCAGGGTCTGATCCATTTTATTACAATCCCTTTGGATAGGTATTTTAGCCATCATAACTCAATTTTGAGTTTTCTTTTTCCTTGCCCCCCTAGGATCCCCTTGATTATCATTTTTTTGTTGAGCTTCTTACCTATCCTTTACAATAGATCTCACCTTTGTTTTTTGTTGTTTGTTTGCACCATTTTCAGCAGCATAGCGCCTTAGATCCCAGTCCCATTGACATTAGATATTGTAAGCCTTTTTCATGTGTTTTGAGTACCTTGTTTGCCTCTTTTTTCCTAGTTGTTTGTGAGCCTTCTAAGGGTCGAGTTTGTTGTTGATTTTCTGTTTATTTTTTTGTCATATTTCAAAATTATTTGCAGTATTTCAACAATTTGTTTCAATAGCATATGTCATCACAAAACATGCTTAATTTACTCATCCACTAAACACATTTTTTTTTCACACACATACACACCCTAAGAGAACATGAACTTGGTTAACACCGCTAAGTAAAGACTTTAAACACAACACTTAATCATATAACACACATAGATTAATCCCACTTGGGGATAAGGGCCAAACAATTTGTGTAGTTAGGTGTAGAATCGGTGGGATAGGCTTCCAATAAAACACATAGATCATTTACATTGAGACATAAAATTTGAGTTTTTAGGGAGCTTAAAATCCTTTACCATCCCACGGTAAATTCAGAGTGAATCAGAAATTCGATTCAGAGGTGGTTAGGCTAGGACATCGTGCAAGTGGTTTTCCTCGGGGCTACCCAACCAGTGTTAGGGAATTACGTGCATTGTATGATCACCAAGAAGCTCAAGACTCAACGACCCCTGTGGGACGAAGGTAACCGTAGTGATCAATCTTAAGAAAACACCTTATAGGACTGGATGTGGGAATTAGTTGGTTCTCTACCCTAGCTTTCTCTTTGAAAGGACATCTAAAACAATAGACTTAGGATTGTTTGAGGAATTAGATCACCTTTAGTCTAGAGGTAATTTTTATTTGATAGGACGATTTTGATTGTATTAGAGTAGCATCATTATATAGTTTTTTTTCACTTGGCATCACTGCACTAGGTGTTTGCTACTCTGATTTTTATTATCATCCTTTAGTCCTTTAGTGTTATCTTTGTTTTGACATCATTGTGCTACCAAGGCATTTGTCACTGCGAATTTGAGGTCTTCATCCTCATTTCCAACATATTACTCCTCCCTATCGGGTGCGAGATAATCCTCCCAGTCCTCCATCGAGTCCTTCTAACTCCGAGTCTAATGATTCCCTTGATTTTGCATCTTCTCTACCTCATATCGCCACCATGTCAGGCACTAATGTAGTTGCGAGAAAATAATGTGGTACCTTGGGTCTTACCCCGGGTAATACCACTAGTGGAACCTAAAATTAAACATTCACTCATAGTCCATTGCTACCCTTTATGGTTGGTTTGAATCTCCCAGATTTTAATCAACTTATCAATGATCCCCTTCTCCATAACCCAAGTTTTCCAGTTATGCCTACTAAAATTCCTTCTGACATTCCCAAGTTTGAGGTAAATCCTAGAGAAGACCCCACTAATCATGTTCACTCATTTCACGTGTTGTTCCTCTAATTCCATTACCAATGACTCCATTCGTCTTCCTTTATTCTAACACACACTTACTAGATTTACAGCTATGTGGTATGTCGACCAACCTTGTGCCTCTCATTCCACTTTTGTGACTCTCGCCAAAGCTTTCTTATCATATTTTCAGTTACCTCTTCATTACGACACCGAGACTGAACTATTGACTTCATTCCGTAAAAATTTAGCCACCCGCCTTTCTGACCATGTCCAAGAATGGCGCAGAAGGAGGAGCACATGTAGGGATCCTGGTTTTGAAGACCATGTCTACATGGATTGGTTTCTTAGATCCTTGTTTGCCCCCATAGGTAAATATGTTGCGTCACACTTCACTTAGACACAAGAATATGTGCTCCAAATAGCGTTAAAGTATAGCCTTAAAGGAATATTATGCCCAATATGGTTATCTTTATACCGTTCTTCCATACCTCCCTAGGTCTGGTGGTGCCAATACACAGGGGAATCTCATGCTGCTGACGGTATCGTTGGATATCTTTCACACCCTTATAAAAAACCATAGGCTCTCCCTTAGATGAGTCATGGTAAACCCCAGGGGGGACCAATACCTCCTACAATTATCCCCCTCCACCAGGAAACCCTTATTCTGGTTAAAGCACGCCATACACATTTCCCCAATTGCATCAGCAGATGCCAGAGATAGTTGTTGCTCAACCTATTTATACCAATGTTTTCCCTCCTCCATATGTTCCTTATGCACCACCTAGCACTCCAACCCCTCCGGCACAAGCGCCTTAGCCTCCCATGCCTCCTCAACTTCTGCCAAAACCTCCACCTCCTCCTTAAGGTCAAGTGTATGCTCAACAGATCACGGCCAATCCCAACAACACAAAGAATAAGAATAAGGGGAAGGTTAATAGGAATAAACCATACCAAGGTAATGAGGGTAACCAAGGTCCTACACCTAATCAAAATCAGGGAAATCAACCTAATCTTGTGGCCTAGCAATAGGGCGGACAACCCAAGCAGAACAAGGATCTTCTTACAAATAAGCCTTGTGCATGTTGCAATGTATATGGCCATTAAACTCATGATTGTCCCATTTTATTGCAGGTGCGTTAAGTATGGGAAGCCAAAGGAGGAACTTCTATAGGAAAAAAACCCATGGCTCAGCTTCCTTAGGCCCATGCTTCATCTTAGCCAACAGTGCTTACCAACCCATTTTCTCCCCAAGGATACATAATTGAATAACCCACACAAGGTCAGGAAATGCCTCAACCTCCTCAATCTGGTTCCACTGATTATCATATGATCATGATGAATTTTGAGGTCATCAACACTAACATGTCAATCTTTAGATTCATTCATACTAGTATGGCAAGGCACCCGCTAAGTCTGTGACTGAGTCCCAACCAAAAGTTTCCATGAAATCCATTCCTTCATCATATGGTACCTTATAGATCCCTCAGCCTAAGGCAAAGTTTATTACCAAGATCCCCAAAGGACCATTACGCCGTAATGCTTCTTTAGCCAAAGCCGCCCATACATACATTATAGTAGATGACTTGGCGCAGTCTCTTGCTGCCATGGCAAGGTTGGAAGTTATCCAGTCACGCCTATCCCAAAAGAAAGCTCTACTCAATGCCTTGGGTGCTGAGGATCCTTCAAATGATTGCATGATCGTCTTTGACACCGACCAATCAGAACATCCTCCACTCCCTTCATCCTTTTATTTTCAAATACCAGTCTCAATAAGAAACATCACTGTACAATGGTGTATCATTGATGAAGGCACCTCCACATGTGTGATAACTACTAGTGTTTGGAAACAAATTAACTCACCAGACCTGTTAGCATCCACCATCACTCTTTGTGCATGGGATGGTTATCCATCTTAGCCCCTTGGCTTACTTTGAAAATGTCCTATCACTATTTTCAGTAAGACAACCTCCATTGATATTGAAGTCATCGATGACCCACTGGACTAAAACATCCTTCTGGGTTGTAGTTACACATATGCCATGTCAGCTGTCACATTTGTGGTTTTCTGTAAGATGTGATTTCCCCACAAAGGAAAGATTTCCACAGTCGATCAACTGATTTACTATGATCCTAAGGTGTAGGCTTCTCCTCAAACCAACATTTCATCCATGAATGATGATACCACTGTCTCGTCCCTCACCAATGTCTCACCAGGAGTCTATAAATATTATGCTTTTCTTGGTACCTACTATGGTCCACCACCTACCCCTTCTGAGCCCAACACGTCTAGTGTTTGCATGATGAAAGCGTTAAGGGTTGTTCACAAGTAGTCCAGTACGAATGTCCTACAACTAGTGCCTTTGAAACCTATTGTCCCCAACTCAACCCAACATACGGGTATAATTCCTCAAGGACCACCTCCTTTTGATGGTGTCTCTCCTAATCCATTCGAACCAGGAATAGTTCCTCTAGGCCTTAACCATCTAGGAGCAGTTCCTCTAGGCCATTATCCTTCGTGTCAGATACCTTTCTTGTTCCCCCTGCTAGGAATTTTCTCTGTACCTTTCATGGCTATGTTGAGTTTACCCAACATTACTTTGGGGATCCTAGTCTATTACATCGATACCCTCACAAACACTCCACCTGATCACCTTAAACCTTACACAGCTTTGACCTCGGTGCAACTGGTTGTACCTTCCCCTGATTTTTCTCCAGTTCCACAGTAACCTCAACAGGCATCTACACCTATTGTGAAAGCATCTAGTGAGGGGGGCAAAGCCCAGAAAAATGGAACTAAAGACAAAGCACCCAAAATAACTCCAGCTCCTCCTAAGCCTCCAAATCTGAAACCTCCATGCGGTTTGTGTGATGTTGTTGGGAATACTACCAAAAATTGTCACGAACTACCTCATCTCATATAGGTGGTCAATAATACGTTTCCTAACTATAACACCCCAGAGGTCCATTTCACCTTACCTGAGTCAACTAAGAAAAACAAATAGTTAGGCACAAATCACCCTTGTGCTTTATGTGACAACTTTGGTCACTATTCCCACCACTTTCCTCGTCTCGAAAATTTCTGCGATACTCGTCAGGCACTTCGTGAAATATAGATCACTCATAATAAACCCTCCACTTCTTTATTTGCAGATTCTAACATCATTATTGAGCCAAAACAAGAACCACACATTGTAATTCCTCCTCCCGATGTCGAGATGACAAATAACATTGCTACCATTCTCTACCTATCGTCATCCATGAGATCCTCATCTGGAGACTCTTTTGGAGTTGTCCATACTGATTTGGTCGAACCTTATTCATCGGATATATAGGCCTCAACATTGGTAGATATACCATCTACTAGTCATTCGCCCCCTCCTGTTTTCGGTGCACATGTGAACCTTATTTCTCATGACGATGCTTCAGGTAGCCCCTCCACATCAAGTGGTTCTTCTTCCTCCTGTATGCCCATATTTCATTTAGATGAAGACATCATGGAAGCCATGACCACCCCAAATTATCCTTAGGGAGATATGCACCATCGTGTACATTTCCTTCTGCAAAAAATGCATGATCAATATGTTGTGGAGTCGAAAGACTTCATCCATAGTGATGTCGATTACCACTTATGTCAAAACCATGAATTCTAACTACATACACCTTGTGGCCATTACATTATCAATCAATGTTTGGGCAAGGAGGCATCCATTTTTGAGAGTCCAGGAGAAGAAATTATCCCCAAAACTCCTAATGCATATGGAAGTGTTGACTCTACTACCATCATTATTTCCCATTTAGAAGAACCTTTAGAGTCTCATATCACTTCAAATCACTCTGGGTATGATCCAATTAATCATTAATTCATCGTACATCAACAACCCAGTCCCTTCGACAATGTTGTTGTTCAACCACCATGTTTTCTAGGTGAGCACCTGTTCATTATCTCTGAAGCCACTTTTTGGTATAGTGACACCATGTATGAGAACACATAAATTCAGTCCATTTGATTCATATATGCAGTGCCAACCGAGATTGGTAATCCACTATTTCCTTTATCTAACTATATCTATCCTTTCTTCCCACAGGAAGATAACCATAATATAAACAAATGGTGAACCACATCATCAAAATGTGTTTAGAGTCCACTATTCTAAATACATTTGGCATATCCATAGCATGTTACATGGGGGGCACCTATGCCCCTACGTCTCATCATCATCCTCTGGAGGATATTATTCCACTTGGACTAAATGCTTGAATCCCTTCCTTGAGTACTTGGAACATCATGGTGCTCCACAAACTTCTCTAGCCAGGGGCATCATTCCCACATTTAGCATACTAGATCACTCCCCTCCATCACATATGCTTGGGAGAATAATACCTTGTTTGGGGGCATGATGGCCCTTCTCCACCTTCTCACCTTATTAAAATAAGTATCGGCCTAGACCCCTATGATCTAGGTATGGTTGGTTATCCTTCCATTCCTTGGATAGTTTGTCTTACTAGCCTCTTCGACAAGCCATATACACATCGCATATCGTAGACACTTGATACCATATTTTCAAAGATTCTACTTTAAGTGATACCACACTTACCACTTGTTTTCCATGTTTGACTTGGTGGGTGGAGATGATTCTGGACCTTCTCTAGTAGTTCATTCCTATATTCCATTCCTACCTTTATTATTCACCGGAACTATCCTTCCAAGAAGCATTAAGGCCACCTTTAGAAAAGTAAGGCCACTTACCTAAAAGTTGTAGATCATGATTCTGATGGTCATTTTTTCTGCTACAATCTCCACAATATTTAGGGTCTTCTCCTCCTCTCCAATTTTCCATAGCTCACTTAGAAAATGAATTGGATTTGGAGGGAAAACTCCCTTTTATAGCAAAAACCCTAGTTTTTCTATCGCCCATTGTGACCAAACCGTAACTCAGTTTAATGAACCAAAAACATCATTGGAAATCCCTCACAAAATTTATATAATGGGTCTTCAGTTGTTTTTGGTAATTTTACACTTCACCTGGAAGCCATTTTTTCCATGAAGTTTCACTTTGCTACCAGTTTAAACCGAATTTCTTCATATGAGCCGCTTGTACTTCGGTACCACTTCTCCTTGGAAATTTTCATCTCATGTGTCGATTTTCGTCATGGGTAACCCTTATTTACTCATGTTTTTATAGTCCCCCTGGGCATATCTTGTGTGGCAACATCATCGAGTCACCCTTGTTCAGAGCATTCGAGATGAGTTTTCCTTGCATTTATGGAGTTTGTTCCGAGTCCCATTATGTCCCGTTACAATATTACATCCATATTTGCATCACATTCATCCATTGTTTCTCTTATTAACCTCCAACTATACTTTCCATCATCAAAAATCTTCCATCTGAGTACTTGACCATCCCCTCTCGAATTGAGTCAGTCGTTGCCAGGTCAACCATGTGTTTTTTGAACTGACAAGGGAAGTCGTCAGTCCGCCTCTCAGTTTATATTCCTCCATTATTATCCCTAGTGTCAATCCATCAGTCACTCTACTATGATCCCTTGTGCCTTAGTTGAGGATTCCTTATTGCCTTAGCTCTAGCGGGCCCTCTTTTATCAACTTCAACACATTCATTCCAGAAGAACAATATAGAGGGAAGTGTACCTTGGTTCCAACTTTCATCATTGTTCGATGCCTCAGATCAAGAAAAGGGGATCATTATTTCCCTTTGACTTCATTGTTTCTCATGTGCTCAACTCCAGTGCATTATCACACGGTTGAAAATTGTACACTTGACAGTCTAGTCATCTAGCATATTGTACTAGTGATTCTCGAGTGTGTGTGAGATGTTTCAGACCTCATGAGGGGGTGGAATTTCAGGTAGCCCCCCACATTCCCAGATGACCTCATATTATGCTCCAACCTTAGATGCAGTTTCACAGATTTGATGGGTTCGGTTCTAGCCACTTGCAACACCCACAACATGCATGTCTCATTTAGATGATCCATTCAGATATTCAGAGCCCTTTACCGTTCAACATGGATTCTTTGGTTTCGGTCCCCCCTCCCCATGTCGGCTTGAGGGGAATTATGTCCTGGTTTATGTTTTTCCAGGCGCATTATGTATATGGGATTCATTTTATTATGTCATCGCTCATTGATGCAAGTGGATCATGTATTATGTACTTTGTAGCTCCGTCCCACATCTCTGGGCTCGCCTTTATTATTTGTACTTGGTTATCTTGGCGGGTATGGGTATGCCTCCCCCGCCTCATTTGAGATCATGTACTTGTAGGTTTTAACCCTGTACAGAAATTAGCTGCAAATGAATCTTAAAAAATAGAAAATAAACAATAGTGAGAGCATAAAACATAAAACATATAAACACAAATATTTTCCCCTGGATCCCAAATCGGGACGACCAACTTGATTTTTCATTATATTCCTTTTAGTGTTACAACACATATATATACATGCCGAAGCATACGTAAACCCCAATCCATTAACCCTGGATTAGAACATAACCATAGTTACCTTGACCGGATCTACAAAATACCAGGGGCCGAAAACCATCATGCCCCAAAACCATGTGCAAACTCATGCAAAAAACCATGGGCGGGTCCGCCCACCGGAAAATAAGGAACACTTTTTTTTTTTTTTAGGGCGCTGCCCCAGACCCTGACAGGGGGGGCTACCATCCCCCCTATGACCCCCCCATACGTTGCGCCCAGTGCAACGTACAGGGGGGGCTATTGCCCTCCTTGTTACCCCCTGCGCGTGACTAGTCATGGAAAGAGTATAACACAAACCCAGCAGTACTCGCACATAAAAGAATACTTATATCAGTTTGGTAGGTCTCACCCCCTTCATTTTTGTCCTTCCTTTCATTGCTTTAGTCGCCTCTCTCTCTCTCTTTGACTCCCCTTTGGTGTTTTGTGGAAGTGTAACTTACAACGTGTTTCGGTCATACAATTTTATCCTAACACTTGTACGTTGAGGAGAAATCTATTATCACCAAAAAATGATCACCTAGCCATTTCTAACTAGGTGGATCGAAATACACCATGTGAGTTAAATTTTACCATAGTAAAATCGCTTTCACTATAAGAAATAAATTAATAAACCACTTTTATTAAGTTATTTTCGATTAAAACCAATGAGAATAATTAAATAAACCATTATTTATTTATTTTTCTATTGGTATAGTTATTAAATCATTATTTAATAAATATTCCTTGTCACATTTGACTAAATCACCTAGGAATAGTTAAATAAATCACTATTTGTTAATTATTCCTTATTTCCATATTTGAAACAACGATTAAATCATTATTTAATATTTATTTCATTTTTACACCTTTCTTAACATTTATGAAATAATTCATAAATCATTTGTTTGTTAATTATTTCTAAATAAAGGTATTTAACCATTTTAAATATCTTTTCCCACTCCAAAAATATAGTAAAGTATTCCAAGTGGTTAGATCTAGGTTTTGGTCAATAATATTTTATTATTCTCCATTTTCGAGATCAACCCAATACTTTTCTATAAATAAGAGGGTTTTTCATCCATTTCTCACCATGATCATTATCATTGTCACCATTATGATCACATACCATTCGAGCTCCCATTTTCGAGTTCTACATTGTCTGGGTTTTTCACACATTTGAGAGAGAGAGGAAGATTTAAATTTTGAAGCGACGGGGACATCGTAGGACCCATCCCATTGAGGGGGACTTATGACCCTTTGTAAATATCCTTTGCCAAGTGTATTAATATAATTTTTTTCTTTCAAAAGCCTTCCAAGATTAAGTTTTTACATCGGTTTTATATTTGTTGTTTGTGCTTTTAAATGTGCATACATCCATTGTTTTTGCAGGGTTTTCTCACATATTTGTTGAAAATATGAAGTATAAGCAACCATAATTGTTGTTAGGGTCACTATTCACTCGTGAATTAAGTGAGATCTTTTTCATACACCTTCTAAGAAATTTCATACTAACATCTGAATTGTCAATTTTGTGTTCATACCATTTGTAGCATATGTACCAATTCTGTATAATCATCATGTTATCACAATGTTGACATCTTTATCAAGTAGGTTGCCATCAAAGACAACACATTATCTATAGTTCCAAGAATATCCCCCTTTGCACTTGATGGCAACCACTTTGGTGTTTGGACAACATTTGCAAATACACCTACAAACATCAAGTCCAAGCTTCTCTCTAAGCATTCTTCTCTAAACGCCAAAATTCTCTCCCCCTTTGACATCGAGGGCAAAGGGCTGAACAATTTTGAATGAAGGCTTCTCTTCCGTTTTGTAGAAAGGATCTTTGTAGGCCTGGTATATTATATATGGAAATTGTATACTGACCATGCTCCCTCTAAGCATATGTTGATTCTTATGAAGATATTCAATAGAGTACAAGAATTGATGACTCAACCAAAAGGACCTTACCTATCACCAAAGACTCATGATTACATCAATAAAAGACTCAATATTACATCAATTTTCCAAAATAATGGGATTACATACATAAATGACTTGAACCCAATAGCCCATATATCACTGAATTTTACAAATATTTACAACATGGGACTTTACATGACCTTTACATCAAGAGAAAAATATGAAATTTATAACAAAAAACCATGGACCTTAATCACGAGGTAGAAATACCATAATGAAAATCAACAATCATCAAAGGAATCTGCAACTTAAACCTCTGATAGCAGCAACATGGACAACAACATGAAAATCCTCATCATCAATATGTAAGATAAGACAATGCAATATCAAACTCTTCAATATTATCAACATGTGACCAAATATGAAATGCTTCCAAACATCACCAATCAACTATAATAGTAGCATAAGATAGAGTAGTAATGTTCTATCAACAACTCATCCCCTTGACCTCATATCATCAAGGTCAACGTGCTCTTTCCGTATATAGGAAGAACCATAATCCATAGGCAACAATATCAATATCTTGCACCACAATGACATCATATTATCTCCATGCATCCATCAAAGACAATGAGAACCTTCAACATCAATAATTACCATAGCATATAGTTCATCAAGAGTTTCAAGTACAATTCTCACACCATAAATAGCTTCACTAAAACTCAACTCAAGTAATCATTCATAAGTTCAATATCTGCAAGTCATCCATCAATGATAACCCATGAAATAGGGATAGCAATATGTATATATCAATGAGAGATGCCAACAATATTGAGTAAATCATGAACTCATAATGATCAACCAATCATATCACAACATTGAGCAATTAAATTTGCTAGTAACTCATATGCTTGATCTCATATCATCAATATCAACGTGCTTTGTTCACACATAAGAAGAGCCAAAATCCTCAAGCAACAATATCAGACACCATAGGAAACATGAACATGTATGTGAAAACCAAAAGTACTTATAAAATTACAAGCCATATAATTGATCAACAACATCACATCTTAAGTATACATAACAACAAATTTACCAAACTTGAGCAATATATATGCATCATCCATATCTTCACCACATGAAACACATGCATCAATGATGACATAATGAAAACAACATATCAAAGTTAAAAATAGTGAGTGAATCATAAAATCATCATCATCAACCAATACCAACAATGACCATAGCATACACATCCTCTTCATCAAGTGTATCAAGAATGATTAACAACTCCACTAAGTGCAACTCAACTAACATATAAATATCTTCCTTATGCAATCCATGGAATCCACGTATATAGAACTGATTGGAAACATCGTCAACATCTAACCAAAATATATCTTCTCATCAATGCCAACAAGTATTGAGTAAACCATGTGGTTCTCAAGAGACAAAAATTCCAACCATGTACTATTAGAGGCATAATAGATGCTCCCCCTAAACTTGTGCCAACTTATCAAATTTGATCATATCCAACTCAACAATCAGCAAGTGCATCAAAGAACCATTTCATTAGCAAAAATAGCATAATATTTGCAACAAATCATAACCTCATCATTCCTAAGAATCATATAGGCATCATCAATAGTACGCAACAACCTAATATCAAAACCAGAAAGCCAATAATAACTGATGAAAATATATGATAAGCTCCCCTTGAATCCGTGCCACTGTTTATTCATTACTAAGAAACATATACGAATGTCTAGATCAAGGCTCGCGTATACATGCAGATTTCCTTCATGTGATCCACGTACATAAAGTAAAATTTTGAACTTTCATAACCACATCTTTGCCTGAACATGTCCTATCTATTTCATGTTTACATTCTCTTCATCAATGCAATTTCAGTAGTATAATCATCACCAAATGAATATCAAAACAACATAGGGAATCATCATCAATATATATATATATATATATATGTGCATATCTCCCCCTGAAATCATACGTCACTAATCCTATGGACCTGATAATCGTCACCTATTCTTCATGAGGTTACGTACCTCACATTAACGTTTGCAGTCACTGTTAGAAGTATTCCTTTAAGATCAATGGACTACAATAGAGGCAACCTTCTCTACGTCTCTGACTATTGTTCCTCATTTCTCCAAATCTGCGTGCAATTTCTAATCATATGTTGAAACATATCCCATATTCTATTTTCATTCAAAATATTTGACTTGCAATATTGACCTTATGCTGAAATGAGTTACAAGAGAAACAATATCCATGAAACCATCCTTTATGCCTAGGGACTAATCTTGTCTTTGATATAGGAGATTTTACTGTAAATGTGTGACTTGATTCAGTTTCCTTTTGAAACACCTTATGATGGTTGTTCTTATTATTTCATTTTACATCTAAAGCCATGTGATTTTAATCAATTCCTATCTTGATTAGAGGAAAACATTATTCATTGATAATATTCTTTAGTGATTCAAATGCCTTTACCCATTTGTTGATTTTCTCATAATCTCCCCTAAGAGTCACAACTTCAGATTCTAATGTTTCATAATTATTTTTCCATTTTCTTGAAGTTGTCTTCTTATGCTTTCTATTATTTTATTGATTACTTTCAATTTCATCTTTAACATGTTTATTTCCTTAACCATACTATTTTCTTTTGTTTCCAGTTTTTTGTTTGCATTCCCGAGTTTATCATTTTCTTTCAATTATTTTATTAAGTCATGTACCTCATGGTTATTTGATTCACTAATTGACTGATCTTCAAGAGCCATAAGTACTTGATAACAATTGTTAGAATCTGAATCTGAATTTTCTTGATCATCAGATGTGCTTTGATTGTCTTCATTAGAATAACAATTTCTCTTGATAGAAAACTTCCTTTTGACATTTTTGTCAACATTTTTTCCATTTTCTTTATGGTTTATTTATATGTACATTTGGATGCATAGTGAACCACTCTTCCACAAGCAAGACATTTAAAGGGAAGCTTACCTTTTAATTTACCGATTCCTACTTGCAGATTTCTCACGAAATTCACGTCTTCATCATTTGAAATGTAACTTGTATCTTTAGGATTTTAATTTTCTTTCCCTTTATGTTTGGATTTGAAGGTTTATTTTCTGATATCTGATGGACCCCCTTTTCTCATTTGAAAAGTTGTCAAGATCCCATGGAGTTGTTCAAGAGTAATACTCTTCAAATGATACATTTATTCAATGGCAGAGACTTTGGAATTGAAATTTGGAGTTAGTGATCTCAAAATATTTTCAACAACAGTAGAATATTTTATTTAGTCACCAAGGTTTTTCATAGAGTTAACAACCTCATCTAATCTAAGAAAAATTCTTGCAATTATTTCATCATCATGCATTCTAAGAGTCTCATACTGAATTCTAAATGTTTGAAGTTTAGCACATTTTACCTTAGTGTCACCTTCATAAATTTAGATAATCTTATCCCACATTTTCTTTGCGGTGTTTGAGTTGCATGATTTTCAAAAATTCAGACTCAACCAGACTTCCCAAGATGGAATTTACAACCTTTGGATTGGTTTCATATTGTTTCTTCCTTGCAATATTTGTGAGAATGGAGGTTGGATATTGATATCCACCTTCAAAAATTTCCCATACATCAACTCCTAGTGCCTGCAAATATGCTCTCATTCTGGATTTCCAAAATAAAAATTTAGTTCTATTAAAAAAAGGTGGCCTGATAGAAGATACTCCCTCTTGACTACTCATCTTGATGGATCTCCCTTTAAGCGATCAAGATTCTTTTGAGGGACTTGATTTGATTTCAATTTTTGGGAAAAACACTAGGGGGTGAATCGCCAGTCCGGTTCAAGAGGCATAAGTAGCAGGGGTAGTTTACCTCGTTAGTTGACTAGTAGATCCTATTGTAGATCGATACCCAGTAGTATTTCAAGCAGATCCTGTTCCATCTCTCGAACCAGCAACGGAGGACGAACGAGACTAGCTTGACCTGCCCTTCCATAAGACTTAAGCTAGCTTGAATGTAACCCCCCCGGGGTTTGAGTCAGACAAAAAAAATTTAATTTTCATATTCTAATTTATCTATGCCACTATCATTCATGCAACCAATGTATGTACACAACTTTAGTTAAAGAAAACAACATATATCTAGTTAACCAATTCTTCATAAGTTCCATCCGATCTTTATCTTTAACCAATGCATTATTAATTTAATCAAGCATATAATATGCAGTAAAGAGAAATATAAACCATCACACGTAAGCAACATAAAAGCACATGAGAACACCCAGATTTTTATGTGGAAACCCAATGTGGGAGAAAACCACCATTGTTGTTTTCTTTATCTTCTTTCTTATTATATAAAGAAAATCTTCTTACAATCGTGTACTAGCGCAGACTCTTACCAGTATGCAAGAATCCACTTACAAAAGGCTACAATTTTTCTCAGTCTCTAGTACCCACTGGAAGGGAGCTACAACCCCTTGATCTTGTTTACCGACTCCTACCGGAAGGGAGCTCTACCCCCTAAGAAAATTTACCAGCTACCACTGGAAGGAAGCTTTGAATACCTCGCCGAAGGGTCCGACCCTCAATGCCTCTATGGACCACGTTTCATAATATTTCATATTGGATCCCCCTGGCCCAAAAAATCAAAACCTGTAGGCCACATTTCATCATATTTTCATACTGGACCCACACCCATCTTTAAGCACCATACAAAATTACTGTTGATTATGAAATAAAATATTTGAACCAAATGAATCACTGTAACATTATAAAACCAATCAATGAATCTCAATAAACCATTGTAGCTAGATAAAACCAATCCATAACATATATAAGATATCAAATCATACCAATGATTCATCACGGTACCAAAACATACATTGTTCACTATCATAGAAACACAATTCTTTTCCTAAAAAACCCTAATTAAAATATGTCAAAATGTATACACTATTTCTATGAGGAACACCCATGTATATACGTATTTCCCCCACATAAGACTTGCGTACAAATCTCAAATCATTGACTACTACATCATGAATCATTGCAACACTAAAGTAACCACTAAATCAAGTACTGAACTATTCTCAGATTATCGAACCAATCATAGATCACTAAATTGTAGCATCATTACTAACCAATATTTCAATCATGAAAAACCAACCCAATCAACACTATTGAATATTGATTAACATGATCAAGACTTCCTCGACATATAGTAGAAAATAAACTAGACATCATCAACTATAAACATCAAGCATGACTTCAAACCCTAGTTTTCATACGTTGCTTCCACAAGGCATATCCGCATATGTACGTGCTTTCCATTCATAACACCCACGTACAAATATTCACATACTGAAAAACATTTCGTAGAATATATACATGACCCTACAGATATAGATATGCATATGTATGCGACTATCAAAGACAAACCTGCGTACATATATGAAAACTTTCGCTGCCAACATAAATTCACTTTCCGCAACCTTTAATGTCAAGACTACAAAATTCTTAATAAAACATTTAGATCAAAACACCATTATAACCACAAATATATCATTGTTATTTACTTAGATATTTAAATCAATCAAGCATATATGTCAACATACTTAATATCTTTCATATCTGAGTCTTCTCCTTGTTCCCTTATGCACACATGTTCTATATCAGATTACACATGAATAACTCATCACTCACACACTTAACACATTGATATCCATCTCCTTATATAGATTTAGCCTTAGCTAATACCTTAGGCCAATTCCTTAGTAATGTCGTTAGTATTATTTGACGAGATCAAATAATCATTGTCTCACTAATTATTATGGGAAAATACCATGGTAAATACCCCTGGTATTCAAATTACCATGGTTCAGTTTCTGTACGCAAATTTTCTTCACAATAACTATGTATGTACGTGAACCTTCTTCACAGGACCCACATATAGTTTCTCAAGCTTCACCTTTATCATCCATTTGTCTCTGAATTGTCAATTTTTTGTTCATACCACTTGTAGCATCTGTACCAATTCTCCATAACCATCATGTTATCACAATGTTGACATCTTTATCAAGTAGGTTTCCATCAAAGACAACACATTATCCATAATTCCAACAAATGTTTTCCATGTTTCATTTCTTAAAATATATGTATATGACATTGATCATGTTATTGATTGGATTATGTTATAGGTGGAATCAGAGGGAGAGTTCCAGATGGAACCTCTACACATTTTAGAATGGAGGAAGCTCATGCTCCAAAATTGAGCAATCAAGCAAGTCAAAGTGCATCAGAAATACTTTGGGCCCGAAGAAGCCATGTGGGAAATGGATAAGAAAATGAGGGAAACACATCCTTTCTTATTTGTTGAGTACATCAAATGTAAATAAATTTTAAATGATGTACAACTTTGTGTATATAAATATCCCTAAACAACAATGTTTGTTCTAAAGCATGTTTATTGTATATGGATAAATAACACTGAGGTTAGTGTTTGGTCAATTTAGTGTGTCCTAAATTGCTACATTAATTTATCAATCCGGGATTCGTAAGCTGATGAAGTGCGGCGCACTATATGTGCAAGATAACCTATTTCTTAACTTTTTGTCGTTTTTGGTTTTCTAAATGTGAGATGGAAATTATAAAATAAAAACAAGTATGGTTATGATTGTTCAAGGAAATGATATCCTCTATAATGATTTACCAACTTGAAACTTAAAAAGGAATTTGAAACATACAATGACAAAACTTGAAAGGAAATGAAAATGTGCTACTGAAATGAAAATGTGCCGCTAGTCTAATAAATCAAACAGTGAACTATTGAGCATGGAAACCAAACTATCCTTGCTGCTGTCTAAACACAAAAGAAACTATGCTGAAAGAAATCCAAAAGTTGCAACAAAGTAAATCTAAATCAAATTACATCAACTTATCTTCTGATCCCTCATCATTAGTCCAGCTATGATTTTCGGAGGTAACCATAAACAACTTGAGTAACCCGATATCTAACTTGCAGAAAGTAAACTAATATAAAACTACACATTCCTAATTCAATCCCTCACCATCAGTCCACTTGTGGCTTTCGGAGGTAACTGAAGATGTCATGAGCAATTTAATATATCTAACTTGCAGAAAGTAAACTAATATCAAACTACACATTCATAATTCAATCCCTGACCATCAGTCCAGCTGTGGCTTTCGGAGGTAACTGAAGATGTCATGAGCAATTTAATATATCTAACTTGCAGAAAGTAAACTAATATCAAACTACACATTCATAATTCAATCCCTCACCATCAGTCCAGCTGTGGCTTTCGGAGGTAACTGAAGATGTTATGAGCAATTTAATATATCTAAATCTAACTACTGGAGCAAATGAGCAAAACTGAAATAAACAAAGCAGTGCTAAAATTAAACATAAACTAAGAAAAACAAATTAGCAGCAGAACAATATTAATTCCATGTCATTAGTCAAAAAGTTATGCAAATGCCCGGGCTGCCTATTTATAACCTGAAACAAGAACACTGATCAGTTATCAATAACATAAAACATGAAAGACAAAAGTAAAATGGAAAGCATGAAAGATTATAAGCAGAAATGAAGCATATATACCATGTAAGATGCAATGTATAAACATGTGAATGGATTATGACACAATGAGCTTAAATAAATAAAACAAAAACTATACAATAATGCACAAAACCTCAGCGTGTGCAGGGGCCCTCTACACCAGCCTTGGCAACAGACTTCAAGTATGAATTACGCTTTGAAACAGAGTCTTCTTATATATTAAAATGCAGTCATAACAGAAAGGTGATATTATGGCACAGTGGCAACGTAATTACATTACAGAGCTATCTGAAGCTAATGGAGTTTAACAGAGACTAATCTCACATGCGTATGCAAACTCGTTATTTATAACAAAGGTAATATAACTGATTTCCTAAAGTTTATGCTGATGGAGAACACGTAAACCATTACGTCCAAAGATCTAGGATCATGGCCGCGTTGAAGAGTAAATCTATGAGGAGTGGATGTTTGAATTCGGCTTATGGAGCCATGTACAGGTGTTGATTTGCCTTCTGCAATTCAGAAACGGCCATATCCATCTCCACGTGACGAGAAACAGAGTCCTGTCACCGTGGGACTCTACGGTTGACTTCCACTTGGCCACCTTTGACCGTAGCCTCCTTAGATGAATTTTCTCGAGCCAATAGGACACGATCCATGTCCACATCATTTTTGACTTGCCCATGTGGCTCATTTTTCCTGAAGACACCTGTAACATAGAGTTTCACAAAATGGCTGCAGAAAGTTGCAGCAGCTGCGGAAAGTGGCAAGATTCCGCAGCTAAATGAGCAAAATCTAAATCAAACAACAGACACAAAAATATAATTAAAAACCATGTTAGATTCTCTTTTGCAATTAATATACAATGATATTGAAAACTTGGAAAGTTCAGGTGGATGAAAAAGGTCTAGAAAGATGTATGGAAAAGATGCAGATTTGAGACTCAACATACCCCCACTGTGAAGGTGTTGCATGTCCTCATGCAACCAAAATTTTGATAATCCTTCCTCAGTTCATATGCCTTGACACTTCAGCCAGTACATCCAATCCTCTCCTCTTCTTCCTTGGTGCTGCTAACATCCTAGGTTTCTTCATTAGGCATCTAAATTTGATATTAACCAGTGCTCTGCTTAACTTATGGAATTTCCTTTTCAATTTCTTGTTCTTCTTCTGCCATATTCCCAGATGTAGCATGGTATTATCATGAATGATTTTGTCCAATTTACTCTGTTCTTTCAATGTCTCATTTTCATTTTTAATGTGTTTATTTAAAAGCTCTAGCTCAAAGACTTATTGTTTTAGTGATTGGACTAAATCATCCTGTACTGTGTGAGGCTGAATGGACGAAGTACTGGGACCTGTAGCTGCTTTTTCCAAAGATTCTATATAATCATATACTTCTTGCTGCTTGGGGTCTATTTCAGGTGTCATTTTTATTGGGTTGTCCCCAAAATGCCGTGAAGGAGAGTTATCTTCAAAATCTGGTTGAGAAGGGCTCACATCAACATCTTGCTGAGAATGGGATGGACTATGTTCAATGTCTGACTGAGAATGAAATGAACCAGGTTCACTAACTGACTGAGAGTGAGATGGACTATGGTTAGCTGGGGACTGTTCAGATGTTTCTTCTCCCAAATCAATGAAATGGGGTCCCTTTATTTGCGTTTTCCTCAATTTCCCCTTAAGTCTGGAACTTCTTCTCACACGCTGTGGACCACTGTCCTTTTGCTTTTGTTTTCCTTTCTCTGTCTTCTTGGCCATAGATGATTGTTTTTGAAGATAAACTAATCTTTCAGATAACACTTGATGATCTTCTTCTTCAGAAGAAGGGGTTTGATGTATAGCCTCAATACTTTTTCTCTCTTTTGGTGTTATTGGCTTTTTACCCTTAGTTTCTTTCTTCTTCCTCTTTGACAGTCTCTCTTCCCTATCAGTTCTTTCAATTGTAGTAGTAGGAGTATTTTGAATTTCATCATTTGTTCTCTTTCTCCTACTCCTTCTTGATGTGTTACCTTCAAAAATTTCTTGAGTAGGAGTACTTTGAGTTTCATCATTTATTCTTTTTCTCCTACTCCTTCTTGATGTGCTACCTTCAGGAATTTCCTGAGGTTCCTCAAAGATATTTCTAATAAAAAATTGTTCCCATGTGTCCTTCTTCTCCTTTAACTCTTTTTCAATCAAAATTTTTACAAGACCGTGGTGATATAGATGTGGTTCTACATCTCCTAAATGCTTCTGAACAGTCACATACATTTTATTCAAACTATTTAATAGAAAATATGGGAGATTGAGAGCTTGATTATCTAGAAAATTCATCAGCAATCTGGTATGGTACATATACATGGACCCAAAACGGCCTTCACAGGTAATGAATTTTTGAACAACTAGCAGCAAAGTAGCCCATTCCTCTTTCAATGCATGAACAAGAATTCCTCTTTTAAAAATAGTTATGTCCATACCTTGGTTTCGTAAGATTGTTCTCCAGGCTTCATCACTAATGCTTTTATTTTTAAACCAACGCTCACCCTCTTGAGGAAGTTCCGTGGCAGTTGCTACAGATGCCTTGTTCACTGCAAACTTAAGGTCTTCAATCTCTACTTCCAGGCCATTGAACGACCTTGCAAATGCTTTTGTCACTTCTTTATGATAACCTCTGAACTTTTGGATAAACCGCAACCACTTTTCTTTCTTCAATATATCCCTTACTTGCGGATATCCCTCCATGAATTTAGGTCCTTCTGGTTCTGCTCTTAGCAAATTACCCATCCTTCTTTCTGCTCTTCAAAAATTTGCCTGCGTGAGGGTTCAATGGAAATAGAACGGCTAAATGCACGGAGATGAGCACAATGACTGTAGGTAGATATCAAAGAGTGGATATACAGGCTGTAGAGAACGAAATGGAGTGAGACAGAACAGAGAGGGGTTTCGTGAGCACGGCAGAGATACGGCTGTGAGATTAACAGAACAATAGGAGGAGTATAACACATCCGACAGTGTTTTGAAATTTGGTGGCTGCAAAATAAATGTAAGCACGTTTAAACAACGACTATAGATTTTATGCGGCTGAAAGAGCCCGTGGTCAAATCAACTACGTCTCATTGTCACTGGTGGAATATCGAAGTATGAGTGAAGATTGGGGGTTTAATTATGGAACCGTTTGAGAATGAATGCGGGAGGATCATATGGAGATCGTGAAAGGGTTACGGAATTTGTCAATATAATCATTGCACATAATGGATGGAGCTTATGGTTTAGAACTATATAAAAATGTGTTTTCAATGCTATTTGAAATGAATTTTACTCATACCTTGGAATCTTTGCCTTTTTCCTTGGTCTTCAATTTATTGCTCCTCATTGATATCTTGAATGCTCCATGTCTTCATTTTTGGTACTCATACCTGCATTTTATTTCATGATTATGAAAATAACATCTGGCTGTACATTCTTTTGAAAACAGAGTGGTAGCTGCGAAATCTGCTTCTGGCTGCGGAAACTGGTGTCAGCTGCGGAAACAGATGTCAGCTGCGGAAACTGACACATCTATTATTTTGGTGAATGGAAATGAATGGATGACAAATGACTAGATGGAAATGGTCATGAAAAAGAATTTTATTGGTGAAAATGGAATGAAATAGACAAAATGAAGTGGAATGGAGTGAAATGAAGTGAAATGAAGTGGAATGGAATGGAGTGGGTGGTCACAAAACTTGTGAAATGAAAGAGAGATTTTTTTGGAAAATATAGAGTGTCAGGTGTTCCTGATTTTCACCCTATATTTTCTGTATAAGATTGCCAATCAATGATTGGTTTTCAGGCTTATACATTTTTTTTTTTTTTTAAAACTGAAAAGAACAAAAGCTAGGCTGGTGGAGAAGAATAATTCTTTTGTACCAGCCTGATTGCAGAATTCTCTTGAAACATTTTGACAAATTCCTCCTTTGAGAGTGGCTTATGATAAACTTTCAATCTGTGGCCATTCACAATAAGAGGAGTTTGAAACTCATCAATGGTATTGATTCTTAACGCTCCATTGCTAAAGATCTTGTCAATCTCATATGGCCCAAGCCAATGAGTCTGAAATTTTCCTTGAAAATCTTTAAACTTGGAATCAAATAACAATGCCCAATCTCCTTCTTGAATCTTCTTCTCTTTGATGTACTTGTCATGCCATTTATCTCTTTGATATTGAACTAGATCAGTTCTTAGAATTGCCTCTTGTCTGATCTCATCTAGCTCATTCAATTGCTCCATTCTATGCTTTTGGGCTTCTGATAAGTCCATCCCCAACTGAACTGCTATCTTGAAGGTCTTGACTTGGAACTCAATGGGAAGCAAGACTTCTTTCCCATAAACAAGTTCATAGGGAGAATGTCATGTTGTATTTCTCCATGTAGTTCTGTAGGCCCACAAGGCTTCAGGAAGCCTTTCTGCCCAATCTCTTCTATGTAGATGAACAGTTTTGGTGATGATACTTTCAAGAACTTTGTTGGTAGACTCCACTTGACCATTTTCTTGCGGATGGTAAGGAGTAGATCTTCTGTGCTTGATTTTGTATTCTTCCATCAACTTCTCCACCAAGTTGGATGTGAATTGGCTTCCTTGATTTGTCACAATTTCTCTTGGAACACCAAAGCGAGTAAAAATATCCTCATAAAGAAAATGAACAACTGAATTTTCAGTAGCAGATACTAATGCTTTGGCTTCTACCCATTTAGTAACATAATCAGTACAAGCCAATATATACTTCTTTTGTTTAGATGGTGGATTAATAGGTCCAATGAAATCTAAAGCCCATTTTTCAAAGGGTTCAATGAGTACCTGTGGTTGCAATGGCATTTCATTTGAAAGGGTAGGTTTCCCTACTCTTTGGCAGCTGTCACACCTTTTGACATATTATTTTGCATCTTTGAAGAGGGAAGGCCAATAATATCCTAAATAGAGGATTTTATAGGCTGTCCTTTTGTCTGCAAAGTGTCTACCGCATGGTTCATCATGACATGCCTTAAGAATATCAGGCATTTCATCTTCCCTGACACATCTTCTGATCACAAGATCTGGCCCTGTTTTAAACAATTTGTTAGAAATCCATGAATATTTTGAACTCTCCTGAATAATTTTTCGTTTTTCACTTGGAAATAAATGTGAAGGTAGTTTCCCTGTAACCAAATAGTTAGCAATATCTGCATACCAAGGAGTTTTAATAGTTACTGCAAACAAGTATTCATCAGAAAACTTATCCTCTACAGGAGAATCTTCTTTAGTATTCTGAATCCTAGACAAGAAATCAGCTACTGTATTTTGTTTTCCTGGTCTATCCAACACAGTAATATTGAATTCTTGCAAAAGTAAGAGCCATGTTGTCACTCTGCCATTAGTAACAGGTTTGTTCATTAAATATCTAATTGCAGAATGGTCAGTATGAATAAAAGTTTCATAGCCTGTTATGTAATGTCTAAACTTATTAATTGCATGAACAACAGCTAAAAACTCTTTTTCAGTCACAGTATAGTTCAACTCTGTGGGAGTCAAATTTTTATTGGTATAATAAATGGCATAAGGAACTAAATCTTTTTGGCCCAACACAGCTCCTAGAGCTGTATCTGAAGCATCCGTAGAAATATGGAAAGGGAGTTTCCAATTTGGTCCTCTCAAGATAGGTGCTTCAGATATTCTTGTTTTCAAAGTTTCAAAGGATGATTGACAATCAGGATCCCATTTAAATTCATAGTCTTTTGTAAGCAATTTGAAGAGTGGAGATGCTATTTTAGTGAAGTTTTCTATAAATCTTCTATAGTAACCAGTGAATCCTAGAAAACTTCTAACATCTCTTTGACAATTTGGAATAGGTAACTTGGAGATGACTTCAACTTTTGATCTATCAACCTTAATCCCATCCCCTGAAATATGATGTCCTAAAACAATCCCTTCAGTAAATATCATAAAGCATTTTTCATGGCTTAATGAAAGGTTTGTTTCTTTACATCTTATAAGAACTTTTTCCAAATTTTCTAATGCCTCTTCAAATGAATTACCATAAACTGTAAAATCATCCATATAAACCTCTACACAATCATGGATTAGATCATAAAAAATTCCTAGTACTGCTCTTTGGAATGTTGCAGGTGCATTACATAACCCAAAAGGAAGTACTCGATAGGCAAAAGTTCCCCATGGACAAGTAAATGTGGTCTTATCTTGATCTTCAGGGGCTACCTGAATTTGATTATAGCCACTAAAACCATCCAAAAATGAAAAGTACTTTTTACCTGCTAATGTATCTAATACTTGATCGATAAAAGGAAAAGGAAAGTGATCCTTCAAAGTTGCTTTATTCAATTCCCTGTAATCAATGCATACCCTCCATTTACCATTCTTTTTAGGTACTATAACCAGAGGAGAAACCCATCGGCTATCTGAAATTGGATAAATGAAGTTTACATTGAGTAGTTTTGGAGCTCTTCTTTCACTATCTCCCTAAGATTTGGATTCATCCTTCTTTGAGGTTGTCTGATTGGTCTACTGTTTTCCTCAATATAGATATGATGGATGCAAGTCTTAGGATCAATACCTTTCATGTCAGTATACTCCCATGCAAATGCAGTAGAATGTTTTTGCAAGATTTTGGTTAATTCTTCTTGTTGTGACTTTTCCAAATGTTTGTTGATATTCAATGTTTTTCCTAGAAAAATCTCAATAGTAGAACTACCAAACTCTTCCATAGAGTAAAGAGACATTTGTCTTGATGATAAATATTCTATGTTAGATTCCAATTGAAATTGTGTGGGGTCATATTCTGAAGATATCTCAAAATTTTCTAATGTGTTCAGAATTTGACTATCCTCACTGATTTCAGAAATGGTAAAGATAGGTTGTATAGTGTCCTCATCATCAACCCATTCATTGTCTCCTACTTCTGTGATTGCTTTTACTGGAGGATACAAATTGAATTTCTTTGTCGAATTACCATTAGAAATGTACATATCCCCAGATCTACAACTAATAAAAGCATCAGCTGTGGCTAGCCAAGGTCTTCCTAAGATAAGTGAGTGCCCTCCTAGATTACTCTTGGGAGTCAAAATCATAAAATCTACTGGATATTCCCAAGAATCTAAGGAGACTGAAATATCTTCTAATACACCATCTGGTTTAATAATTGATCGATCTGCAAGTTGCAGTAAAGTAGGTGTAAAAGAAGGTTAGGAAGTTTTAGCTGGTCCATAGTCTGTCTACTCATAATGTTGATAGCAGCCCCTAAGTCAATCAATGTGTTTGGAATTTCTATCCCATTTATATGTGTCTTGACAATTGGACTTCCTGGATCTACATACTTCTGCATGGTAATTTTTCCCATCATAATGTCTGCAATCTTTCCTACCAGGTGGATTCTTCTTGTGTCTTTAGTTTCCTTCCTGGTCTTTTGAAACTCAACTCCTTTATGGTTTTTGCTAGAATAGGAATTTCTCGAATGGCTTGTAGCAATGGAATCTTGATACAAACATTCTTCAATTCATCTAGAAAGTCATAGTTAGGCAACAAGATTTGTTTTTCCACCCCCTTGTCAATTTGTAGTCTTTCGGGAAAAGGAGGTGTAGATAAAGATGCAGGTTGCTCAACTATAGGAGTTGTGGGTGTTAGCCTTTCTTTTTCTTTTTGAATGTTTGAATTTTGAAGAGATGCTTCCTCAGAACCCTTATTGACTTGAAGAGAATCCTCCTCAGAGGTATCTTGTTCTTGAATATCTATAGAAGGTTTTTCTAAAACTCTACCAGATCTGAGTTGTACATCGTTGAGAGGAACAATCATATAGGTAGGAAATTGTTGTCCTTCTACCATGTAAGTATTATGAGGATTCTTATTGTTAGGATTTGGCAATGGCTGAGCTGGAAGTTGATTTGTCTTTTGTTGGTATGGGAGCATGAGTTGAGGATTTGGATTTTGTTGAGAAGGTTGTTGTGGTGGAAATGGCAATGAAAGTTGTGGATTTGGGTTTGGAAGTTGTGGAGCTTGTTGATTTTGAAAAGATGGAGGATATTGATAAAATTGAGCAAATCTCCCATAAGGATTTTGCATACCTTGTACCCATGGCTGATATGGATTTTGATGTTGGGGCCAAGGTTGTTGCCAAGGATCCCAATTTGGTGGGGTTTGAAAATTCATAGGGTTGTTAAACCCTTGAGTTTGTTGTCCCTGCCAAGGTCTTCTTGCAACAAAACAGAGAGATTCTACTGAATTTGGGTCTTCTTGAAAAACAGCTTTGAGTCCAGGAATTGAAGGACAATCCTTGATCTCATGATTCTCTGAGCAAATCATACATGTTTCTACAACTTTTGCATCCAAGGGACATTCCCTTAAAGCATGTTTCTTCCTACATTTCGGACAAAAGATGGCTAAAGAATCTGTTTCTGCTTTCTGCTTGTTTTGGATTTTAAGGGTGTCTAGTTGTTCACTAAGGCTCCCTAAGATATCAGTTTTGAATTCATCAAGCATATTACCAATCTCTGCCCTACTTACTGATCCAGTTGCATATTTGTTAGCCCTAATAAGAGAAGGATCCCTAGGCCCTTTTTCTGTTTTAGATTTTCCTCTTGAGAGATGGACACATAGTTCTGTTATGTCACGAAGTGGAAGTTGAGAAATGTCTCCTTTCCCCATCATGTTTAAAATATCTATCCATTCATCTCTAATGGCTTTTAATATGAGGGCTTTCAAGGTTTCATCATCTAAGTTGCCCATCTTTGCTCTTTTCAAGTTGTATTGAAATCTTTCAAGTAAGTCTTCCAAAATTTCATCTTCTTTTTGCATCATTTTGAATACCTCATCCTTGTGATTGGTGGGCATACAATAGTCCAAGTATCTATCCAAAATTTTTTGTTTCATATCATTCCAAGTCCTAATAGATTGAGTAGCTAATCCCATGAACCATTTCAAAGAAGCTCCCTTCAAAGTTGAAGGAAACAGTTTGAGTTTTTGAGAGTCTTCCATATAGTCATAGGTTCGGCACACGACTTCAAATTCAAACAGAAATGTTTCAGGATCCTCACTTCGCAATCCATAAAATTTGGGGAGGACAGATGGTGAAATATTTTTCATTGTTGTATGAGTTTCCTCATCAACTATAGGGAATCCAAACAAGTTATCTCCTTCCCTATTTCTTCCATTATTATCTTCACCATTGTTGTCTCCATTATTTCCTCCTCCTCTACCTCTACCTCTAAATCCATCTATTATTTCCTCTGCCATGATAGTTTCTTTAGAGTCCTTAAATTCCTCTGGTTCTTCTATCAAGGGAGGATGAGAGAGAGTCTCTTCCTTTTCTAAATGAGATTTAGTAGGTGGTATAGGAGAATCCTCTAATTCAGCTGTTCCTTGTATTCCAAAAATCTTAAGGCTAGGGGTAGATGGTAGTGATTCTCGTCTATGCCTTGAAGAAGATGGAGTTGCAAAAATCGAACTCTTGGCTTTAGCTATAAACCTTCCCCTAGAATCTCTTGCTCTATGCATGTCATTTTTTAATTTTTTTAAAAAGTTGGGCTAATAATTCTCTTTCTGATCTTCCAGGTCACACTAGGTGCAAGAAGAGAGCATACTTAAGAAATTACTAAACCAATAACTCTCTTTTCTGATCCTCCAGATCACACTAGGTGCAAGAGGAGAGCATACTTCAAGAAGTTATCAAGTTTTCCCTTCTTTTATTATTTTGTTTGTTTTTTTTTTTTTTTTAAGAAATTGGCTACCTAGTTACACTTCCCCGGCAATGGCGCCAAAATGTTTGGTCAATTTAGTGTGTCCTAAATTGCTACATTAATTTATCAATCCGGGATTCGTAAGCTGATGAAGTGCGGCGCACTATATGTGCAAGATAACCTATTTCTTAACTTTTTGTCGTTTTTGGTTTTCTAATGTGAGATAGAAATTCTAAAATAAAAACAAGTATGGTTATGATTGTTCAAGGAAATGATATCCTCTATAATGATTTACCAACTTGAAACTTAAAAAGGAATTTGAAACATACAATGACAAAACTTGAAAGGAAATGAAAATGTGTTGCTGAAATGAAAATGTGCTGCTAGTCTAATAAATCAAACAGTGAACTATTGAGCATGGAAACCAAACTATCCTTGCTGCTGTCTAAACACAAAAGAAACTATGTTGAAAGAAATCCAAAAGTTGCAACAAAGTAAATCTAAATCAAATTACATCAACTTATCTTCTGATCCCTCATCATTAGTCCAGCTATGATTTTCGGAGGTAACCATAAACAACTTAAGTAACCTGATATCTAACTTGCAGAAAGTAAACTAATATCAAACTACACATTCCTAATTCAATCCCTCACCATCAGTCCAGCTGTGGCTTTCGGAGATAACTGAAGATGTCATGAGCAATTTAATATATC
Organism: Pinus albicaulis; assembly: GCA_034641835.2. Classification (NCBI taxonomy): domain Eukaryota; kingdom Viridiplantae; phylum Streptophyta; class Pinopsida; order Pinales; family Pinaceae; genus Pinus; species Pinus albicaulis. The sequence goes on along the minus strand of CM076575.1, from coordinate 1,112,454,831 downwards.
TAACTTGCAGAAAGTAAACTAATATCAAACTACACATTCATAATTCAATCCCTCACCATCAGTCCATTTGTAGCTTTCGGAGAATGCTTAGAAGATATCATGGCAATCTAATATATCTAACTTGCGAAAGTAAACTAATATCAAACCACACATTCATAATTCAATCCCTCACCATCCGATCCAATTTGTAGCTTTGAAGGTAGCGAAGATGTTGTGAGCAATTTAATATATCTAAATCTAACTACTGAAGCAAATGAGAAAAAATGAAATAAACAAAGCAGTACTGAAATTAAACAGAAACTAAGAAAAGAAAATTAGCAGCAGAACAATATTAATTCCATGTCATTAATCAAAAAGTTATGTAAATGCCTGGGCTGCCTATTTATAACCTGAAACAAGAACATTGATCAGTTATCAATAACATAAAACATGAAAGACAGAAGTAAAATGGAAAGCATGAAAGATTATAAACAGAAATGAAGCATATATACCATGTAAGATGCAATGTATAAACATGTGAATGGATTATGACACAATGAGCTTAAAGAAATAAAACAAGAACTATACAATAATGCACAAAACCTCAGCGTGTGCAGGGGCCCTCTACACCAGCCTTGGCAACAGACTTCAAGTACGAATTACGCTTGGAAACAGAGTCTTCTTATATATTAAAATGTAGTCATAACAGAAAGGTGATATTACGGCACAGTGGCAACGTAATTACATTACAGAGCAGACTAATAAAAACTAACAGAGACTAATCTAATATGTGTATGCAAACGCGTTATTTATAACAAAGGTAATATAACTAATTCCCTGAAGTTTATGCTGATGGAGAACACGTAAACCATTACGTCCAAAGATCTAGGATCATGGCCGCGTTGAAGAGTAAATCTATGAGGAGTGGATGTTTGAATTCGGCTTATGGAGCCATGTACAGGTGTTGATTTGCCTTCCGCAATTCAGAAACGGCCATATCCATCTCCACGTGACGAGAAACAGAGTCCTGTCACCGTGGGACTCTACGGTTGACTTCCACTTGGCCACCTTTGACCGTAGCCTCCTTAGATGAATTTGCTTGAGCCAATAGGACACGATCCATGTCCACATCATTTCTGACTTGCCCATGTGGCTCGTTTTTCCTGAAGACACCTGTAACATAGAGTTTCACAAAATGGCTGCGGAAAGTTGCAGCAGCTGCGGAAAGTGGCAAGATTCCGCAGCTAAATGAGCAAAATCTAAATCAAACAACAGACACAAAAATATAATTAAAAACCATGTTAGATGCTCTTTTGCAATTAATATACAATGATATTGACAACTTGGAAGGTTCAGGTGGATGAAAAAGGTCTAGAAAGATGTATGGAAAAGATGCAGATTTGAGACTCAACAGTTAGTCTTCCCCATAAGGGGGAGGGGAATATGTTAATTATGTTGATTGGATGAGTAAGGGAAAAATATTCCTATAATTGAGGTAGGATATTGCTTTAGGGAATGGATATTTTAAATGGCAGGCATGGGTTGGTTGAAGTGCTCTTAAATGGGTTGATTGTGCAACAAGTTTAACCAACCAGCAAAGGACGGGACTAGGTGTCCTTAGCCTCTAACAATAATCAAATAAGGGCAAAAAATTAATAGAGAAGTATGGGTTGCATTCCAAGGAGGGGGTTGCGTGGAACCTCGATAACAAGTGGGAGGTTGGTCATTTAATGGGAAAGAAAAAATCAACCAAGGGGACTTTTGGGGAGACACTCTCTCAGTAACGCACATGGAATATTCACTCAGAAGAAATGGGAGAGAGAAAAAAATGGAGGGAAAGGAAATGTGATCCCTATCACTAAGTTTTGAAAGAGAACTAACTAAGGAATCCTATTACATGAGGTTTTTTGGGTAAAAAGGATCACATAAAGAGAGTAGTGGCTTGTCTCTCAGTTTGAAGAAAACATTGGAAGTTGGTGTCTTGATGAACCTATTGGACTAGAAGGGTTCACTCTGGTGCTTGTGAGGGATGAAAGAACCACTAGGATTTAATTTGGGGCTAAATCTCTAGTGCTTGACTCACCAATGAACCACTTGGAGAGTGATTTATTTACCCATCAACAAATTAACCATTGATGAACCTTCCTTATTATGGACTCTCTTCTCCTGAAAGTGAGTTGAATCTCTCGACATTGTGATATTTTTGCATGGATGTGAATATGCTTGAAAATTGTGAATGATAATGAGTATATATGGTGGATTTTAGTATACATAGGGGTGGATATTATGGGGTACCTAGGGGTGTACCCAAGCACATAATGAGATGTAAAAATGGGACCACAATTAGTTAGTTTAGTAAATAAATCCCGTAAGTGGTTTCCCACATTAATGATGATTGTAAGTGGTTGAAACTCATTATAAATGGACCAAAATTAGTTATTTTAATGAAGGATGATGAATAAATGGGCCATAGTTAATAAATAAAGTGGCTAACCCGCATTATGCAAGGGACCACAAGTAGTTAGTAAATAATGTGATGTAAATGAAATAATCCCATGGTATTGAATGTATGGTATTGAGAGCTCATGGTATTACCCATGTTATTGTATGTATGAATCCTATATATAGGCTAGAGACTCTCCATTGGAGATATTTCAAGTATTATTTTGTATTGACAAACATATGGCTTGTGGAGTAATTTCCTTCCTTAAAGAGTAGATGTATGGTGTTACCCTACCTCAAGATTTTTGATATTAATAATGAGAGGCATTCTATATTATTCATGTATTAGCTCTTGGATCTATTTCATCATAGATTTCAATTAATTTTCAGGTTTAATACAAGTGTATGAGATCTCTTTCCTAAGCAAAGCAGGGCAATTTTGTTTTTCTCTTTTCGTAGGATTTTTTTGGGAAAAAATACTAGGCGGCGAGTTTGCAGATCATATATGGAAATTTTGGTTCATAATAAAAAAATAAAATTCATATATAAATTCCTCTCGAAAAACATACCCCATTTAAAAAAAAAAAAACATCCGAATCGGAGCTCAGATAGAGGAGATATCGCTGATTTAAAATTAGTTATTTTCAGAAATTGTTTTGACAAAAAATCGTAGGTGGCATATTTCAGGTCAATTTTTGGCTATTTTGTGGAGAATTTTCAAAAACAAATTGTGTATCTAAATTCCTCTAAAAAAAATCCAAAAAAAAAAATTCATTCAAATTAGAGTCTGGATGGAGGATATATCGCTAATTTAAAATCATCTATTTTTCAGATTTTTTTGTGACGAAAAGATAGTTGTAGCGTGGATATGAGTTCACAGAGTGCCTAGATCATTATTATAGTCACACGAGAACATGCATATCCATTTCAAAAAACAAATTATAATATGAATTCTTAGATATATCAGCCAAGTTGTGACCATTTCAAATTTTACACCCCAAAGTAAGTTATTTTTTCAAAACCCTCACTCTATTTTAGGGGTTCTAGCAAGACGAATTCTACAGGGAAAGTTGATGGTTCTACTATTGGAGAATAGCTAAAATACACAAATTTCTGATGACCAATGAATTGGATATATGGAATAGGGATTAATTTCATAGATGAGGCTACCATATGGTGGAATTCACTTAACCGTGATTGGATATAAGCAGTTTTTAATGAAGAGTTTGAAAAGGTCCTTTTGAACAAGTGGTCTCATGATAGGAAGAAGGATAAGGAGAGCCAACAAGGTTTATTCCTAGGTAATAATTCAATATTATAGGTTCATGTATGTATTCAAAAGGAGAAGGTCATTGTTTCTATCAACCCTAGTTGCAAGCATAAACTAATTAATGTCAAATTGGTCAAAATCTTGCAAGTTCCAACACAACATATTGGAAGTGCGCAGATGGACGGTGCACCTATTCAAATATGTATGGACTTGAAGGTCACCATGGATAAATATGTATTACATTATGAATTTTATGATTTAGATATGAATGAGGAGGATGTTTTTCTTGGATATGCTTGGATGGACTCAGTTGGTACCATCAATATTAATGTACAAAATAAATTTTTGAATATATGGTACAAAAAGAAGAAAACTACCCTACACGATATTTCCATTAGTAAACAAGAAGAGACCAAGGAGGTAGCAACAGAAAGTTCTACATGCACTAACACATCAGATGAGGAGTCCTTGGTGGAAGAAATAATGGAATACAAGCAAGCACCACAAAAAGAACTAGATACCACTCAGGCACTATTAGTTGAGGAATTGAAGAAGGAAACCCCACCAGTTAAGGCTTCGACATATCACCACCCACATCACCCAGTAAGATTCCAATCAACAATCCAACACCCAAAAATATGGCACAATATTATCAACAAGGACGAAGGAAATTGGAATACAGATAGAGTGGCATGACGATCTACCCATAATACATCTACACATGGGAACCACAACAATTAGTTTCGATCTCAAGAGAGTGAGGCAAATGATAGAAAAAGTGTTCGCCTTTCTCTTGGATGGATGGATGCAAATCCATGGTACCAGAAGACTACTCTTTTGAGTAGATTTTATTATTTATGTTCTTCTCATGTTTTGGGGATGAAACATGCTTTAAGGGGGGTGAAATGTAATATACCTAGGGGTGTACCCAAGCGCACAATGAGATGTAAAAAGGGGACCACAATTAGTTAGTTTAGTAAATAAAGCCCGTATGTGGTTACACACATTAATGATGATTGTAAGTGGTTGACCTCCATTATGAAGGGACCACAATTATTATTTTAATTAAGGATGATGAATAAATGGGTCATAGTAAATAAATAAAGTTGTTAACCCACATTATGCAAGGGACCACAAGTAGTTAGGAAATAATGTGATGTAAATGAAATAATCCCATGGTATTGGAAGTATGGTATTGAGGGATTATGGTGTTACCTATGATATTGTATGTATGAAGCCTATATAGATGCTAAAGACTCTCCATTGGAGATATGTCAAGTATTGTTTTGTATTGACAAGCATATGGCTTGTGGAGTGTTCTCCTTCTTTAAGGAGTATTTATATGGTGTTACCGTACCTAAAGGGTTTTTATATTAATAAAGAGAAGAATTATATATTATTCTTGTATTGTCTCTTGGATCTATTGCATCAGATTTAGAGCAAAGCTCAGCTACACAACACAAGACAAGCATTTCCTTACTATCTTCAACATTATATAGTTTCTTGAGACACAAAACCGTAACTACTCATGGTCCCTTACATATTGTGGGTTGACCACTTTATTTATTAACTATGGCCTGTTATAATTAATTGTTGTCCATTTTTTATAATGCAGGTCAACCACTTACAATTCTTATGGGATTTATTTATTATAATAACTAATCATGACTCTTACGGGGCCCCTTTGGCTTATTACATAAATAAAGGTGTTAGGGTCATACCCTAACATTCTTGAAGGTAGTCTGGCCTTGAGATATCCTATCTCATTTGTCTTTAAAGGTCCTCTGAAAGCACTCCACCTCAAGCTTAGAATCTGGCTCAAGGGTGATAGTTGCAACTAATAGTGGTTGTAGCTTGTCTGTGGTTGAGTGGAGAGTTAGATTTTCACTCTTAGTTGCCAAAATTTTTATAACACTACAAGGAAAAGACCCTCTAGCGGATGTTTTTGAGGAACGCCACAGAAAATACCCCATACATCCGTTTATAGCGGAGGTTACTAGAGGAGGTTGGTGGGCGGAGGGTTTTGCAGATGTTTTCCGCTCGGTGCGCTTATCATTAAACGTCGCCACGGTGCTTTTCAATACTGAAAGCACGGTGCGCACAAAAACATTGGCACACCGGACACCGTGCACTCCGTTCACACCCGCCCGGTGCGTCGTATTATTCTATAGCACCGGTGCATCTCAAATCTTTCGCGCCGGTGCATTATAAAACACTGCGCCAAAACCGAAACCACCTGGTGCGATAGAAGGAGACCGCACCGGTGTATCATAAGACAATGTGCCAAAACACAAACCAACTGGTGCGTTTGTAAGAAAAAGAACCGGTGCACCTATAAACCACATGCACTGGTAAAGGGTTAAATTTAAAAAAAGAAAATTACGGAAAAAACCCGGATTTTTCATTTTCCAGTGCTCCTGAGCTCTCAATTATCAGTGTGTTCTCTACCATAGAACGCACTAGTGTGCACAAAACATTGGCACACTGGACAGCGTGTGCGACGTACACATCCGCCCGAGGTGTCCTATTACGGTCACGCACCGGTGCTTCAATACTCTTCCACGCCGGTGCATCATGAAACACCGCGCCAAAATAGAAATGTACCGGTGTGTTCTTATCCAAGAGCACCGGTGCGCCTATAAAACTCATGCACCAGAATAGTGTTAAATAAAAAAAAATTAAGGCCAAAAAACTAGTGCTTTAAGATTATTCCGCACCAGTGCGTTATGAATATTCCGCCCTAGTGCATCATCAAAACATTGCGCCAAAACTGAAACATCCCAGTGTGGCATTAGGGAACTGCTCCGGTGCATTATTAACAACGCGAAATTTGACACTGCCCAGTGTGGTTTTAAGCAAGCGTACCGGTGTGCCTATAAAACCCCACACACCGAAACAAGGTTAAATAAAAAAAATTTATGGCCAAAAAACTGCATTTTTCACTTTCCTCAGTGCTCCAAAGCTCTCAAGCACCGGTGCCATTTCCCATTCTCTGAGCCGCCTTGACATTGGTGCTCTCATTGCACCAATTGCACACATTGCTGCTCTGCATTGGCCACCAATCTCCAGCTTTCATTTTGAAAAACGGTGGTCAAATTTTCTTTTGCAAATTTTACAGCCAATATCCCTCCTCGACGGCGAAATGTACATGTATTTTTCTAGTTTTTCCATAATTAAGCCTTTTAGCGGATTAGAATTTGAAATAACCTTAAAAATAACCATTAAAAAAGAAAAAAAAAATTGTCGCACGATGCGCCTGAGCTGTTCGGCTCACATCAGATAGTTGTGATGCCTATAAAATTTACAAGCCACACCGCCGCCGGTGCTAACGGTATCCGCACTATTTTCAGGGCGGTTCCAAAAGGTACCCCGCATAATTTTAAATTAAAAAAAATAAAATGCCTTGCGCTCATTTAGCCAGGCACACTGTTGACCATGGGAATCCCAGTGCGGTGCGTTGACAGAATTATCCGCCCCGGTGTATGTCAGCGCACCGCATTCTGCATTCCGAGATGGTTAACGGTGCGACCGGGTAAAAGACGCACTGTCGACTATGTAATTGTCATGAAGTCAGTGTGCTGACACGATTATATGCTCCGGGGCGTATATTTCAGTCAGCGCACCACTATTCTTAACTTAGATATAGTCAATGGTGCTTGAAAAATAGACAGCTGCACCGAGGCCGGTGCGTTGTATTTAATTAGGGGCACCGGCACCGGTGTGCTACAAAATTAAGCCACACCGCCACTGGTGCGTGGCTATTTTTCTGGCGCACCGACTGGTCTGTTTGTTTTTTTTTTTTTTCAAAAAAAAATATATGTATATTCCTAAATACATGTGTGTTTTAATAAAAAAAAATATTTAATATGTCAATGATTCAGAGAGAAGAGGAGGAACAACAACAACAATACACTGAACAGTATAACATGATTCGCCAATGGGAGGCCCAAGAGAGGGAGAGAGTTGCATACCCTCACCCTATTACAACAGATACCCAGGGGATCCTTAGGTAGGGAGGCCTCCTCAAGTTCTATGAGGAGGCTACTTCCCTAAAGGCCCATAGTATGTTTCTGAGATATCTTATCCGCGGGTGGAATGCCCACCGACAGGCTTTCCAGGTTGGTCCTGACTAGTGGTACACACCCAATGAGGAGGATATTTATTTTATTACAGGACTATCGAGGAGAGGGGTGGATTTTCCCTGATTCCCAGACGTGCCCGCTGGTTGTGTAGTAGGGAGTCAGTTAGTTTACTCCTAGAGATACATTGGAGCACATGTACTGTCTCCTTTAGAGTTTTAGGTACCTGGAGGTCAGTTACATATAGGTGCATTTGGTAGACAGGACGTGCAATGGCTCTCACTTATCATTTCGACCATTTCACACAACACCAGTGACAGGCAACGCATTAGTTTCTCACTTTATATTATGTTGATTCTTTAGTACAACAACCACGACTTGTCAGGTGGTCTGCCATTTTTTTGCGGCAGTTTTGTACGAACTTAGATATATGTCATGCTCATGCAAAAGGGAGGGTCAACTTCCCTTTTTCTTTAGAGCCGTTTTGTTTATTTTTTGAGAGGTTTCCAGATATGAGACCTAGTTTTGTTCGACAGCCTCGTAGGCCGATGTTTGAGGCCCGGATGCACATGTGGGGGCAGATGATGCCCAAGAGGGGAAACACTATGTTTCTAGCCAAGATATTGCATGATGCACTGGACTTACTAGCCAGTGTTGACGGGTTGCATCCATTCATTATGGTCCCATGTCCTTATGCTGGATTAGATTAGCGAGGGTGTCCCAACACCCTCTTTACAGATGATGAGCCGCTAGATGATAGAGGTAATATTATTTTTTTATTTATATTTATTCTAACATGTTCTTTAACTTGTTTTTATTAAATTGTGTAGTGAAATTGTCTAATTATTGTTGTGTACTTGTATATATTTTGCAGACATTGGCTCTTTTGATGGCGAGGAGATGCCAGATCCACCACATGATCCAGGTGTGGATCCTGATGACGATAAGGACATGGCCGATGCTGAGGATGATCATGATCAGGATGAGGCTGGTGCAGCAGAGAGACATACTCCTGCTCATGGTGCACTGGTACCACCTTTTTCTAGGCACGATCAACCTGAGACTAGATATAGGATGGAGTTGGGCAACCAACTCTGTGCATTTATTGTTGATGCGGGCATCAGGCCCACTCATTAGAGAGACATACAGGCCAATGATAGGCTATTACGGATGTGGAGAGGCATGCCACGTGACATGTACGACCTGATGCGGCATGTCGTAGGAGCTACGACAAATGTTATGTGACTGAGGAGGACTGTCCGTAGCTATAGGCGTAGTCAAGCCACGACACGTGATGGACAGTCCACGAGCAACAACTCACATGCATCTCATGATCGTTCACCTTGTGCCGTGCCTGATGAGCATGAGGCTCCACTAGCAGCATCTAGCAGTAGTCATCATGGAGATGAGGCTGGACCATCGGCCACGTCCACTCAACAGCTTGCTGCAACATCCATCAGTACTAGTCATGATCATGAGCAGGCGCCTGGACCATCGACCATCGAGGCTGCACTATTGACTGAGCAGGGCTCCACTACTACTACTTATATTGATGTTGTATTACCAGCAGCTGTCGATGCATCCATCAGTACTAGTGATAATGATCATGAGCAGGCTTGACCATCGACCGTCGAGACTGCACCCTTTACTGAGAAGACCTCCACTTGTACTTCTATTGATGTTGTTATACTACCACTAGCTGATCCATGCCATTTATATTACAATTGTATATTTTTAGCATTATTCAGTTATATATATATATATATATATATATATATATATATATATATATGGTCCATGTGTTTTATGTTCATGTTGCAGTTGTACTTAATTTACATGTTGGTGATCATCATGATGTGGCGCATATTGTTAGGTCATGTTAGATATGTTCATTTAATATTTAGCTTGCAGATAAATGTGTATATGTGATAGCATGAGTTATTTGACATGAGATGTATATTTGATGTTTGTGTCGTGATGATGTTAATATATAATGTTAGTTTCATCTTTGAATGTGTTTTTTAATTGAATATGATGTTTGTACGATGGTTATCATGACCGTGGTGATGTTTATTAATTAATTTAATATTAAATGACCATGATATTTATTAAATATTATGTCATGATTGTAATTGAAATTGAAATTTTAATTGTATGTAAAATTGTAAAATTGTATTTGTATTTGTACTAATTATAATTTTAACTGTAATTGTATATAAAATATTTATTAATGTAATTTTTTAATTGTAATTGTAATGTTTAATTTATTGTGAAATGATTGTAATTGTATATATGAAAAATTGTAAAATTGTAATTGTAATTTTAATTGTATGTAAAATTCTAAAATTGTAATTGTATTTGTAATTGTAATTTTAATTGAATTGTACGTAAAATATTTGTAAAATTGTAATTGTAATTGTAAATGTAATTCTATGTAAAATTGTAAATGTAATTGAACGTAAAATTCTAAAATTGTAATTGTAATTTTAATTGAATTGTATGTAAAATATTTGTAAAATTGTAATTGTAATTCTATGTAAAATTGTAAATGTAATTGTATGTAAAATTAAAATTGTAATTGTAATTCTAATCATAATTCATGTATGTGAAATTAATGTAAAATTGTAATTTTAATTGTAATTGTAATTCTAATTGTATGTAAAATATTTGTAAAATTTTAATTGTATTAATGTGAAATGATTTTATTAAAATATTTAAATTTGAGAATTTGCATATAATTGTAAAATGACAAATCTAGAATAATACAAATTTTTGTAACATAATAAAGTTTAGAAAATAATGAAAATAAATTCATGTACTTTAGAATTATCATTATTTTATTATGATCTTACATAAAAAAAAAAAATAACTTTATACAATCCGGTGCACTTATCATCATAACTCGCACCAGTATGTCATATTACTAAGACGCATCAGTGCTTCAAAACTCTTTCGCACCGGTAACGAATAAATGTAAATAAAAAAACGCTACTCTATTTTCTTTAAGTGAAAAAAAAAGCGGCAATTTGAAAAATGGGCGGCAAAATATTTTCAAAAATCTAATTTCATAAAATAATTCTTTAAATACTAAAAACTTTTCATTATTTCACTATTTTTGCTAAATTTTTCAGCTAGATATTTGTAGGAGGTAGACCTGGAGCAAGAGAGCACAAGGGCACTATGGAGCAGCGAAATACGTTCGAACAAAAGTATTGAGACAATTAGAAATGAAACCTCTGGTGATTCAAACCCTGTATCATAGATTTTCAAACCATCTTGTAATTAAATTTGATTATTTTTTTTACTTTTTTTCTATATTTTTTTTACTTTTTTCTGCAGTTTTATCCATTTTTACCCTAAACCCTTCAATTTTTTGTTTTTTCCCTTTCTTCTCCCTATTTCTGTGATTTTAGAATTAGTTTTTTTCATTTTAGATTCATCCAACCCACGAGACGACTTGCATAGTCAAATCCAAATCCATTCGGCCATTGCGTGAATTTTTTGAAAAAATGGATTTTTCTTTATCGGTGCGCCCAGTGTACGCTACTGCACCGGTGCACTGTATTTTACAGTGCACCGTGCAAGTATTATGTAGTAAAAAAATTGAAAATATTTTTTCTAAATCCGTGTGCCATATCTGAAATAGAGCACCGCACCGTACGGTCTATTACATCGTTTTTGCGATGCTCCATTTAACAACGATAGCACTGTACGGTGTATTACACCGTTTTTGCGGTGCGTTTATAATATTCCCACACACCGTACGTTCTATTACACTGTTTTTGTGGTGTGTTTATAATTCCCAATGCACCGTACGGTCTATTATACTATTTTGTGGTGCATTTTTAATATCCCCACGCACCGGCTGCGGTTCGTACCTCATGAAATGTGCACCGGTGACTTGAGATTTATTTTCTACCTGAAAATTTGAGAATTTATTTATAAATATATTAATGAATGATATGGTACAGGTTTTATATTAATAAAGAAATGACTGAAAAGAGATAAAGTAACAAAAATACTGTTAACACATGAAGAAAATAGAAAAAGACAAGTTCTTTGTAAATTATTTATAAAAAATATTATTTTTGAACTATATGTAAGTTTAACTAATATGTATTGTTTACTATGTATCATGCAAAGCTAGAAAATGACGAAGCTTGATATGATTATTTCTGATCTAGGACTAGAAGAGTGTAAAATTTTAATGGAAAAATTGCAAAAGGATGAATCAGGTGAATGAAAAAATATTGTCGATCCAATATGAGTTTCTTTTTTTAATTATCATTAATAATATACTTAAAATTATTAGATAACATGTGTTAAACAATCTACTAATTCAGATCTATTTAATGTTCTACAGGGACCAACAACTTAGAAAAAGGAATTTTGTTCTAAGAAAAGAAAAAAATAGAACATGCAAATGAAAATGAATTGCTCCTTAGCTCATCTGGAGTGGTGTTGGAAGTTAACGAAAGGGGGAAAAACTTTTACAATATTTTGAGGGATCTATTAGAAAAAATGTATAGAAGTTATTTCCACTTACAATACAAAAATCAATCCAATGATTCCAAGAACAAAATTTTATCTAAAATATAGGAAGAGTTTCCAGAGAATTGGTCAATGAGACATGTCAGACTTTTAATAGCAAAAACATACAATGACAAAAAATAAGGAATGAAAAAGTGATATTCCTTTAAATGTTTGTCTAGAATTGTTTATAAATATCACTTTTGTTATATTTAATTTTCATATATCAATATAGAAATTAAATATTTTATAGTCATGTTACATTTTCAGGAAGATTATGAAAATATCAAAAGATGAACGAGCTGATATCAGAAATATGCCGGTAGGAATGTCCAAAAAGGTGTACGGGAGATGGTCGAAGAAATGGACAAAATTGCAACGGGAAGACCATCTCAACCACAACGTGCTTGAATGTAATATGTAATCATTGAATTTTTCGATCATTAGGTACAATAAATAAACAATTTAGCATTAAATATTAATTTTCAAGAATTTTATTGCAGAAAAGAAAAGAAAATGGAACCCATTCAACACATAAAACAGGACGACAAGGAAGAAAAGTGTTGATCTCTAAGTTTGTGAGTAATTGTTACTTCCTTATAACAACTTAACTAGATTTCATTTTTGTATTTTTTAAGTTGTTTTACAAAAATCATCATTGAATGTCTTCAAACAGGTGCTAACATACAAATAAGAACCATCAGACGAATTGATTGAAATTGGGTTAAATATGGGTTGTGAGTATATGTTGGCATATCAGAAATTAATTATGGAATTTGTAAGCATCTATCGATCTTGTTTTACTTAGCTCTGTCTATAATTAATAGAACAAAAAAATATTTTATATTAAATATATGATTTGTTATGGGGTATAAAAATTGTAGGAAACAAAGTATGGAACTGCACCAACAGATGAAATTTTGAAAGATGGCATGGTACATGGTTTTGAAAGAATGTGTATAGTTTATGAGTCAATTGTTGCTATGGTACGTCATTTTTCTTTTCAATTTACATTGATGTATATTATTTAATATTGCAATTTTCATTATTCTCACCAATGTATATACACTCATTTCAGTTTATTTTTATGTTTGTAGATGGAAGGTGAAGAAGAAGAAAACAATCAACGTCGTGAACAAAACATTCCTGAAAATAACCCCAAGTCATGGAAGTAGCTCTAGCAGTGACAACAGTTCAAGTGAAGAATGATGATCACTATGTTTGGATATCAAAGCAAGGCGTTTTATTTTTTGAAATATGTCTGTGAAATCAGACATTTTGTTTAATGTAATGGACATAGTGTCCCAATTGAAAGACAAAGGGATACGAATAATTGTCCCATTTTGTATGATAAAGATTGTCTTATATATATATATATATATATATATATATATATATATATATATAATCATAAAATATGTTTTAATTTATTCTATTGCGTTCTCCATTGTCGTTCTCAAATTCACTAATAAAAATTTAATTCATGTGAATATTGTTATAAGATATATATGTGTCGAATTTTGATGAATAATGAATTTAAAAAAACCACAATAATTCTGATATGATATAACAAATTAATCCAAACAACACATTCAAATGCATTAATAAAAATGTAATTAATATGAATATTGTTATAAGATGTGTCGAATTTTGATGAATAATGAATTTAAAACAATCACAATAATTGGACTGTCATAGGTCGATGTTTCTAAAAAAAACAAAATGAAAACCGGTGTGTCAATAACTGTCGACCATTGCGTTTATGTGTCTATACGCACTGGTGCCGTTGTACAATCCATGGGCACCGCACAAATACCAATACCAGTTATAAATATCGGTGTGTTTGTGTGATACTGCGTACCAGGGCATTTATGTATATATAAGAACCGGTGCATTTTTACGATCAATGGGAACCGCACGAATACCGATACCAATTATAAATCTAGGTGCCTTTCTGTGATACAATGCACCAGTGCATCATAAAGGTATACGCACCGGTGCGTTGATACAACCTATGGGCACCGAAAAAATCCCAAGGCTAATGTTAACGGCCCCGTGCGTTGTATGACCAACACTACGCCCGGTGCGATTTTACTTCTAAATGTCCCGGTGCGTTCGTTTGACTGAGACAGCCTCGGGGTGACGTCTTCATGTACGCACCGGTGTATTAAATCCAGAGTAGTGCACCGATGAAAAAACATCCGTAATAACATCCAGCAACCCATTTTTTTTTAGTTGTGTTGAATTTCCGTTAAAAGCTCTGCCAAAACCTCCGTAACCATAAACGGATGTTGTAGCAAATGTATTTTTGACAGTTTTGGCCAATTTTATAACACCAAAAACCTCCTTTATAACCTTCGCTAGAGGGTCTTTTCCTTGTAATGTAATATAAGTATAATCTCATGTTTTTCTTGTGAATACTATATTGTCTCTGTCAATTTCTTATGGGTAACGACATGCTAATGTTGAGGAGTGCTATTTCTTCCATATGTTAGTTTTATAAATCATGTGTGGGCTACATGCCTATTGTGATGTCAAATTTAATGCTCAAATGTGTGATTCCTTCCTCTGAATTGAATGGGGAATGAGATTTCTTGTCTACCTATGGAATGTGATTTCTTGTAGAAATTTTGGAATTGTATGCTTCATGTTCACTTTCATTAGTTTTTTGTATGTCTATTAATAACCAAAGAGACCAGTGGGTCTTTGAGATAATATGGGATTGATTTATATCTATTAATATCATTCTCAGAGTTTTGTAAGCCTCTGAGTTGAAATGAGCTTGAAATTCGTCTAATGGGCCCCAGTGATTATTAATGGGAAAACACCATCCTATTTACTATCTTTACTAACATAGATTTAAACATCAAAATATTGTTCCATACAATCCTCAAAAAAATGGTGCAATAGGAAGAATGAATTCGACTCTCTTAAATATTGTACCTTCGATGTTACTTTTAGAGTATGAAGTTTATTTTTTGGGTTGATGTAGGTGTGTCTATATCATATTAGAGAAACAAAATAGCATCTCATGCTTTTGGGAACACAGACCCCTATGAAAGGTGGTATGCTCACATTCCTTCAATGATGCATCTCAAGGTATTTGGTTCCACTTGTTACATATTAATTCCTAAGGAGAAAATAAAAAACCTAGGTTCAAGTAGTATAAAGTGCATCTTCTTAAGATACTCAAGTACAACCCAAGGTATATTGTCCTTACAATGAGTAAATAAAAGGTTTGTTCTTTCTATAGATGTGATTTTTCTTAAATACACTAAAAGTGACAAGACAATTGAATGATAGCTTGATAATATTGAAACATTTACCCATGTAAATACATGTCATGATTTTTGATAATGATATTCCACATATTGAAGTGGACATCCCTATCTTCGATCAATCCCTGGAATATAATTTTCAAGTGCTATCTCCAGCTCACGTAGAAAATCCAAATAATAGGAGGTTCAAATGGATGATGTGATTGAAATGATTGAAAGGTTGAATCGTGAAGTGAACACAACACCATCTCAATAAGTTGAGTAACCGAGAATTTAACATGAAAAAATATATGCCCAGGTATGTTCACTAGTACAAATGGGGCCAAAATATGACAATTATTAGTTAGATATGCGACTTATTGGTCTCAGCTATCCGACACATTGGTGCTCATCAAATCATTGCTGGAATTCTGTCGAATAGTCAATAGTTTAGCGACCATCGGATATTCGATGATACACATGTCGATTATCTAAAATAGAAAAAGATAAAAATGGTCAGAAACCAACATTTTGAAGTTGGTTTGGTGACACTACAAATCATCAGATACCCAACACGTCTCACACCAGTTTTTAGTTGGATATTCGACACATAGGTCATTTTGTCCGATGGAAAAAATTAACATTTAGGTTTCAGTTAATCGACAATATAGGTAAATTGTGTGAAAGGAGTGTTATTTCTCTGACGCTTACAGGCCGATGGTGATGTGTTAGATATGAAATAGACGAGATTTCAGTCTGACTGGAGTGTTAAACAACTGACTCTTCTGTCCCTCGATTATGGAGTCGATTATCTGATGAGTACTCCAACTGATAGTAGTCAAATATTCTACGACTGGCTTGTGCCGTCGAATATTCAACGAAGGTCTGCGTTTAAAAAAAATAGTTTGTTCCATTGAATATTCAACATAGATATGTGTTTTAATAATTATATATATACAATTGATTTTTTATACATTTCGTATGGTATGTCTTCTTTGAGAATTATGGATTCTATACCAAATACATATGACCTCAATATAAATTTTGTTTGGCCTTGATATATTATTCTTGACATAGAAAAAATGACATGAAGAAAACTCCTAACTTAACATAGTGATCTTATGAGTTGTAAAAGCAGTCTGTGAGTATAGATATGCACACATGGCAACGTCTTGGACGGTGGTACATTGACATGGCATTGTGTTAATGTGCCAACCATAGTGCATGAGGCTACAACATTTTGGACTATGTTGTAATATAGAATATTGAGCTATGCAAATATGAATTGATGGACCTAACATTGTTGCCTTACCATGACAAGTACTTGATGAGTTTCTTTCTTTAACTTAACTCGTTTGACTGTGACATTGATAGTGATAGTGTTGACAAGTAATGTAATGGGACAACAAGTAAAATAGCCTTACTTTGTAAAACATGTGAGTTTAATACCTCCACCTTGGGAATAATGGGAGTAAGGGGATGGAGTCCTTATTTCATAGTTATGATATAGGACATGCATTAGTGGTGTGTAATCCTCACTCCCCAACACTAATCCTTCCAAATTCTACTTAAACTAGTACAAATGGAAGTGGACTTATTGATATTAATTCACTTAAAATTACCCACTTTTGGAGTGAAAATTAGTGTGTTATTATTTAATTTGGTAATTGTGAAGAATATTTATTTGGGAATGTCCAAAAGGTGACACATAAGGATGTTGAGTAATCCTTTTTTTTTTTTAAATTACACTGAAAAAAAGGAAAGAATGCTACGTAGGTGGTTAATAATGACTAATTTTAGGAAAGTAGAAAATATAATTTTTTTGTGAGGGATTAGATTGCTAGAATTATATATTTTAAATATAGATGAGACCTCCATGAGATTTTTTTGGATGGGGAAATAACATGATATAGGCTAAAGGATCAATTATTTTTGGCACATACACTAGCACAAATAACATAGATATTTTTTGTTCTAGATGACCGAAAGGATAATTTGGTAACCTAAGGCAGAACAATGAAGGTCCTAGTCTACACTCCATTAAAAGAATCCAAATAGGTGGAAAAGGAACTTTCTATAGACCAAACTTCCTGGGCTATAGATCAAAGTATTGAGCACACTTTGTGCTTTGAAATCACTCCAAAAGATATAAATTATGTGTTGTTTCATAAATTCAAGTTTTGTGTTGTTTCAAGAGGAATGAAACCCATTCCGTGCATAAAAGAAACTCAAGGTCAATACTTCTAAACTGATTTATCACTATCCTGCACATCATCATCTCGGAGCAAGTATTTCACTGAATTTACAATAGTATGTCATATCAAATTTGGTAGTAAAAATCCTTTGTTCTAGGCATATATATACACAATACTATTTTGAAGACTATAAGAAGTGACATGAGTCACCATAAGACCACCTTCTAAGCATAAGTATATTAAAATTCAATCACAGGAACTGAGATTTCCCACATTATTTCTGAGCATAAATGAGATCGAGAGTGAAGGATAATTAGGCCTATGATCTTGCTACAATCACCTTAGAAGATAAAATTTGTAGTATAAGTTATATGCAAAGTTGCAATGTCAATATTGGTACATATGTATACACAGCTCAAGCCCATACAATTCAGTGAGCCAAGCAAAGCTACAAGTGTCTCTCTTGAAGATCTCTACAAAGACATTTTGATGAAAGCAATCGATATCTTAAGAAATGTACACCACATAACCAAATAGGGAAGATGTCTACAGTTAGAATTCTTCGCATGACATTAATAAAAGTCACTATACCCCTTGAAGACAATTTGATCATGAAATGTAGGAGCAGGCCTATTAGCAGTCTCCATGATCATCAAAGAAAAATATACATTCTTATAGAAGGAACTGTCTCCTTTGTTCGGTGATGGGAAACTTCATGTTTTGTAGCAGTAAAGATATGTTGAAAAAGAATACCTCTTACGGTCACCTCCATGAAGTCAAATTCTAATAAGTAGTGAATAAGAAATGTATGATTTATATAAATAAGTAAGGATCAAATTTTACAATCAAGCGATGTATATCATGAAAACATTATGAGGAATTCTCTCTAGCATCCTTGGTACCAAGACCTTTTCTATCTTGGGTAAGTGCTTCCTTTATCTTTGATGTTTTGGTTATCCAAAAACTTATCTTCAGTTTTCAAAGGGAAACAAGCTCAATGAAACAAACAAAGGCAAAGGTATGTATCTATAAGATATGTATGATCGAGATTTGAGTAATCTTAGGTTTTATAAAATTTAAGGTTCATTGTTGCTATCCAATAGTGTAAAACCCTAGGTAACTCATGAAGAACCCTAGTCATATGGTTTGTAAAAGATATTTTGATTTCCAAAGTTTGTAATTGGAAACTTTAATTGTCTAGGAAATCCTAGATTGACTTCATAGTTTTTGGTATCATATAGTTTTTCTTTTTTGTACTTTTCATTATGTATTGCAGGTATAAATTGTGATTCATGAGAGAGATCACTCCAAGGAAAAACCCTACAAGGTTTGTAAAAGGAGAAACTCCAGGTATGTCTATTTTCAAAAAATTATTTATTAAAATTATTTTAGAATTTTCCTTGTATTACTAGCTATTTTATGTTTAGGATTTTTAATCGTAAAATATTCTTGTTAGGAACATCAATCACTAGATTGAATCTACCTCTGTCATATCTCTTGTCATTTGTTCAATTTTGTGGAAACCCTAATTTTTAGGGTTCACTATAAAACTCTAATTTTTTTATTCTTAGAATATATTATCGATAATATAGGTTACTTAGGGTTTGTAAGTCTAACAATATTTAGGGTTTTTGGTAATAATTTGGTAAAACCCTAATATTTTAGGGTTGTCATAAAACACTAAACCTTTAGGGTTTAGTAAATT
The DNA here is from genome assembly GCA_034641835.2 of Pinus albicaulis. NCBI lineage: Eukaryota > Viridiplantae > Streptophyta > Pinopsida > Pinales > Pinaceae > Pinus > Pinus albicaulis. The sequence goes on along the minus strand of CM076575.1, from coordinate 1,112,435,374 downwards.
ATTGAAACCCTAGTCAAAATTTCTAAGTTTTAATGTTTGCATTCATGGAAAATATTAGTATGAATGGAACCCTAGATGTAAACTTGATAGTTCTAGGGTTTGTAACAAAACCTAGCAAATCCTGCCATAAAATTGTAAAACACATATAGTTGACATCCTAGATGTACAATATTTGATTTTGTGGGTGTTGAGTCTAGGTTATGGTACTTAAAGAGTTTCTTTCACTATTAAGTTGTTAATACCAAATATTTGACTTTGGAATCCAGGGATTATGCCAAAAACCCTAGCAGAATATCACGAGTTGGATATGAAAGATTATTCAAGTTTAAGCTATGAAATTTTGACTAATTATGTTTGATATTCTCTTCATTTTGATATGGTAACCCTATATTGATCTCATACTCATGTATATTTGTATTTGGTTACTAGATTTGCAGGTACACAATCTTCAAAATGTTGAAGACGTTCGCCTATCTTGAAAATTACTTAACAATGAGCATGATGAAAATAAGAACCTGATAAATTTTATTTCTAACTTAAGGGGGAGCTTGGATACCATCAATGAGTTCATAAGATGCTGATAATAAAATTGAAGAAGATTTGAATGCTTTTAAAAAAAATTCAATAGGATATATGAGTAGCATCAGGATAATTGAAGACCCCTAAGGTTTGTATTAACATATATATGTATTGAAAGGTTATTGCTAATTGGGGTTGTGTTTGTGCAGGATCTCTCCATGATAATATATGAAGTTTTGGAAGCATGCTTGACTAATTGATCTATATATAGTTTATATGGAGAGATGTAAGCATCTGGGGAGTTACACTAAATTTTGTCACCATGACTGTCGATTCAGATATCTCACCATCTGATGGAGTGTCTCAAGTGAATCCCTTATGAAGCTTGAAGTAAAATAATTCCAGGGGCAAGAGGAATTTTGGTTTTCACTACTTAAAACCCATTTTTTAGCATTTGCACGATTTCCCTGAACAAAACCTGTGCGTGCACAATTTATTCCACTGTAAACTGCGTAGATCTGCGCAGTTTCTTCCACTAAAAACTGCGCAGGTTTGCTGACGGAGGTAAAAATAAAAAAGTAAGTTCTAGAAGCTTTGGTTGAGGAATATTATCCAAATTAGAAGACTCGAACCACTACATACCTGTGCCCCATCACTTGGTATATGGAACTAATATCCTTTTCTTAAGGATCATATCCCTTGAGAAGTGGAACTAGAAACCTCCTCATCCTTCCTATAAATTCAGCATAGGACTAAAGGAATGGGAGATTGGGATTTGTAAACTCGTGTTGTTGGTTTGGGTCTGAAGATCTTGTCATCAAGAGAAGGAAAGGAGACCATTGGAAGAGGCATGTGACATCAAGGCAACCAGGTTGTAGGCTTGTTTCCCCTTTGAATTTAATAAAAAGTCAATTGTTCTGTGCTAATTGCATCTATTGTTGATGTTATTTGTGGGTTTCCTTGATCACTCACATGGTTTATAACTGATTATTGATTCAATTATATGTTTTATTCTAGATTAGGGATTTCATTTACATTTGATTTTATATGTGAGATGCTTTGATCTCTTTGAATGTTTTTGTCTCTGTAGATCTTTTCTAGAGCGTCATGGAGAAGTTGTAGAAAGAATTCAAAAAGCATCTAAGGCATTGAGGGAAAGATGGTTGTAGAAAGCACAGAAAGGAATTCTATAATAACTTTGTTAATAGGTAAGGGATCCTTCACATACTACATGTTTCATGTTTTAGTTATAGGATAAGGAAAGAGCTATTGTTTTGTTTGTTTGTTTCTAGTTTTCCTGTAGGATTCTAGGGAGATCGCTCTTGTCTGCAAGAGGGATTTATCCGAGTAAAAATTTGGCGACCATACTAGGGATGGAGTTCTCCTTTGTGTCCTTTTGAGATCTTTGATGCCTTTAGACCCTTTTAAGAATTGAAATTTCTGGTTTGAGACATTTGTTTTTTTTTTCTTAATTTTCTCGATCTATGTGGTTTATGTTCAGACACAAAGCGCAAATCTACTCAGTTTTTCTTCAGCAATAGTGCGCATGCACACTGAATTACACTAATTGCCTGCGCAACCCTGTGAATTTTTTGAAAATTCGAGGTTTCTCTTATTTATCTCCATATTTTTTGTTTTTATGATCCTGTTAGCTTGTTTACAGTCTCATTAAGTCTCTGTTAAGTGGATTGAGTGTTTTGAATTTTATTTTTGGAGAAATTATTAATTTGATTTCTTTTGGTCATTACTCAGAGGTTTGTCTGAGTTTATTAACAATTTTTGCTAAATTGTTTTTGAGTGTTAATCGCCTTTGAGTGTTATTACTTTTGACCTTTTGGATTTTCACCCAATTTTCTTTACTTACACTTGAAGGAAAATATTTGTGTTGTTCTTTTGCTGATTTGGAATCATCTTGTGTTTACTTTGAAGAATTATCTTGCATAGATTACATTTTCATAGTTAATATTCTCATTTTCATAATATAAATGAAAATTGTGCATAGATTACATTTTCATAGTTTTCAAGTGAATTGTGCATAAATTACATCTGCATAGTTTACATTCTGGAAAAATCAACAGTAGATTTAGATTAGTGTCTTTGATTGTATTTTTGAGGAAAATTACTTATCTTTACAGTTTTGGGTTTTGAGTTTGTGTTGGTTTGCTGAAATGTCAAAAAAGAGCCTTTCGCTTCTGGAATTGGTTGTGTCCATCTCTTTTCTTTCAGTGAATCTCATCATATATTCATTTATGCCTATTGTAAATATTTATTTCATTTTTTGAAAAGATAGTGTCTCTCATTGAAAGTTAGTCTTTATTTGAATTTGCATGTTTTTATTCTTGTTTTAAACATAAAAATAAAAAAATTTCTTTGAATTTCCTAGCATTAGTATTTTCTTGCTGAAAATTAGTGCATTAGAGAATTTGTTATATTTTCTCTTATTTATCAATTTTTGCATACCTATCTCCTTACATTAGTTAGGATTCATCAAAGTGAAAATATTATATTATCATATTTGATTGCATTCAGTTTTGGGTCAGGTCATAACACCACTGGTTTCATATCCATTCACCCTTTGCATAAATAACAACCTAATAACACAACTCTAATTAAATTATTCTAGAATTTTTTACATTTTTAGGGCTCATTCCACCAACATAGATCGGGTTAGTTCTTTGGAATAGGGAATTGAGTAAACTTTCCAAAGAAATAAACAAACAATAGAACCTTGTAGTAGGGATTAAATCCAGTTATTACAATTTTTCTCTGGAAAACTCTTCTTGTACAAGAATTAAGAACGAGGTTATATTGGACCTAGTGAAGTAATCGTACCTGCTTCATTAGTAAATATAGAAGATTTCAGCGCATTATAAATGGTTCTGAAAGGTACTTGGGGTCAATTGTTACTAAACCTAAGATTTACCATGTAAAGGAGCTCTCTATGGGATTGAGCTTAGTTACTCTACCCTTACGTGCAAGTTGGACCTACGACTGTCCCCCCAAGTTATATTGTGATATTTGGTAACCTTAGCGACCATAATATTAGGGATTTTTCCCGAGGTGATGGTGGAGGGAAGGTCCCACTATACCTGGAGCATACGTTGACTAGACTCACTTGGAATTTTTGGAGGGTAATCTTCACTCGAGATGACATAGTGGAGTTGCTTGCACCATACTCTTTCATTAAGCAATTTGTCACGATGATTGGTTCCACCCGCCATATTTTCACATTTATTTCTATGACGTTGGATTTCATCACCAACTAGTGATTTCACTGTGAATTTTTGTGTTTGTGTGTGTGTGGTTGGACTCTTAGATTTGTCAGCACATGTTCATTTGTTTGTTTCTAATTTTTAGAGACCTTAGGTGTGGATTGTGAATTTGGATTGTTAATATTGTTAATTTTTAAACTAAAATTCATTGAACTTAAAACTAATGGCAACAGTTCCAGAATTTACCAACCAAGGAACCCCTCTTAATGAGAATCTTAGTCCTTTTCCTTGCTTTGTAAATGTTGGTATTCCTTACATGGCTACATTTTCATTACCTGGATTTACCATAGGTTTACCAATATGGTTTTTTTCAACTTCGTTGGCCTCAAATGCTAAATTTGTTCCACCTCAACCAGATGATTCACCTCAAAAAAGTTCACCATCTCAACATCACCAACCTCATGTTGAGCCTTTAACTTCTTCACCCAACATGTCTTCCTCCCTTTATTCTTCTTCGCTTGGTAAAAGCCTTGATGCTAGTAACCAGGTGGCTAAGAAGAAGAAGAAAGGGAAGAACAAGAAGAAGCAAGATAAGAAATAAGTCAACCAAACAACCCTAGATGTAAGCATTGGTAATGTTGAAGAAACCTCCAACATGCATCATAAGCCCAAATACCTTGCAAGATTTGTAAGGGTGGCCACTTCCTTATCAATTGTCTTGGTATTCCTAAGGTCTTGGAAGTATGGTTAGAAAAATTCTATCAACTTTCTGTTGATCTATCAACCAGTGATTGTCAGGTTCTAGTGAAAAATGGTAAAGTTAGGTTTCCTTGTAGGTTATGCAAAGGGAGTCATCAAACTCACCTTTTCCCTCACATGGATGAAGCCTCAAAATTTTTGGAAAACCTTACTGTTACACAAAAACAACTTTCAACTAATTACTGTCAACTTTCTCCAAACCTATCGTCAGTTTCCAGAGTGGTTGATCTAATTACAAGTACAGTCAATCCTGCTCATCCATTGGAGAGTGAAACACATATCACTCAGGTTGATGAACCATTAGTTGATCAAGTGGTTCATACTGCTCAGGTTATTTTTGTTACTTTAGATTATTCTACACAAGGGGGAATTTCACTTGTTTCCACTAAACCCCCTCCAAGTACTGATGTATTTTCCTTTGATTGGAGTAGACTGGCAGAGCCTCCTCTTCCTTCTTCCATCCCTTTCCAAATCATTGTGAAGGCTTATGGTAAGAATGTGTGTCGCACAAATGTAGATGAAGGTGCTTATGTTATTATTTTATCCTCAAATACTTGTCAAGCTTTGGGTTCCCCTTAGCTTGTGCCTGTTACACAGAATCTGTCAGATTTTAACAGAACCATTAATGAACCTTCAGGGATCCTTCCTAAGTTCCCTATTACCGTGGAAGGTAAAATTATCTGTATGTATATTATGGTAGTTCAAGGCCCCTTGGATTTCAATTTACTCCTTGGGCGAGACTATGTCTATGCAATGAAAGCTATCATATCGGCACTCTTTCGCATGATGTCTTTCCCTCACAATGGAAACAATGTGAATGTTGACCATCTTTCATTCGTTGGTCTTGATTCGAATAACAACCATCCAACATCCCTGAATGTTCCTTTTATGGAAGTGGTATCTACCCCGCCACGGGCTAATTATGTGGAAACCAGACCCATGTATTCAGTTACCGATGTAAGCGATACTCTCACTGTTTTCTTGACTTATTTTGACTTAGATTCGATAATTTCCATGGTAAACCCTATGGGGACATTTGAACATGGTGTTCTTATCCATATTGAGTCCCTTGACACGTGTTACTTCCAGAGAATTGTTCTTCCTTCTGATGAAGACCTCTTGGAAGCCATGATCGAGGTGTGTCCCCTAACATGTATTCCTTCCAGATGAAAGCCATGATCAAGTCCTTACAAGAATAATTATTTTACTGTGTCAACCTCCTTAAAAAATGAAACAGGGTTTGAGGATAGTTATTTTACCGTGTCAACCTCGTTAAAAAAATGAAAAAACTCCTTATGAGGATGGTTCTTTTACTGTGTCAACCTCATTAAAAAGTGAAACAAACCCTTATGAGAATAGTTCTTTTACTGTGTCAACCTCATTAAAAAAATGAATCAGAACACTATGAGGATAGTTCTTTTGTTGTGTCAACCTCGTTAAAAAATGAAACAAATACTTACGAGGATGGTTCTTTTAGTGTGTCAACCTCGTTAAAAAATGAAACATGTTCCCATGAGGATAGTTATTTACTGTGTCAACCTAGTTAAAAAATGAAATAGATCCCTATGAGCACAATTCCTTTTCTTGTGTCAAGCTTGTTAAAAAATAAAACAAGGTTCATGAGCATAGTTATTCTCCTGTGTCAAGCTCATTAAAAAACGAAACAAATCCTCTCCTAATTGAGTCGAGTCTTTGAATAGATCTCGTAAATGTTAAGTCGATTCTTTCATTTGATCTCGTAAATGAACCTTCATTCCATCCAACTATTAGTAACTAGCAGTCTACTTAGGTGAATGAAATGAAGCTTGGGGGGCATCTGACCTGGGAAGTTAGGCTTGGGGGGATTCGACTTATCTCAAGAAAAGTTTTTCTTTGTTTCAATCTCATGTAAAAATGAAACAAACCTATCTCAAGCACATTTTGTTGAATTTTGCAACAAGAAACAATGAAATTGGCATCCAGAAACAACATCCTTGATCCTAGTGAAAATCAAACATCTACACTAGGTGGGGCCCACATAGGATATTTTTAGGTGAAGTCTATTTATAGATGGTGAGAAAATTATATTTATATATGATGTTCTATCTTTAGATGCATGTGTGAACTCTATTTATAGATCACATGTCTATTTATAGAATGCATGTCGATTATTATTATCTCTTAATGATAGTTGGAAATAAATATTAATCTATTCTTAATGAGCACTTGGAAATAGTTAACTGAAGTGTTAAATCAGTTAACTAAGTGAATTTCGAGTTGAGTGGCTAGTTGGTGGGACATGTAAGTGGACTTAGTTGTAACTGAGTGATTCGAAGTTGTAACAGAGTTGGAAGTGTAGTTATGTGAGTTGTAAAATAGTTTAAATCAATTAAGTGAGTTAAACTCAGTTGTGCTAGTTGTAGCTGAAGATACACTAGTGAGAGATGAAGTGAATTAATTATTAATTAATTCAAAATCAGTGGTATCACATGCAACTGTAGATTTACTACTGTTAACTACATGCATGTCAGATCTAGTGGAGACCCGGTTGAGATGTAGGTGAAAGGGACAGTTTGACTATCAGTTGTGAAATTAGTGGGTGCACTCATGCAACCACACACACATTGGATGTTCCCATGAGGATTGTGCAGTCAAGGCGAGCATGATCTAATTCATTCAGAGCTTCTTGACCATCAGGGATTGCGCAGTGGAGACCGTAAATTGGCGCATGTATTTGCCAATTTTTGTATGACAGTGTGAGACAATTGTATATTGTACTAAGAGCTCTTGGATTAGATTTTTGTACGATATTGTTTCATGATCCATGATATATACATAATATATGATAGCGGGGTTTTTAGCTTTATGCTTTCCCAATAAAAAAATCTGTGTTATGTGTGATTGATCTTTCTTCATGTGTTTGCAATTGGCGATCGTGTTTTAAATTCCGCAAAGATTTTTGTAGAGGAGATTCTGTATTTAACAGTGGCATATAATTGTTAGGTTAGGAGAATATAGGACATACATGTATTTTGTATAATTTCTACATGGTATCAGAGCTGTGTTAAAATTTCTACATGGTATCAGAGCACAAAAGATTTCAATTTTGAAGCAGTAGCTGAGTTTGTTGGTGGAAAAAATTCGAATTTGCTGCAAGAATTTCTTGGTGTGACAGTTGAGTAAACATCGAAATGGCTTTCAATGGCTTGCGACTAGAGTATGCACTCGAGGGCAGCTCAAACTACATATCTTGGAAGGACAGGATGGTTGCGGTGCTCGAAGATAATGGCTTGAAGGAATTCATCGACAAAGATGTTCCTAAGCCTACTTCGACAAAATGCTGCAATACTTGATGCATGGAAAAAGAAAGTAGAAAGGGCGAGGAGGATTATGTTGGAAGGTGTACGAGACCACATTGTCTCAAGCCTTCATGGGAAAGCCACTCAATATGCTATTGGGAAGGCTTTGACGGATCTATTCCAAAGCAACAATGACCATAGGAAATTGACGCTGAAAGATAAACTCAGGAAGATCAAGATGGAAAAGAACGACACTATTCCGGTATACTTAATAAAGTTTGTCCAATGTATGGATGAGATTGGGAGTGTAGGAGTAAGTGTTGTTGATGATGATTTGGTGAATTTGGCTCTCTTGGGACTTCCTAAGAGTTGGCACAGTCATGAAGACTCTGTCAATGGATGGGAAAAACTGCCGCATTGGGAATGACTGTGGTCGGATCTAGTGTAGGATGAGTTTAGGCGAAACACCAGAGATGGCTCTTCATCAAAGAATGATGATGAAGAGGATTGTGCTTTGGTTGCCAAGGCAAAGAAGGGGAAGGGGAAGAAATTCCATTCTAAATCTGAGGCGGGTGAAGATGGCAAGGAGAAAAACATGTCCAAAGTGAAGTGTTTTCACTGTCACAAGTATGGACATATTGCCACAAATTGTCCACATAAGAAGAAGAACAAGACGGTTGTTGGAGCTGCAACTAGTGAGGCTCTTGGCTCGCAATTTGAGATTGACTTCTCATTGAAGGCATGCATGATATCAAGTGCATTGGGATCGGGGTGGTACTTGGATAGTGGTGCTTCCTTTCACATGACGGGAGATAAGAAACTTTTCAGTGACTTGGAGGAGAAAAATCTCTAGATGCATATTGAGTTGGGCGACGATGGATGATACAGTGCGAATGGCATTGGTACCATTACCTTTTAGAGGGCGTTAGGTAAAATTTTTCATTTAAAATATGTTATGCATATTCGAGGTTTGAAGAAAAATTTAGTCTCAGTCGCAATGTTAGAGGATAGAGGCTATGATGTTGTCTTTAGTGAAGGAAAATTTTTCCTCCGACACGAAGAAATAGGGAAAGCCAAGAAGGTTGGGATTCAAGTTAAGAATCTCTTTAGAATTGATGTATGTGGGATTTCTATAGAGCTTCCTATTGTTGGGAAGTGTGAGAAAGCCATGCAATTGACCCTTTAGAGGGAGCTGGATTTGCATGCAGGTAAGAGTGAACCTCAGGATGTGGAGCAGCCACAAGATGAGGATCATAGAGTGGGAGCAACCACTCATGCAGAGAAATTTCGAGCCAGATGGGCAGAGGGAGTGCATGCAGCTATACCACTAGGTGAGAGGTGGGGTGACATGCATGCGTAATCCCAAGAAGAAATTCCTGGGCAGTATTCATTGATATGGTGTGGATCTCATGAATCAAACCTGGCTATGAGGTGCCCACATAGCAGTAGTAGCAGGATTAGTTGGATTGATGCAGTCAGATGTCATGAGGACATGAAATCAAAGTGACAATGTCGGATACTGGAGCGCGGATCAAAGTTGGCAGAAAGTGCAGAGTGCATGGATGCAGAGGTCAACATCGCAGTGGATCTAGAATACACGTGCAGTTGGTACCAGCAGAAGTTAGAATAATTTGATGACAAATGCATTATAATGATTCAGTTGTTTGGAGGCTATTCAGTTTCAGAAATGTTGCATGCAAAGGGTGCATTGTGCATGCATGGAGTTGCATGGCGCATGCATGAGTTTGCATGACACATGCAAGGGTTGCATGGTGCATGCATGGAGTTGCATGGTGCATGCATGAGTTTGCATGGTGCATGTAAAGGTTGTAGGGCGAATGCATGGAGTTGCATGCCGCATGCATGGAGTTTCATGTCGAATGCAAAGACATTCCTTTCTTGTTGAGAGGAAGTGTTGAAGTTTGCAACAAGAAACAGTGAAATTGGCATCCAAAAACAACATCCTTGATCTTAGTGAAAATTAAGCACCTACACTAGGTGGGGCCCACACAGGCTATTTTTAGGCGAAGTCTATTTATAGATGGTGAGAAAATTCTATTTATAGATGATGTTCTATTTTTAGATGCATGTGCGAAGTCTATTTATAAATCACATGTCTATTTATAGAATGCATGTCGATTATTATTATCTCTTAATAATAGTTGAACAATAAATATTAATCTATTCTCAATGAGCACTTGGAAATAGTTAAATGAAGTGTCAAATCAATTAGCTAAGTGAATTTTGAGTTGAGTGGTTGGTTTGTGGGACATGCAAGTGGACTTAGTTGTAACTAAGTGATTCGAAGTTGTAACAGAGTTGGAAGTATAGTTATGTGAGTTGTAAAATAGTTCAAATAAGTTAAGTGAGTTAAACTTAGTTGTGCTAGTTGTAACTGAAGATAAACTAGCGAGAGATCAAGTGAATTAATTATTAATTAATTCACAATCAGTGGTATCACATGCAATTGAAGATTTACTACTGTTAACTACATGCATGTCAGATCCAGTGGAAACCCAGTTGAGATGTAGATGAAAGGGATAGTTTGACTATCAGTTGTGACATTAATGGGTGCAATCATGCAACCACACACACATTGGATGTTCCCATGAGGATTGCACAGTCAAGGCAAGCAAGATCTAATTCATTCAAAGCTTCTTGACCATTAGGGATTGCGCAGTGGAGGGAGGCTGCCAGGAGGAAGTAAATTGGCTCATGTATTTGCCAATTTTTGTATGACAGTGTGAGACAATTGTATATTGTACTTAGAGCTCTTGGTATAGAGTTTTGCATGAGATTGTTTCATGATCCATGATATATACATAATATATGATAGTGACGTTCTTAGCTTTATGCTTTCTCGGTAAAAACATCTATGTTATGTGTGATTGACCTTTCTTCATGTGTTTGCAATTGGCGATCGTGTTTTAAACTCCGCAAAGATTTTTGTAGAAGTGATTGTGTATTTAATAGTGGCATATAATTTTTAGATCAGGAGAATCCAGGCAATACATAATTTGTATTAAAATTTCTACATAGTTTTCTCTACTTCAAGCTTATGTGAAAATGAAACCACCCTCAAGCATAATCTTTCCTCTGTTTCAAGCTTGCATAAAAATGAAAACTCTCTCGACTCCATTTTGGTTATTATTTTCAAGACTTGTTAAACTCATGAAAATCATGAGATTCTTTTGTTATCTTTCATGCTCGTAAAACACATGAAAATTCCGAGTTCTTTCCATATTTTCTCGCTCGTTAATTAAATTGAAAGTCGGTGATATGAGTACATTTTTATCACTTTTCTGGACTCGTTAAAACTTAATAAAAATATAAACCTTGGAGTTCTATTTTATACTTTCTAAACATGAAAATATCGTTGAGTACTTGCCTATTCAACCCCGTAAAAGTAAATGAACAATTGTCTATTCAATATAAGTTTACCCCTTTTCTGGACTGAACTAGACTATTTACGAAAAAGGAATACATTTTCTAAGCATGGTCAATAGATTTATTTTCTACATTATTTTATCCCTTTTCAGGCTTGAGGGACTAAATTTACGAAAAAGAGCATTTGGATTTTGCTTACGTTTTTCTTTTGACTCCCTAAAAATGAAAACATCGAGTTTTAATTTCTCGAGGCTCGTTAAAAATTTACATTGAAAGAACAATATCAGTTTTATTTTTGTGTATTTTCAAACTATTTAAACATGAAAAAAATCGAGTTAACCCTACACTGGACTTATAAACTTAAATAGTGTAGGACCCGTCGATTACAAAGGGACCGAACCACGCCTTCTTAGGGTTCATTAAAAATACTTTGGAGGACTCATCCGAAGGATGAGCTTATATGACAAGCATATGTTATCCTCCTCAAGCTTGTGTAAAAATAAAGAGGCACTTGCCAGTAATGGTGGGGGGAAATTGGGAAAGAACGTTCATTTATGTAATATTAAAGGTAGTATGTCACTCTTGAACATGATACTCCCTCACATTTGTGTCTAGGTTGGGTAATCCATTTGTCTCACAGTTAATCAAACCTCATTGAAAGTCTTCAGCTAGTTTTGTATAATATCGTTGAGTCAAATGCTACCAAGTCTAAGTATCAAGTTGCTGATATGTTCAAGAAAAGTCCAAACTTAGTCAAAATTACATTTCTAATCATAACCTTCAATCGTGTCGATCATCCCTGAGTCAGTCCTAAAATACTCCAATTTTCTCTTCAAAACTTGACATTAGTTTCGTGTCATAGGCCCTCCTATGACATGTCACTTCCTATTCACTTCAAATCACTATCTAGGAATTTGATCTAAAAACCTTTCAGTACCTTGAGGCCTGCACGCCTTAATGGCGGGTTTCTTGCCTTCGACGATAGGTTCTCATCATTGACCTTCGATTGATTAATTCTATGAGTGTTCGACTTCAGATAATCTAATTACACTTCATAGTTTTTAGTAGGAGTACCTTAAGGACCATTGTAATTATTAGTGGTTTCTCTCACACTTGTTAACGGTTCACATCGTTGACCGATAATCAAGTGGATTCTACCATGTTCGACTTTGATACATTCAATCGCATGGTTAGATTTGTACATCGATAGAGATGGAGATGAAGACCCTGGATCTAGTTTCATCCATCCAGGATGTGTGGAGTTATTAAATATTCATGATTGTAAATATAGATCCATTGATGGCTGCATCCATACCATTTCTACTATTGACATGGATCTTTGTGTATTTCCCTACTAGTTCATAGAGTTATGTTTACTCTGAGTATGGGAATGCCTACCTTAGTGATGTTTATATGAAAGCATGATATGGTAATCCTTGATCGTTTGTTTCAAGTCCTCAACCAATTGGTCTTTGATCCGAACCTTTGACATGATAAAGCGCTTCAGTCATCAAATGTCTTTTCTGGCTTTGCACTTTAGGGGACAATTTGTTACACTAAATTTTATCACCATGATTGTCGATTCAGATAGCTCGCCATAAGATGGACTGTCTCAAGTTAATCCCCTATGAAGCTTGAAGTAAAATAATACCAGTGACAAAAGGAATTTTGTATTTCACTGCTTAAAACCCCCTTTTGAGCATATGTGCGGTTTTCCTGAACAAAACACGTGCATGCGCAATTTATTCCACTATAAACTGTGCAGATCTGTGTATTTTCTTCCACTAAAAGCTGCACAAGTCTATTCATGGAGGTAAAAATAAAAAGTAAGTTCTAGAAGCTTTGGTTGAGGAATCTTATCCAAATTAGAAACCTCGAACCACTACATACATGCACCTCATCCCTTGGTATACGGAAGTAATCTTCTTTTCTTAAGGATCATATCCCTTGAGAAGTGGAACTAGAAACCTCCTCATCCTTCCTATAAATTCAACATAGGACTAAGGGAATGGGAGACTATGATTTGTAAACTCATGCTGTTGGTTTGGGTATGAAGAGCTTGTCATCAAGGGAAAGAAAGGAGACCATTGGAAGAGGCTTGTGACATCAAGGAAACCAGGTTCTAAGCTTGTTTCCCCTTTGAATTTAATACAAATTCAATTGTTCTGTCCTAATTGCATCTGTTGCTGATGTTATTTGTGGGATTCCTTGATCACTCACATGGTTTATAATTGATTATTGATTCAATTATATGTTGTATGCTATATTAGGGATTTAGTTTACCTTTGATTTTATATACAAGATGCTTTGATCTCTTTGAATTTTTTTTTCCATGCAGATATTTTCTAGAGCGTCATAGAGAAGCTGTAGACAACATTCATAATGTCTCTAAGGCATTGAGGGAAATATGGCTGTAGAAAGCGTTGAAAGGACTTCTACAAGCACTTCGTTAATAGGTAAGTGATCCTTCACATACTATATGTTTCATGTTTTAGTTATATCCTAAGGAAAGAGATAGTGTTTTGTCTGTTTGTTTCTATTTTTCCTTTAGGATTCTAGGGAGATTGCTCTTGTCCACAAGAAGGATTTATTTGAGTAACATGGGGTTGAGTGTCTGATTCCTGGGAGCACATTTGGGCGACCCATGTGTTGATGTCTAGATACTGAAGTAGGGAGGGTGGCATTGGTCATAGAGATCTGACCTCGGATACACACTTAGATCCCTAGGTTGGTGTTAGAGTGGAAGCCTGATGGTACCTTTAATGGTTGAAGCTTGGAACACACTTTAGTCTCACCCGGTTAGATACCCTGGGAAAGTATCTAACTCAAAAGCGTTGTGGCACTTTATGAATATTTATCTTTGTATATAATTTCATTTTGAGTTCATCCTTTTACGTATATGTAAAAAATATGAATACCTCCCTAGTTAAGGGGGAGTGTTGAATAATGTAACCAGTGTCGGTCTTCATAATTGTATTTTAGTCATAAGGAATCATATATATATATATATATATATATATATATATATATATATATATATATATATATAATGATCAAATAATGGGTTTCATGCATGGGTCAGTGGTTAATAGGTCAAGCCTCCATTGTAGGCTTCTAAGACTTTTTTGAGTCAAAGTCAAATTCATTTTGGTAAGAGACCCTTCTTGGGCTCCATAAGGTCAAGAAAGGAAAAATGGTTTTATGTCTAAATATCTCCTTCACCAAATCAATTCATTCTCCCAAAAGGATTACCATTCATCCTTCAAAGCTGGCCTCCAAAAAAAATATAATCAACTCGGCCTTCATTACAATCCTACAAATCGGCTTCATGTCGAATCAAATGCATAGTGACCAATAAGTATAAATAACCTAATATTTCACTATTTGAAGGAGAGAAGTGAAAAATTCATTCAAGAAGTAAGAGAAACTATTACAGGACCGAGAAATGGAGAGGAAGCCGAGAATCTTAGAAGAATATTATAGAGAGGAAGCCAAAAATGTGAATTGTAGAAGCAATTACAAGGAGGCGAAGTTCCATGTTGCAGATATGATTACAAAACGGGCTGGTACTATGGAAAAACGAAGGATGATATTTCTGAATCAGGAAGGCTGAGATTTCTGAAGTAGAAGGGTCAAGACTATTATAGAAGGAGGGTAGAAATTTTGAAGATGAAATAGAAGGAGCCAAGATCCATGATTGTAAAGACCATTGTAGGAGGAAATATTTTGGTGGTTGGAGTAAGTAGATTTATTTATTCAAAGGGTCAAGTGTATCTCAACCTGATTTAATCTACTAGAGAAAGAGTTGACTGGGTTTTCCCCTTCATAGGGATTTTTCCCTGATTGTGCGCCTACATCTTGTGTTCTTGTATTTGTGATCTTCATGTTGGAATTTATTTTATGAAAGGACGTTAAAATAATCAACATATAATTTCACAATTAAATGTAAAGATAAGAGAAATAAAATTGAAGAATCTAAATCACATAATACCTTAGATTTCTCAAAAAAGGAGAGGTATTGGGCCTCATTTGAGTCACACAAGTAATTTGGTCTCTTCAATAAGTCTGAGGCAAATTCAGAGCGAGAAGAGGTGAAGAATAGTGATTAAAGCAAGAAGGTCTATTTTTTTGGCTTATGCGTCACTTCTTTGTTTGGAAAGCTCGCACGTATGGGAAGAAAGCTATCTCTGTTCAAATTTCAAGTTAGAGAAAAAAACAGACCGAGTTATAGAGAGAAGCATTGTTGTTTTGGTGGTTGGCCTATCACTTGATGAGTTGTCTTAATCAAAGTTCTTGGAAGTCTTCCTTGAATTTCTACAAGAAGAGATTTTTTTGGGTTTTTCTCTCGTGGAGGGGTTTTCTAGGGCTTTCCTTGGCCTGGAGCCTATTTTTGGCATTCTTCTTTGCATTGTGATCTTATTTATTGGAATTATCTTGATTATGAAAAATAATAATAATGATGATGATGAACTAACATTATATCACAATATTTTTCAATATAACAAGAGAAAACATTATAAAAGAAACCTTAATTTTGTTTGTCCTAGTTTTTCTCAACATCTATGGTCTTGGAAGGTTTGAAATGTGCAAATTAAAAATTTCTTGAAATCAAATGCAACGCAAAACTAAATCACACACATGTTAGCCAACTGCTTGGTGGGCTAAAGTTGAGCAATACTTCAAAGAGATTTGTTCACGTATATGACTCCAACTCTAGATAGTCTTTCAAATCCATATATTTGAATGAAAGTACCTACAAAACAAAGGACAGAGGAGAATTTAGATGTGATAAATAATTAATAAAATAGAAGAAAAATCATACGAGTGCCTTATGCCAAATTAATAGAGTAAGAGTTTCTCCTACTTTCGTGCATGGAAAATGACAATTTATGGTCTTTCACTCAAATACAACCACCATTGTCAAAGAAAGACAAATACTACATTAAATTTTTTTCATGGAAATTTTTTTTATTTCTTATAAAACTTTATGTAACTCCCATTTGGAAAAGACATAAAACACGAATATCAAACAAGTTTTGTTGTCTCACCTAAACCCTTATCATTTTGAGTTATTGGCTTCAGATAGTTATTTCACTTCAACATCTGAATTGAAACTGGTTTTCCTACACATATTCATGAGACCAATGAGGCAGAAGTAGATTAAATTTTACCAAATAATAAATTTAATTGCATGAGTAAATAATAATTAAAAATAATTGCATGCATGAATACCTATATGATCTCCTCTTGGTTTCGAGAATAAATTGTTGGAGGAGTTTAATATAGGAGCAAACCTCCTTCCACTCGACGAAGCAACATCGAAGTCAACATTGACTTTGTTATTTTATTGTTGTATTGATGGTATTTTTCTCGAGGATTATCCAAATCCTAATTTATTCTCTATTGAACACGACCAACCACATGAAGGTGGAATCTCTTATGCCCCCTCCCCCCCCTCACATCACTCTTAATTCCCCAGTACCCAATTTATCTACTATATAGGAAATAGTTGAAAGAAATACATTAATATACATAAAAAAAGGAAATAGCAAACATTCATTCATTCATACGTAAATCCATAAAATATTTCATCTTAATAAATTTTATCATAAAAAATATGTTTAAAAAATATGAAACAAGGTCATGTACATAAAGAGACATATATAAGTTATTTAGTAACATATAACATTCATTCATTAATCATAGAAACAAAATACTTCATCTCAATTTTTTTGTATCATCAAAAATATTTTTTCATAATATGGTACATGATGTTTCTAAGGATATAACTATTACAATCATTTCCTTTTCTTTATTTTTGATGGCTTGGTCGTGTACTCATAATGTTGTCGAGGTTGCCACAAGAGGGGTGGAACATCTTCTGTAACAAAAAAAATGTTAAATTGATATTTTTTGTTATTATTCATTAATAATAATAGGATTATATATCATGAACCATAGTTCTCTTGTTTTCATCATGTATCAAATGAAACTGTGTCCCAAACTGAGTGAGAAACACAAAATGTAAACATAATTAGTGTTTCTCCTTTGGCTTAGTTGAATCAACATGCTCATGTTTTTTGGGAAATGTAACTTGCTTCAGTCTTCATAATTTTCATTTGTGTCATGTCATGATGTAATTATTATATATTGATCAAAAGAAGAAAGAACACTGTAAAAATTAATTTTTATAAAGCATGGGTTTCATGCTTGAGTCTTTGGTCAATATGCTAGGCATCCATTGCATGCCTATAGGATTTCCTTGAGTCAAAAAGTCATTTTCATTATGTAAATACCCATTTGGGAACTTATACCAAAGAAATAAAATAATTTTGTATTTTGGAAAAATGTTTATAGTGCTCCTAAGAACATGTCAGCTAGCTAGCTAAAGTTGGCCTCACATTGGTCTTAAAGAGCCCTTGGAAGGTTATATAAAGTAGAAATTTGACCTCATTTGAGAGAAAAAATACACACAATTCATTTCAAATCAAGTCTACGGATAAGAAGAAATGTGAAGTACAAAAGAAGGAGAGATTAGTTTAGTTCATGAGCAATATACCCTAAAAGACATTGAAGGTTTGTAACATGTGAAGTTCCAATTGAAAGTTGTAACTAATATTGGTATTCATAATTGTATTTGGCTCATGACATGATGCATATCTTATGTACTTATCAAAAGAAAAAGAAAAATATTGTAAAATAAAATTTATTTATTAAAGCATGGGTTTCATGCTCAAAGTTTTTGGTTCCTAGGTCTAAGCACCCATTGAGTGCTTTAGAGTTTTTGTCTTGAGTCAAATTTTATGTCATGATCTAATAGACTCGATTGGGCTCTTGTATCAATAAAGAAAATATTATTTTGATGTTTAGAAAAGTCTAAAAAGACCATATGACCAAATCGTTCATATATGATAAAGTCGGTCTAGAGAGGCCCACTCTAGCCCTTGTGAAGAATATAAATAAGAGGACTTATACCTCCTCCAGTGACACCCATCTTGACATATGATCTGCAATACAAAAGTAATGTGATGAGGCTTGAAGACAAGAAATCACACTAGCAAAGAAAAAAAGAATCTCAACAAAAGAAAGAAGTATGATATCCTACTGTTATTGGCCCACTCGTGTGAGGTTATGTGATTCTTGGGTTACTACAGGTTTGAGTTTTTGGAGGCCGAAGTTGCAGACCTAATTGATGAAGCTGAAATTTAGAGAAGTTACTTTCTTGGTAAGGTCAACTTTCTTGACTCATTGGAGATCTTGTTTTTTTTCAAGAAAGATTACTTAGTGGTTGGCTTAGTATTGGGAAGTCTTTGTTTGGCTTATTTGGTGGTTGCATTGGTCTTGGGAAGGAGATGATTCAAACTCTTAATTCTTTATCTCCTGATAAAGAGACTGAATTATTGAGCGTGTTTACATTTTTTTTATCTTTTTAATTAATAACACATAAAACATGATCAAATTTTGTCCAAATTTTCTTTAGAATTATTGTGTTTTATTTCCACAATTTGAATGTCTATTTGATGCTAGAAATAAATTTTAATTTCTCTTGTGCATGTGTACCTAATACTGAGATTGATGGAGAGTATGGTAATTTCATGACTTGTAAACATGATGTGATGGAGTCTCGACTTAAAGAAAATATTTTTGGGCGAGTAGAATAATATGGAGGTGCTATAATGATCATTCATGAGGTTGATAGTGGCCAAATACATGATGTTTGGGAATAAATGAACTCAAAATTAGTTCAAAATTATTTGGAGGTGCTCAAAGGCTTGGAGCTTGAAGGATTTCCTATAGAGTATGCACAAGTTCCCATCACTGATTGAAAAGATGCTAAGAGTTCTGATTTTGATTCTTAGGCCTTGAAGATTCCCTTAGTTTCAAGGAACACTATATTTGTCTTCAATTTTCATATGGGCCATGATAACTATGATTCATGCCTTGTTAAGCTAAACATTGATTCTTTTCAACACATGCAACAACTTAAAAAATGGATAGTATTTTTACTAGTGGAGAAGAAGTTCATAGTTAGGAAGCGAGGCAACATTTGAGAAGATTATCTTGGAAGGTGTGAGAGCATAATGTGCTATGTTGACTATAATTTTTCATGATATTCCATATCACATTAGTCATATTTACTATTGGGATATCATTGATTTGGAATCCAATCGATTAAATAATTTATACTTGAAATTTCTTAAAAGAAATCCTTTCTATGATGGGAGCTTTCTATTTATGGGCTCCTGTTGTCGAAATATCACAATTGGAATAACACATATAGAACTTATATAGTGAACAAAAAATAAAAATACAATGAGAAATCAATCACATGGTCAGCCAAATACAACAATAACATGTTATGTTATTCACCCTTCTAGACTAGCAACATGTTTTCCTCTAAAAAATTTCATAAGAGATCACAAATAGAAAAAAGGACCAAGAAATATGGCAACAAAGATGCATAGATTATTTTCATCAAAGAAGTAATAATATTAGAAATGTTAAAGCTCAAAAATTTATATTCTACCAAAAATTCTACGGAGAATTACTATAGAAATTAGAATCACTACTGAATGAAGCTTCACACACTTTCTTATGACATTTCCCTTTGGTTGACTGTGAATGTTGTAGATACACTCTACTATCTACGATGTGTATGAAATAATCATATGAAAAATCCATTATAATTTACAAAGATTACAATTTCTCAATAATAATATTCATTAAATGCCAACAACATGTTATGCCCAACAAGCCAAGTAAGACAGAAAATGAGAGAGAGATCATGGTTCCTCTAGAGAAATTGTAAATTGGACCTGAGAACAGGTTACAAGTTAGACCTAAGAGAAATATGAACAAAAAAAAACATTTAAAAAACATATAGAGTTGTGAACATGGTGCCTCCAAGCAGGAGGATTCACATGAAGAACAAACAAAGAATATATATTACATCCACACGAAATGAGAATATGAAAAATAAAATGAGTAATTGATGTTTAAAGGGAGATTAGGCATATGTTAGCTTGGAAATATCCATTAATGAGTTTGGCACCCATTGTGGCACTAGTCATATAGAATGGATATTGTTTACATATTCATCATTAATATGGAATTGATCATAGAATGTGGAATAAAATAGTATGCATATCAATGAGTCACAAATGAAAGAATCACTAAAAAGTGAAATGTGATATTATAACTCATGAATAAAACATGTAATGATAAAAATGATATTTGAATGAGAGATATTTTCGATGCATAGATCTTAATGATTAATATTGGATAAATATTGGCATATGTATATATGTGTGCTTTATGAGCACGAGACTTATAATACTGATCAAACCAAAAAAATAAAGAATATGAATAACCTACAAGAGCCCATACCTATGACGGAATGTTTGTAAGATATTCTGAATATTGATCAAGGACAATAAAATACCTTCATTAAACCAATACTAATTAACCTAGACTTATTGTACCACTTGAAGCTAGAGAGTCGTGCAAATAGTGGAAGGCTACAAGTCTTATAAATTGCTAAAGACTTGTAGAATTTGAATAGAACCTCAGAGAAATATTATGATATTAAATGATTATTAGGATAAATCATGAGATGAGTTGATACACCATCCCATGAAGTATCAATATTAGTCTCAATATAGAGACTTGTTCCATGGTGAGGGAGACCACTCACACACCATGAAGGGGATAACTGGGGATTGTGAGTGAGCATAGGTCGATTGATTATTTGAGCACCAGGAAAGGGGAAATTGTGCCATAGATGATTAAATAATTAAGGAATAAAATTGATGATTTATAGGTTTTGTTAATATTAATAGACATTGCTGCACAATATTCATGTATTTCATATATTTCCATCAACACATAAATTGTTAATCTTGATTTTCATGCATTATATAGAAATTGGTGTCAAATTGATACATCAAGATCCCTGTTGCAATGAGGTCACTGCCATAAGGATAATTGCATTGCTATTATCATCATGTAGAGGTATATGCGTGCCAATTAATTGATGTACATATGGGTTACTTCATTAAAGACCGTGACTACATGCATAGGATTGATTGCCGATGTCATTGTCACGATGACAATGACATAGACTGCTTTCTCACTCTCTTGATGATCATTATATTATGTTAAGAATATATTCAGCTACCAACCCTAAGATTAGGGATATAGGGTTTCTTGGGCCCTCACTGCTTATATGTCCTTTAGAGCTACCATCATTTCATATGAGTCATAAAAGAGACTTGTCAAGGAGATTTTTGTCATTTCAATGTTTAAATTAAGATTCCAAGCCTCCTTAGGGTGTCACTTTAGGGTTGATGATAACAATATCTCAATATATATATATATATATATATTAGAAAGAATGTGATATTGAGAAAATACAAGGTTTTGATGCCATCAACCAAATCATAAATTAAAAGCTTCCATACTGTAAGTCGATGCCATGCCAAAAAAAATTTATATTGAGGTCATATGCATTTGGTATAAAGTCATAATTATCAGAGAAAAGATACCATATGAACTGTATAAATAATTGATGCTAAGTCTGTGTGCAAACTCCCACCACAAAATCAAAACAAACTTTATATTGAGGACATATGTATTTGGTATAGAAGCTATAATCCTCAGAAGACATATCATACAAACTTGTAGTGAAAACTCAACACCCCCATATTTTACTTATTTATTTCAAATAATGGGGACCTTTTCCTTAAATTTTTGGCTAAACCACCTTTTATAATCTTCATTTGGTTAAGTGTTCTACAATTTTTCTAATTTTTCATTTTTCTCTGGATTTCTATTTTGATTGCTTCATTAAGTTCGATTTTTCGCTAGCTTTCCATCGATACTTGTTTCAAATTTTTTGGTTAAACGGTTTGCAAATGGTGCTCATCTAGAGTTCGATAATTTTTACCGGTTGAGTTAAAAAATGTACAAAATGTATATTATTTTAATTTTTGTAAATAAATTATTAATTAATTGTAAATATTAGTTCCTAGTTAATTTTTACTAATTATTTCATTTTTCACTAATAATCCTACAAAATAGCCACAGTCAAATTGTACAATAATTAAAATTATGTGTTTTTAGTTACTCTGTAATTTATTCCAATTCCCAATTTTAAAAGAAATTATAAAACCTAAAATCTCAAAATTCAAAGTGGTTGTACTTCATTTTTTGGATTTTTATTACAAAGTGGCTCTAGTTTAATGGAGGAATCCCACTTCAAGTGGACCCCACTTCACCTCGCCTCCTCTATTCAATAAAAACCCGATATAAAAAGTCCCGATAAAAAAATCCCAATATAAAATTTTCAGATACTTTAAAATCTTCCAATATCAAATATCGAGTTTTTATTTTGATACACGTTTTAAGACTTAAGATATCGTTAAAATTATGATATGAAGAGTTATTTAACCTTAGCGAAGGTCTTTGCTTCTCTTCCATTTATGACCCTCCTACGAATTTGATATTCGCTCCATTAATGGATCCAAAGCCACCTATAAATTTTTGTTTAAGATTTTTTTTAATATAATATATTTTTGATTAAATAATATATTTTAATTATAATTTATTGTATTTTAATTATAATTTAATTGTAATTTTAATATATTAATTTTTTATTTATTTTAATTTTTAAATTAAAATGTATTTAAATTGTATATAATTATTTTGTAATTATAACTAAATTAATATTATGGATAAATGTTTTTCAGATTAATCTTAATGATATGATTAATTGGAAAGACATTCATCTACTTTATGGATCATAAAAGTCTTAGATCTAAATAAATAATAATTAAATAATAATTATTAATTTAATTTAGAATTAGTTTTTTAATAAAAATTTCTTATTATTAATTGAGGCAACAAATTTTCCAGAATTCTGGTAATTTTGACACTACAATTTTGGAAACTCATAAATTGAGTTTTATTTGGACAAATCAGGACTAAGACGGCTCTTTAGATACATAAAATCATGGAGAATATTTCTGAATTGATTGCATGACCAGATCAAGTCATTAAACGAGCCTAAAATTTAATAGAAAATTAAGCTTCGAATTTGTAACCAAAATTAATTTTCAGAGTTTATTTTTTTGTTTGTATTTTCATTTTTTCATATCCTCTGTTGATTGTAGATCCATTCGGCAGTGTTCTCTTTTACCATCAATGAAAAACTCATATTTCCTTTTATTTATTTATTTAATTAAGTTTTAGCTGAATATATTTTGTTTTCGAGATTTGGTATTTTTATTTTAATTTAATTTTGATTGGTTTTTGGAAGGAGAACAATAGAGGAGATGAGGAAGAGAATATTTCAATAATGGAATTGTTCTAGCAAGAGAAGAAAAAGAATCTTAACCAATGAAAATTGTTGGAGCATATTTGTTCTTCAACAACTCTCCTATTTGGAATTCATTTTGTAATTATAAATAGTGGTTTGTAGAATATGCAAAAGGGGCTTCTCTCTTCTGCAATTTTGTAATTATTAAAGCACTATTGTAATAGGGGTTTCATTTTATAGGTAGAGATGATCAATCTCAGATCTATGAATTATTGGGATTTGTCTTTTTCCATTCTGAACAGTGTATGAGGGACAAAGTTTGCACTATTGCAACTATTGGTTTTAGCAGCAGAGATTATGCTTTGAGAAAGATTGTTAGAGATCAATTCAAGGAACAAAGCAAGATACCATGTTTAAATCAGTTTGCATTTTAAATATTACTATTTTTAATGCAAATTTAATCTTTTTAATGACAGATTTGTGTAAAATGACTTTCAAGTTAAGCGCCTTTGAAGTTGAGCGTTATTGTTTAATGTGAATATGGAGGTCTTTTTGAATTAGCTATCTAGTTCACTAGCTTCATAGATTTGTTATTAAATTTCCCTTTTGCTCTTATGCTTAAATTAGATTTCTAACTATTTGCTAAGAAAACTATCATCTAATTATGATTTATTTCCATTGACATTATATGAATTACTTCCTAATGTTATTGGTTCATTATTCATTGTTAATAGATCTTTGAACAAAATCTTTGGTAATTATAATATTAGTTAATTGAACTATTTCATTAGCTATATATTCATCTTAAGCCAGACATGTTAAAATCCCAATTATTTAATTGCTTTTCTCTCGATTGGGTTAGATCTACATCTTATTAATTGAGATAGGCTTAGGTTTTCTTTCCTTTTTCTTGCATTCTAGGATTAGTTTGCATATAAATTAATAAATACATTCCTAAAAGTCCACTTATCAAAAAGAAAAACTTTAGTTGTGGCTTGGCTAAGCCCTATATTAGCTTAAGGATAACTTTATTGCCTGATCAGCAACAAGAGTTGATCTGATGTCTCTTCTCTACTGGTATGTAAAAGTCATACTTTAATCCAGTAGAGGTAGAGAGGGTAATTAGACCCAATCGAACCATTCAGAATCACCATTTCAACGGAAAATGAGTTGCTTTAAGTTTTGGACTAGGTGGTCTCCCTTATAATGTTGAGGCAGAGAATTTTGAGCCTTCAACTTTTTTGGTGCTAAAAGGAGGGCCATAGTAAAATCACATCTCTAATTATTTTGTGCTTTAAAATTTCATTTTATAACTATGGCTCAATGTAAAAAACTTCCTTGGAATTTCTTTATTGGACCTCATCCAACTTTTAGTCCAGTAAAGGTAGTTCAGACCCTGTCTCAGGTAAAATATAATGGTAATACATATGTTTTTAATCATCTCCTTCAATTTATTTTAAGTTGCAACAATTTCAATATTGATGAAGATATTATTTGTAGGATCTTCACTCGTGATTTGAGAGGAAAATCCAAGGACCGATGCTTGCCACTTCCAGTTTCCTCTGTACGTAGTTGGGACGAATTTTTGAAGATTTTTCTTCATGCATTTCAGGAATATGACTACAAAAAGGTGTGTGATGAGTTATAATAATTGTGTAGGATGGAAGGTGAGACTTTGGATATGTTTTATATTAAATTTAAATTAATTTTAATGCAATTTCGGTTCAAATATGTTCCTCCTCAATTCCAGTTAATTGGATGGTTCAAATATTTAGTGTCTCTGTTATGTGATAACTATCAAGAGCCATAAAATATATCCTTTATTAATAATGATACACTTGCTCAAAATGAAAATTTCGATTCTTCATAAATTGTAATTACCAATGATAATCGTTATACCATAAATGCTCCAAATTTACATAATGTCGATCACAAAGAAATTCAGTAAGATACACAATCTATCAGCAACAATCAACAACAACTAAATCAACCAAAAAATGACAAAAATACACATTCTAATACTGAAATTAATTCACAATCTGTTGATAATAAATTGCAAATGATGGAGCAGTTCAACAACAATTCACAAGTCGATCAAATGCATGAAGAATCTGAATTGTCTATTTTGGAAAATTAGAAATCATTTATACATAAAGAAACCTTCAGATATACATCTTCAACTTTCTATTTTTCTCTCTACCATGATATCATTAACAATATTAATTTAATTCTTAATCAATCAACAATCATTTTTAATTCAAATTTGATTTTAGAAAATAGAGAAATTGATATTAATAATGAATTATTTAATATTGGTAGATGAAATTTAATCGGTAATTCAATCAATAATCCTGAAGATTCTCTTAACTTTCTATTCAATCACTTGTATGGTTATGATTTATTTAATTCAGAGGAAAAGAACAGTTATAAAGTTATTTATGATGATGACTTGGAACATGAAAATGCTCAAGCACTTTTTTCTTCAGAAATGGTTTTGTCGAATTCCTTAGGTGAATTTATTTTTGAAGATAAAGATAATTTTAATCAAGGATTTATTCCAGTCCATTCTAAATTTCAAACATTCAATCATCATATTATTTTTGGTATTCAAGAACTTATCCCATTTTTTGATTCCTACAATGATGAAATGCCCTTTTTGGATCTTAAGCTTGAAATCTTCCCATTCTCGCAAAATAATGCAAACAATGAGTTTAAATTTATAATTTCTATTGATAATTATGGGAAATAAATATTTGCAAATGAGTCTCATCCATGTTGTATCATTACTTGTAACATTAATATAAATTGTAATTTGCTTCATTTTTAGTTTTGTTGGTTTGAATTTGTTTTTCTTTCAAATTTCAATTTTGAAATTTTGAACATATTGTGCTAGAAATTTGAGCATTCAAACAATAGATACTCGTCAAGTACATTAATAAGTTTTTATGAAAATCAATTCTAGAATTTCAAGCATGAACATTGGTTACTTCTTATTTTGAAATTTTATTTGTTCACACTTGACCAATTTATTTCTGTTTTTCAAATGAATTCTTTACAAATATTGGCACTTGAGAGTGCGTCATTACATTCTGATCAACAATGGGACACTTTTAGAAACCTTCTAAATGTTCATCCATGCTTTATCAATCCATTTGAAAAACATATGGAAGTTCCATTACTCATGAATATTTCTGATTTTGCCAGTGTTTAACAGGCCTTTTCCTTTGAACTTCTTTCAATCATTCACTAAAATACATGCACATTTTAATGATCCTGTAGGAAAAATTTTGGAAGAATTTCAAGGATTTTTTTTGTAAATAAGTTTATTTCGCTAAAGTTGTTAATCGTACATAGTAGGTTGGATTTTTCTTTTAATAAGTTTAGTTGCAGGTTTACTCATGTTGATTGACCTATACATACATGGAGGAGTTAAAATGAGAGAATGGTTACATTGGAAATATGACTATACTTGATTATGTTTCCTTTCATTATTTATGATTAAACATAGATCAATTTAGATTAGATTCCTTTTTTGTTTGCATTTATTTTATTATTTCAGTGTTTTAATAAGCAAGTAATGAATCTGAGTTTTTCTTGACATCCCCTTTCATTTTCTGGAAAAGTGGCTTAGAACATATAAGAAGTTCTTATGTAGTTGGATCATATACACTTGTGATGCACTTGATTGCATTGCTTTTGCAAAACTTCATCACATTATTAAATATGTATTTGTTATAAAATCATAAATGAAGAAGTTCCAATGAATTGTTGTGGCTTGGAAATTTTTGATTCACAAGTATTTTTAAATGCTCATTTTCACCACTCTTGTCCTCCGATGTAAATATGAAGTGAATGTAATTTGAAATTTCATTACTTAACCTTTTTTGATTGAATAAGTAGATGATGTTGAACATATGTGAATTTTGAGAAATGCATAGGAGAACTTGAAGATTCATGAGGTAAACTTATAGTTAATATTCTTCCAAGTATACATTAACAGGTTCATATTCATCTGTTGATTTTCTCTTTTTAGTTTACTTCTTATTTTTGTTTTATTTCTTTTACAAGTCTTCATTGGCTTGATTTTGAATACTTGAGATAAGTAAGCAGTCAACCCTTTCTAATCTGAAACATGTCCAGGGAAGTATTTTTTGTTTCAACATAATTTGGGTATTCTTTAAGTTTTTCTTCTATTCATATTTCCTTCCTTCACACATTTAGAAATATGATTCAATAATCATATTATCCCCCTCATAGATGCATCTGAAATGAAATGCCTAGACTCTTTATTGCTTAGATTTGCTACAAAAAAGGAAAAATTGTACAAAACACTTGCAACAAATGGTCTTATCCATGATTTTATCTCTGCCTATTCTAAATTTTAGGTTTTCCTGATTTAGTTTAACCTTTGCATTGCACTCATCCACTTTAGTCACCTTCTTTGCTTCTATAATAACTCGGATCCTATAATTGGAAAATTTTGGAATCCCCATCCTCCGCTTTTTATTCTTTTGAAATGATCCCCTTCAAACTTTCAAACCAGGTTTATCATATTCTTGGGTTTGTATTATATTGGAAGAATTTTAAAACAAATTATGAGATCTAGCTCTCCGAGATCCACATGGATTTTCCCTACACTATCATGTCCATCACACTTAATGCATGAAAAGACCCTTATTTCACCGTCTTCAATGGAATCTTGTGATCTCAAAGTTTTGTAAGCTGATTTGAGTTTCATAATAGTTTTCGAGCTCTTTGATACCCGATTTATTTTCATATTCATCAAATATTGAACTCCTTTCCTTAGAAGCCTATTTTTATAGACAAATGTGAGTACCCTTCAAATCAATTTCATAAAACTTCAAGTTATTTTATTATTGGAAAGAAAGTTATTGGATCTCTTTAATAAAAATCTTACGAAGTTTTTGACCCCCTATATTTGAACGCCCAATGTATTGAAAAGACAATATTTCCACTTAACATTCTCTATTGGGCATGTTTGACATTGTAAGTTTTATTTATGAAAATTTACGAAATACTTTTGTTCCGAGGTTTTGCTTCCCCATGTCTTCCTTCTAATAATCAATATTTATACATATCAATACTTCTTATATTAGAGGCAAAATTCAATTAAAATTCCGAAAAAATAATTCTGCTAAAGACCATTTATGAAGCAAAACCTTTTTTATCAAAGTTTTGTCCATCAAGAAAAATTTGGGAAATATTACCTTTGACACATCATTTATAAATGTCTTCCATTTCGGGACCTATTTTAAAATTGTTACAGATGTTATCTTGCCTAAATTTCTTAGTTTCTCGATAAACCTTTTATTTTATATTTAAATATTACTATTATAGATTATGAGAAACGAACTTCCAAAAGAAATTTTATATAATAAATATTAATATCGAAACTTTTGTACCTTGTAGTACTTTTATCAGACCTCCCTATTTTATGACATTGTAATATCGCAACTTGATTTCAGATCCATTTCGGATATTTCTACTCTGAAATCCAACGTGACAAGACTCTCGTGATTTGACATCTTTTCACTTAAAGTAATATAAGAGAGGTTTTAGTTCTCGACATATCGAATAAATGAAGAAGGTTGACAATGCAAAGAAAAATGAACTCCTAAGCAATTAGCTAGTAAGCAAATTTGGAATAGGAAAATGTAATGGATCTTGGTTAAATCATGTTTGATTTCTCTTATATTTGAGTTTTGATATATCACTCTAAATTTAGCATACAATTTTTTTTAAGACCTCTCTATTTTATCTATACATATGTATTATATTATTTGGACTTGGTCTTGATTCTTGAAAATTTAAGAGAATCATGGAGTGAATATGAAATTTGAAATATTAAGAGAACAATCATCGCTGCAATTCATAAAGAAGCATCGCTTCATTCTCATTTATGTGAATTTTATTTACTTCAGATTCCTTGGACATGAAACATTGTTTTCTTATAGTTTACTACTTACCTTAGTTAGATTTAATAAATAATGCTTTTGGGTCAATGAGATTTCAAAAGAGTTCAACTTCTTCATGCTTTTAATTCTAATCGAAAGAAGACGTTATCCTTAATTGGAGAAAATCCATACCTTACAGGTAAAATTTTAAATGGAATTCTTCCAATGGTAAGTTTCATATGCCCACTTTCATTCTTTCCTATTTCTGTTTCAACTTTGTTTTTAATTTTAATGATCTTAAACTCTATTTTGTAGGTATTCGTGATCCTTTTTCACACCCCTGATGGCTTAGATTGGGAACTCATTCTCTTTATCGTTTTCTTTCGGGCTTGGAACAATAATCATGATTGTTCATCAAATCAACTAAACTAGGGAGTTTCAAAACCTTTATTCTATTTCTTGAGCATTTCTTTTATCAGCAAATGATTAAATGATTTTATGCAGGATTTCCTTTGAAACAAGAAAATTTGACGCAGACGCAGACAAAGACTTCTCAATTAGCTTATTATCTCTCATCACTGATATTCACCCTTTAATTTCAGAAGCCTAATAACTTATAATTCCACATGATCAAATTTACTAGATTCTCAACAAAACATGAGCACACATCTGGTTTTCTTCTTTTATTCGTTTGTTGAGACATTTTATAGTTAATATTGTTGGGGTTTGTTTAAATTTGGGATTTTTATTTTAGCTTTTGCTTTCTTCATTCTTACATTTTTGGAGTTTTTTGATTTGTTTTTCACCTTAGTTTAGATTTATTTTTATTTTTATTGCTTTTGGTGACTCCGCTGAGATTTATGTGGAGGACATTTTCCTCACCCAACTGTGGTTGGCATACATGAGAAATATTTACTCTTTCTATTTCGATGAGTTTCATTTATCATTAAAGGAATATATTTATGGAACCATAAAACCCTCTTGCTTTAAAACTTTTCATGGAGGAACACACATCCTTTATAAGTGATATAGTTCACCTTTTCATGGAAAGAACTGATCCGAGTTTAACTCAGTGGATCTCTCCCACCCCTCTAATTTATAAAAGTCTATGGTTGATAGTAGTGGAAAAAGAATCAGGAGTCAACATTATGGAATTATTATATCCATTAACATAAGTCTCTATTACCATCCCACCTCTTTCATTCAGGTACATCATAAACTAAAAGCTCACAAATGTGCTTATCAAAAGGATGATTAAAAGAGAAATCATGTGAAATATAAATAAACTTGTTGGGGCTGTGGATGCTCATTGGAAGCGGGGATACGTTTGTATGACATAAACGAAAACTTCATCGAGGTATTGTTCTGGCTCACTGGCAGCGAAGCGATGTCAGATACCATTCATAACAATGGATATATGCTTTATCAAAAAACTCTTATCTGTACTATTGTTCTATTTTTCATACAAGGTAATTTTAAAATAAAATTTTCCCAAATTTTGGATTCGTGATTTTTACTCAAGTCTGATTTTTAGTACTTATCTTTTTAAACTCATATTTCTTAATTTATTTATGTAGTACCCATGAAAATGTTTTATTGTATGATGATTCAATGGAATCCATTATTTTAAACCTTTGGTTAAATTAAAGTACATTATCTTTAAACTGAGATAACTATTTCTTCCTAGTGTGTCGCCAACGTTGTAGTGAAAACTCAACACCCCAATTTTTGAATTTTTTATTTCAAATAATGGGGACCCTTTCCTTAAATTTTTGGCTGAACCACCTTTTATGATATTCATTTGGTTAAGTGTTCTACAATTTTTCAGAGTTTATGCTTTGAGAAATATTGTTGGAGATCAATTCAAGAAACAAAGCAAGAGACCATGTTTTAATCAATTTGCATTTTAAATACTATTATTTTTAATGCAAATTTCATCTTTTTAATGAAATATTTGCATAAAATGTCTTTCATGTTGAGCACTATTGATCAAAATTCTAGCAACAGAATCATATGTTCGTTTAATAATAATATCTCTGAATAATATCTTGTATGGTAAGATTTTATATTACCCTGATCCTGAACGTTTTCCTACTAAGTTTAATACTTTTTGGAGAGACACAATAGACCATTTCCATATTAACCTTCGAATCGGCGAAAAGAATGTCTCCTTGTATAATATGGATTCCAAACATTCATGAATTGAATGTCAATGACAGAGTTACCCATTTATTTGGTTTAGGGTTCACTAACTATTTCCTTGGTTTATTATTGAACTATATTTCTAGAGGTGGTGAGAAAGATTCTATTGGAAATATTATTTTTATTGCTTCGACTCATATCCCCCAAAGAGTGGATCCAGCTCTAATAGCTCCAAATATTTTTAAATTAGCTATCTAGTTAATTAGATTCATATATATTTTGTTATTTTCCTCTTTTTCTCTTATGCTTAAATCATATTTCTCAGTAACTATTTACTCATAAATATGTCATCTAATTATGATTTATTTTCCCCTAGATGCGGTTGTTTAATTCGTTAGATTTTGGTGTCCACCTAGCCTCTCCGCGCGAGGGCATATGGCCTCACCATGGGAACACACTTGCCTCTTGCCTGAGGGATTTAGACACGCATCACTGGGCAGGACGTCGACACCTGCATCATTCAATCCTGCATCATGTACCTTGGCTCCTGCAATTTTCACTCTGGCCATATATGGTTAATGGCTCCAATTCTCATTCTCATTCGATCCAGTTTTAATTCTAGTTTTCACTCCCATTATGTTATTTCTCTGTCCTCTACTTTGCAAGCCCCCATCTCGTCTCTGCCCAGTGCACTGCTCCTCAGCCACCCTTTGAGCTTTCCTTTCCTGCCTTGCAAGTCCATTAGTCCGTTGACTCAATGCCATGTAGACATCATATGTGATGCTGCCACGGAGGAGGGAAAGGCTCTCCCTCTCGCCCTCCAGCTCAGGCTATGGCAGAGCGATCCTTTTCCTTCTATGTGGGTTTGGAAGAACCAGAGGCCTTTGACCCCGAATTGTTATCATCTCATATATCAATTCACCTCCCGGAGGCGTATCATAGCCACTCCGGCTACGGCAACAGGAAACGCCTTCGCAAGCTGACTCTTTCATGCTCCTCCTCCCCTTGACTAAGGAAAACAATTTGTCTTCCTATCAAAAGCATGGAGGATGCTTTAGATAGTGGAGGGAGGAGCTCATCGAAAGGTGCCCAGCAAAAAGTCACAGAAGCAGACAAAGGTGCACGCTCAACTTCAACTCCAGAATTGGCTCCCCAGCTCTCCAAGAAGGATGACACCTTGTCTGAATACAGACGCTTCATAGTTGAAGAACATCCTCAAATGGAGAATCATGACATATAGGATCGGTAGTTGTAGAGCCTTGGCTCTCCTCTTTCTCAGTTTTTACATGCTCTTCTATTTTTTTTTTGTCTATCCTTCTATTTTCCAGCAAACTCAGTCACTCAGGTTTATGTTAACAGCTGGTTTCCCCAAGAAGTGCATCTCTCTTTTTGAAATGTTGAACTCACTAAGGGTTGGTTCCCCCCTTAAGGGGAACCCACATTTTGAATTTTTGAATTGTCTTCACCTAGCAAGGGTTGACTAATTCAGAAACCCCTATTCTGAAGCTCGAATGTATTTTTGTACAATATAATAGAATTTAGCATTACTTAGAAAAGAAATTATGATTTATTTTCCATTGACATTATATGAACTACTTCTTAATATTATTGCTTCATTATTAAATGTTAATAGATCTTTGAACAACATGTTTGGTAATTATAATATTAATTAATTGAACTATTTCATTATCTATATATTCATCTTAAGCCAGACATGTTAAAATCCAAAACATTTAATTAATTTTCTCTCGATTGGGTTAGATGTACATCTTCCTAATCGAGATAGGCTTAGGTTTTATTTTATTTTTCTTTCATTCTAGGATTAATTTGCATATAAATTAATAAATACATATCTATAAGTCCTCTTATCAAAGAGGAAAACTTTAGTTGTTGCTTGGCCGAGCCCCAGATTAACTTAAGGATCACTTTGTTTCCTGATCAGCAAGAATAGTCGATCTGATGCCTCTTCTCTATTGGTAGGTAAAATTCATACATTAATCCAGTAGATGTATAGAGAGAGTAAATGGACCCAATCAAACCACTTAGAACCATCATTTCAACGGAAAAGGGGTTGCTTTAAGTTCCTGGCTAGGTGGTCTCCCTTATAATGTTCAAATAGAGAATTTTGAGCCTTTAACTAAACTGTATAAATAATTGATGCTAAGACTGTATGTAAACTTCCATCACATAGACAAAATAAACTTTATATTGAGGTCATATGTATTTGTTATAGAATCCATAATTCCCAGATAAGGCATACCATAGGAATTGCATAAATAATTGTTGTGAATTTTGTATGCGAAATTCCATCACATAGCCAAAAGAAACTTTATATTGAGGTCATATGGATTTGGTATAGAATCCATAATTTTTAGAGAATACATACCATACTAACTATATAAATAATTGATGCCAAGATTGTATGAAAACTTCCATCACAGAGCCAAAACAAACTTTATATTGAGGTTATATATATAAATATTCGATGCCAATAATGTATGCAAAATTCCATCACAGAGCCAAAAAAAAATTATATTGAGGTCATAGGTATTTCGTTTAGAATCTATAATTATCAGAGAAGACATAACATATGAACTGTATAAATAATTGATGCCAAGACTATATGCAAACTTCCATCACAGAGCCAAAACAAACTTTTTATTGAGGTCATATGTATTTGGTATAGAAGCCATAATTTTCAGAGAAGACATACCATACAAACTGTATAAATAATCGATGCCAAGATTGTATGCAAACTTCCATCACATATCCAAAAAAAATTTTATATTGAGGTCATATGTATTTGGTATAGATTCCATAATTCTTAGAGAATACATACCATATAAATTGTATAAATAATTGATGCCAACATTACATGCAAAATTTAAATATAGGGTACTTTTAATATAAACTTGCAAAACGGTATGTTAGTAGCTTTTCGGTCGATTAGTTAAATGACTAGATAGAGAAAGTAGAATCAAGTGGAGAAATATGTAAGCACAATTTACATCGCATATCTAATTATGGAACTATGCATTCAAGCATCAAGCGATTAGAATAGAGGCTTAGATAACACTAGAGACCTATACTTATGGCCCCATCAATGTATATCCCACTAAGTTAACTATGATCAATGCATGTTACGAGACCTATACCTATGGCATTTTTAATGTACATCCTGCATGTGGCGTATATGAAACTGCTATCAAATGTAAGGTATTTGGAAATACTCCAACACATGTCATACAACAACGGATACTTGGGATCTTAAGAACATATTTGTATCCAAATTCATGTTGTTCAACACCCACCGACGCACATATAACACCTTGCAGCATATATCAACCAACGCATATATAATACCTTAAAGCATAAATATACCTAACCAAATCATTATCTACCCACTTGCTAGCTTGTTGGTGAGGTCAAGAGAGTCGTAGCTATAAAGTTGGGCTGGTCAAGCCTCGCATCCAAGAACCCTCTTCCAATCAATATGTTAGGTACATAAATCAAACACTATTAAGTGGTTGAGTGGTTGAGCCATGAATAAATTCCCTAGGTGGAAATAGGTAGGTGGATTTGACACAGGTAAAGGACTGAGAAGAGTTGGGATCGATCTTACAGATGAAGGAGCTAACGTATTTGCAACATATCTGGGTACTATTTCCTGGTCTTTGTTTGGAGTTATGGAATAAAATAATTCGAGAAGGGGAATACAATAATTCATGAAATCAAACACCTTTGGGAAGAACGTAAAAAACCTAAAAAAATAGTAAATCCCAAACTAAGGTCTTTGAGTCGTTTCTTAAAAAAAATAGAAATAAAAGGATCTTCTTACCTCCATATTGAATAATTATACCTTGCTCGAATGCCCTCATCCCCATAGCTGAAATACTCTCGTGGCCTCCTCGAATTCCCTTTCATCTCCCTATGGAATGCCCTCGTTCCCTTAGCTCAAATTCCCTTGTGGAATCCTCAAATTCCCTCTACCGCCATGTGGAATTCCCTCTATGAGAACCCGATTATGGTGACTACTCTGCTGTGAAACAACGAGAACCAGATTATGGTGCCCACTCTAAAATATTATGGCCTCCTTATTTTTATTATACGATTATATATAATCGTATTATATCTAATATATATAAATATATTATATAATATATAATATATATTGTTATATATTTCCTATGATTTGTGCAATTCCCGAAAATAGGTTTGTCCATTTTCACTTAACCGATGGATGGAATTTAGATTGATTCTATGCTTTCTCACATTGAGTACTAAGCCACGGGAGTTGGGTGAATGATAAGCCATCATGACCACATAGTAAAAGAGACATGCTAGTGCATGATTATTTAGTAAGTACGAATGTACCCATGTAGATATGAGACTCAAAGGAAGCGGGAAGCCAATACAACAATAATTCATTATTCAGGGGTTATCCTTGCTTCATCCTCCTAGTTGCCCACCAGATTGAAAGAGGTTTAGGGGAGGAAAGTAGTGAATATTCCAACGTCATGAGAATGGTGAAAAAGAAAATTATAAATTATTAAAAAAAAGATCCTATATGAAACTATGTCACACTTGCTATGGTGAGAGCACAAATTTTCACAAAAACACATGAAAAATTCCTCATATCCATTCTCAAAGAAATTAAGAAAATTATAAAATTTGCTACACATGATTAATCTTAATTAGGATTAATGAATTATCTCTAAATTTATTAATAGTGGTAAAAAAAACTTAGATCAGTGGTTCAAAAAAATACTATATGACTTTTATGGGGAGAAAGCAATAGAAGAAAGGCATCCCTCGATGATGTTAAAATAAGATTTTATGAAAAATTGTATGACTAGTTCCTCTACATAATACCCACTTTAATTCACGAATTTTGTATTAGCCAAGGACTTTGAAACATCATTGAATCCCAATATCCACTAATAATACTATCCAATACCTAATAGAAAAATGGAAATCTAGGTGGTAATATTTTTTGAATTCTAGTTGAAAAAATAGTCAAGAAGCTTAGGAATACTTTAGAAATGAATGGCTAATTGTGGTACCTTTCTCAACAAGTAAAAGTAATTTTGGCTTTGTGGTGGGGGTGGAAATTTGTTGGAATTCCTATAATGGAGTAGCCTTAGTTGATACACATTAAAGAGTCATTATGCTGAGGAAAATGAGGAAGTCAACTACAAGAGACTGAGAGTATGCACTATATGAAGAAAAAAAGAAAAGAATGCTCAAAATAATGCAATCATACAAGACAATGATTATGTTCACGGTGCTGGAAATCTGTCAACCAAGGGGGTCTTCCCAATGTGAATTCCAAATTAGACCTCACACCCTTTGGAGTAGGAGCCCCATGCAGAGTCCCAACCTAGCTTCCATGTGTGTTGTATATTTTCCTTGGCTGCAAGGTTCAATACAAGAGAGTAATACATAGGTATCTTCAGATCAACAAGGGAGTATCCCTTGTAAAATTTTCAACTGAAGAAAATATCAAGGTCCTTCTACCAAAGGGGAGATAAAAGTGGGCCCTTTAAAGACAAGTAATATTATTAATCTATAAAAGGCACACGAAAACATACATAATAATGAATCGTTGATCAACCAGTGAAATAGTTCACAAGGAATTTGTTGTACTAAGTTCATATGTTCCACCAGCAAATAACAGTTCGACAAATTGTAGCTGACTGGCCTTCCCCTCCACCGTGATCATGCTCGAATACTGAGGAAAAGACTAGGGAGGAAATATCC
This sequence comes from Pinus albicaulis, assembly GCA_034641835.2. Lineage (NCBI taxonomy): Eukaryota > Viridiplantae > Streptophyta > Pinopsida > Pinales > Pinaceae > Pinus > Pinus albicaulis. The sequence goes on along the minus strand of CM076575.1, from coordinate 1,112,398,086 downwards.
TACGTGCAGGTGCAAACACAAAAAAAATACTTCCAAAGCACAACAAAAGCATAAATTCGAGAGCGCACGGGTGACAGTTATCTTCCTCACATGTTTTTGCAGAATCTGCCATCGATTTCCAACCTATGAAATATCAGGATAGACCGACGGGGTAATATGCGTCGGTGTCAATGGTTTCTAACCCCCAGAGTTGAAAATTAAACACTCTTGATCAGTGGTTCAGATTGTTTACGGGGGACCGCTTGTCCATGCGCCCATCTCCTGACCCGCCATAAGGTGGTGGGGACCACCATTGACACATGTCGACACCACATGCTCCATCACACAAAGGTAAAGCGTGGAGGAAAATAGTGGTAAGGTTACTAAGCTCATGGTCGCCACATGTCCACCACACGTCCTCCACCTACCCGAAAAACTCGTCCAACTAGACCTAGAGATGCATCATTCTAGTGACGTCAGAGCTTCTTCATCTCACTAATCATCAGCGTCCACCTCAATTCCCTCTCCCTCCTACTTTTTATAATCGACTATTGTTTGTTTCCTCCAAAAATTCTACCAGTCGGGCACTAACATAGAACCCTTCTCGAACCACCTACCGCTCCAACACTCCCCTCGACGTCACTTTCAGTCTCCAACCTGGTCACTAGGTATTTAAAATTTCTCATCCACCTGTGTTTACAGTTCAATATCTGGTTAAAAAATGAAAAATACTACCCCAGAAACCCCACAAGCACGCGAGGTCAAATCTGCTCCTGGTCCTAAGCCTCTCATGGACACTCAGGCCCAAATTTGTGACCCCATCTACCCGTTTACCTGGCTGACAAGTGTTTTTACATGATGGGTTACAAATGGCGAAGAGAAGACCTCTTCAGGATCATTGACTCTCACCTATATTACCAAAAGTTCCCCTTTATTCACTACTTCCTCGAGCTTGTCTCATGGCTGTCCGAAACATATATTGAGTATAAAAAGTATTGCGTTTCCTCTCAAGGGAACAAAATAATTGAGATTACCCCTCAGCTTATCCGGGAGCCCTTGATTTAGCCTTAATCTCTTGACCAGTGGGAATTCACTAAGATAACCCTCATGTATCATTTCATCAGCCTTCCGCCGAAAGAAAAAAGTCCCTCCTTTAGATAATCATGGTTCCAGACTCGCCTGGCCTCCCCGCAGTTGATAAATTTCCCCTTTCCTTATTTTTGGAGCCGGTTCAGCCCATATTGTTTGTAATCTTTGGATTGTTAGGGGAAGATGATGCCAGTTGGGTAAATAATGTTTGCCTGGGTTTTTTGGACCTGATGACAAAGACTGGTCTCCTTTTCAATATTCTGTCATTTTTTTCCACAGCCATAAAAACCTAGCTCCAACTCTTGACCACTTCATCCAGTTTATGGTATTATTCATTGTTATTTTGTTTGTTCATGTTCGCACATGATGACAGGTTCGAATGTGTAGGCTTGAATAAATTTAATTGTAGAGGGAAGGAATCCAATTCCGTGGACCACCTCATTTCACCAGAAACCTCACGATGATGGTTACTCTGATTTTATATCAACATTCATGTCCATTGCCTATGAAATTATTCATGGTATAGCTCCACCTCGTATTTTCCTAGAATAAAAGGAACTGCTCCAATTTAGCGAGGATGTATTTGTAGGAGATTAGTACTTATTCGAGGACCATACAGAACTCAAAATGTATGTTAGCAGAATTTCCTCTTACCATCTACCATTGTTCCTTCCCATGAGAATATTTGCGCTAGAATTCATAAGTTAGTGCCTCAACTCAGACCAGATACACTTTTTCCCACAAAATAAGGGGTACATGTTCAAAATTTTGAATGTCATAGGCACCTTCATCATCAACTCAATACATGCCTTCCCAGTGATTGAACAAATCCTCAAGAAAATGGAATTCCAGCAAGAGGATGTGTGGCATTATGATCCTAAGGGGGTCATTTCTTGAAACAGAGAAAAGACCAAAGCTTCAACATACGTGAATGAGCCCAAACCTGATATTGAATGGAAAGATAAATTTAAATCATGGCCTTTGGATATAGAAATGGAGACCGAAATCCATACTATCAGAGATAAGCAACCGAAAAGAACCGTTGAATTGGTTGATGATATCGAGGAGGAGGAGGAAGTGCACATGAGAAAAAAGGCTAGGAACCAAGAACTAGAAGTTGAGGTTGAGGGAGAAGAATAATAGCTTGTCACTAAACTTGTGCACCAAGGTTCAGATCGACCAGGTTTCAAGGTAACCCTAGAAGGATCTCCCTCACCCACAGTTTCCACTTCCTCACAGGCAGTTGTCTCAGGAGATAAATATAGCTCATCTGGTGGAAAAATAAGTTATCCTACAGGAAAATGTATCAATGAGAGGAACAGGAAAATGATGGAATAGTTGAGGAAAAACATAGCTCTTCATGCACAAAAATACAACACCAAGGTCATGGCATCAATGGATTTAGAAAGGGATCAGATGGTATTATCAGTGCAACATCCATCAATGCAGTCATTGCTTGTAGGGTTGCCATATAGGACATTGGACTTCTATGTTCATATAGAATAAATCCCAATGGATGACAAGGTCAATCTACATAATAAGGTGGGGCAAATTTTATACAACAAAATTGACAAGCATGCTATGAATATTGATAAGGAAAAAAAGTTGTTGGAAAAAGCAACTACCAGGTTAAGGAAAGAGAGGGCTAATTCTAGGGCCCTTACCTTGCAGTTTAAAACTTAGAAGGATATGATCACCAAAAAGGGCCAAAATAATGAAGAATATTCAACCATAGAAGCTCTCCTCAAAAGAGCACAACATGAAAACCATGAGTTAAGGCATAAGCTTAATATGGCGGGCAGTGAACATATGCAAACTCCTAAGCTAACCCAAGTAGAAGCAGAGAACTTAATCGAAATAAATGACGAAATCATAACACTCAAGCGACAGATGGAAGAGTTACAGTCAAAGGTTCATACTCATGTCTACACAGTGGTCGTCCAAGAGGACCCTCAGAATCTCGCTGATGAGCTCATAAAGGCATTGATCAAGATCAAACTCTTTGAGGGCGAGATAAAAAATATACAGAGAGATTTAGATACAACTTGAGAAAACTTGTTCCGGAAAGAAATGAAACTAGTAGCTACCAAAGCAAATGTTGGCCTCACCTCTTAGAATTTTCAGACAGCTAACCAAAAGGTCGTAGAGCTAAACACCAAACTCAAGGGAGATATGTCCCTAGTGGAGGCCAAGAAAATGATATGAGATGAAATCATTGATGAGATGAGGAGTAATTGGGAATACGTCATGTTAGTCGATGAGAAGAAATTCATAGTTCGAGAATGCCTCAACTCGAATCAAGTCGGGAAATGGGAGTGAGGAACTCTCTGATTTCCATGAAATATATCTAGTTCGTGAATGAGCGGTTGGTTGGAGGACTGAGGCCTAATGATGTAGTGGATCGGTTGATTATTGTCATGGAATTCATGAGGATGCTTCAAAAAGAAGACGCTTGGGTCAAGGCTAAGGAGTCCCTGGAGTTAGTTGTTAAATGAATTGAGGCATTCAACGCTGAGTTCGCGAGGGTCACCAGGGCGATGTTGCTTGTCAGTTGGGATCAGGAAGGAGCGTTCATGTTGTGGGAAACATATGAAAAAATTTTGGTCGAGGAAAAAAAAGAAGTGGAATCTTCCCATGAGAAGGCGTCCATACTAAAGGGAGAAACTGTAGTGGCTTATATAAGGAAAGAGTTTCTCCTCCTGGGGTTAGTGAGACAGTTGTTCCGCATTGGGATATATTACTCGGAGCTGACTCACCTTCAAGTTACATATAGGTTGTATTCTCATGCACCCTTGCATTCTCTGGTTCTATGGAAGAAATGTGAAGACTTCATCTTCCCATCCATGGTTTGAGTTATCACACCATACACTCAAGCCTAGCAGTCTTCGCAACAACCTTGTCGTAAATGAAAATTTCTGGATTGTGCCTATGAGGCACCCTTTACTTTTACTTTTATCTTTTCTGTTTGTAATTTCAGTTTACTGTCAGCCATTTTAAATTTCAGTTATCCAACTATGCCATTAAGCACACTTAATTTTTGACAATGATGTATGTACTAGATATATCAAGAAAGAATATCCGGGTAACAGACCCTCTTTGAGGGTCTATAAGAAGATCAATGTGAAACTGAACAAGGATTCATAATTTTGGCAAAAAGTATTGCCTATTTCCTAAAATACGATTACAACATTTTTGGTCTGTAAATGTATCACTTCAATAATGACTAAATATACATGCACCATGATTCTAAACCATATGTATGTGTAGTATGTAACTCATATTATGTGCATGTGTGAATTATTTTATGTTTCTACTTATCAGATTTTATGTTATAGTAGCTACTAGGATTGTCCCTTTGTTTTCATCAATTTTTTTTATTCAAGTATTATGATAGATGCTCTATGAACAATGAGAAGATGAATGCCTTAAAAGCGCCCCCTAAATATATGAATTTCAATTTTCCCTCCCATTCAATCTAGTTTTTGACATGCTAGATTATTATTGTGTTTTAAGCCCAACATGCTAGATTCTCATCTCCTTTGCTTCTTCAACTATACTATAATTCAAAGTCTGCATATACAGGTTTGAACGACCGTGACTGGTTGTTATATGAATTGCGTCTTATTTGGTGATTCGTGGGTATCGAGGTTGTTATATATGTCCAATTAGGAAATTTTTTGAGCCAATTTTTTGACATAAATATTTAATAGAAAGGTTGGGTCATGTCAAGTCCAACTCATGACCCCGCTAATATGGCCTAGGCACTGGTCTCCTCATCAACCTAGAGACTGTCTCTAGGAGTGACAACATAAGTAATGATTGTTAAATCAAACACAACACACCTTCAACAATAGAAGTACCAAAGCCACCGATATAGTTTAATTTCCTTAGTGAAGATGAAAAAAAAATACATTGAAAAAATTCAAAGAACAGTCTTACAATATTCATGACATATGCATGAAAGTGTGTTGGCTCAACGAGCTTCTGAATTAAGTAAAAGTTCCAAGATACATCAAGACATTGAACACCACTAGCCCCAATAGTGGAGCATTAGATCAGTCACTTTCTCCTCTAAAACAACTATCTTCATGTCTAATGCCTGGTAGGAGGAGCTAAGATGAAAAGTCCTTTTCATGAACAATGAGGGTGTATATATAACAAATGGGGTAATCCTTCACCTCCCTTATCACTCTTGGACTACCCTCATGATTGTTTGGCTTCTCATGACTTTTTGACTTCCTACATGACTCTTCACATTACATAGATGAATCTTGGACTTCCACTTCATATTACATTTTCCAATATATAATTACATAATCCATAAATGATGTGCCACATGATGACTCATGCAGGACATGACATGACACTCATGACATGGACTGCATGAGTCATCATGTGGCACATCATTTATGGATTATGTAATTATATATTGGAAAATTTAATATGAAGTGGAAGTCCAGGAGTCATCTATGTAATGTGAAGATTCATGTAGGAAGTCAAAAAGTCATGAGAAGCCAAACAATCATGAGGGTAGTCCAAGAGTGATAAGGGAGGTGAAGGTGACATGGACTGCATGATGATGTGGCATTTCCAATATGTAATTCTTGTTGCTTATTTCTTTCTATATTCAATAAGAGATGTATATAATGCTTCACCTTCATGAGATATATGCTATGCTCTTCATATCTACCCTCCAAATGGTTTTGAATCAGATGGAGTCTTCATGCGGTCTTGATATTTATCTTATGTAGTAACTTAATGTTCCTTCATCTTCTTTCCTGACAATCATCTTATATCCTCATCTCCTTAGTTGTCTTCTACCTTGTACTCCATCTCTATCTCCTCCTTCATCATCCTTCCATAGAATGATAGAGTACATTCATCTTCAATCCACTAATGATAGGACGACATTAGTCTGATAAACCCCTAGTCTAAGATGATGCATGATGATCCACTGACTAAGCTGGAACCAGGTGGTAGGTCAAGGGAGAGGCTCAGTGGCTATGTAGTTGTGTAGCTCAGGAATTCAAGGGTGAGTCCTGAGCCTTGAGACTGAACAATGTGTAACTCAGGATTGGACTGAGCAAAAATATTTCGCAGTTGGGGAGCTCAGGGAGCCAGGTTGAGGGCTTGAGCACTGATTTTTCCCATTGCGTAGTTCTGGAAGGCATAGGAGCTTAGGTGATTACATAGCTCAAGAGCTCAAGGCAGAGAATTAAGCCTTGATACTACAAAATAATCATTACTGACTGGGCATGAGAGAGAAATTGGACAATTTGGGGAGTTAGTGAGCCAGGATGAGGGGTTTTGCATTGTTTCGTCCCATTGCACAGTTTTGGGAGGCAGAGAAGCCATGGTTATTGTGCAATTCAAGAGTTCATGGTTTGATCTTGAGCTCATAGACTTTGCAGTGTGCATTTTAGGCCATCATGGAGGGCTGAATTGTGAAATTTTGGAGGCAAACACTTGGGCTTGGTCATTGAAATTGTGTAATGCACAGTTGTGGGAGGAAGGAACTACAAATTGTGCAGTGTCAAGAGGTAAGGTTGCATCTTGAGGGTTGGGACTACACAATGCATAGTTCAAGAAGGTGAGATGAGGCTAAGTTGCTGGGAATTTTCTGAAATTTGGCTAAGTGCGGGACCAGTGTAAATAATGTGAATAATTAAAGGACTTGACCATGATCACACACTCAAACACTTGACGATGCAACATAGATCATTTGACACACATGAACACATAATTCCCTTTGTGTGACAATATTTGCAACAACATATGACAAGTGAACCACTAAAGATACACTTTGCAACGATAATGATGACTCTTGTGTGATAATGCGTGAAACTTTGGGAAATGAGTGTGAAACATGCCTACATAATAATTGTAAAAATTATACAATATGCATTGATATCTTGGATTCACCTGATCTAAAAATTTTCTAAAGCTAAATGCTGAATCTCTTCTAAAAATCTTTGCAGAATTAAAAACACAATCACCAATCATGTAAGCATGAAGAAAGATCGATCACATACAACACAGATAATTTCCCGAGGAAAGATTACGGTTAAAAACCCCACTATCTTCTATTGTATATTATATCATGGATCATGAAACAATTACATACAAAACTCTTCTCACAATATCCCTCAATACATCAGCTAATTTTCTCACACTGTCATACAAAAATTAGAAATTCCATTAGCCAATTTATTGTCTCCAGACAACTTTCCTTCACTGCACAATCCCTGCTGAATGCAATCCCTGAATTGATGCAATCTTGCCTGCCTTGACTGCGGAAGTATCATGGGCACATCCAATGTATGTGTGCTTGCATGTGTGCAAGTGGATAATGTCACAACTGATAGTAAACTTCCCTTTCACCTAGAACTCAACTGGGCCTCCACTGGATCTGACATGAATGCAGTTAATAATAGTAAATATTCAGTTGCATGTGAGATCACTATATGTGAATTAATTAATATTTAATCACTTGATATCTCACTAGTGTATCTTCATTTACAACTAGCACAACTGATTTTAACTCACTTAACTGAGTTAAACTATTTACAACTTGCAAAAACTCATGCACCACTGCACTTCCAACTATGTTACAACTAGAATCACTCTGTTACAACTAGAATTACTCTGCATGTCCCACCAACCAGCCTCTAACTCAAAATTCACTTAGCTAACTGATTTTCCACTTCAGTTAACTATTTTCAAGTCCACATTGAGAATAGATTATAGTTTAATGTCCATCTAAATTAAGGGATAATAAAAATAGACATGCACCTAAAAAATATCTTGTGGGCCCCACCCTAGTGTAGGTGCTTAATTTTCACTAGGATCATGGGTGCCAAAAATTTTCTTGTTGAATCTCAACACTCCCTCTCAACAAGAAAGGGATCATCCTTCACCCCGATCCTATTTCTATGGTATTCAAATTTTCTCCTAGTGAGCGCCTTCGTTAGAATATCTGCATCATGATCTTCCATGGGAATGTACTGAAGAAATATGATTCTCCTCTATACACAATCTCTGAGATGATGGTGCCGGATATCTATATGCTTGGACCTATCATGAAACACATGATTAATCGGGATTTTAATGCAACTATGATTATCATAATGAATCATTGTCGGATCCATCTGAGAACCAAACAAACCAACCAAGATCTTTCTCATCCAGATAGCCTCACATGCAGCTTGAATTGTTGCCATGTATTCTACTTCCACTGAATTGAGTGCCACGGATCTTTGCTTCCTGTTGTACCAAGAAACATCTAGTACAGGTTTGCATCAACCATGATCTAGTACAGGTTTGCATCTGCTTCACTTTTGGTGAAGCCCAGTCCGGTGAAATAGCTATCTATTCGAGTGTACCAAGCACAGGGTGCTTGCTTCAACGCATAAAATGCTATTTTGAGCCTCCACACATGCGACTCGTTGTTGAAGATCCTGAAACCTTCAGGATGATCTCTAATACACCTCTTCCTCAATGATCCAGTTGAGAAACACGGTTTTCACATCCATCTGATGAATGCGCCAGCCCATCTGCGCTGAGAGTGTAAGGATGGTCCTTATGGAAGAGTACCTTATGACAAGTGTAAAGGTTTCATCATAATCTATCCCCTCAATCTGTGAGAAGCCCCAGGCCACAAATCTGGCCTTGTATTTCTCCACACTCCCATCAAAAGCTTTCTTTACCTTGTAGATCCATCTCGAACCTACCACTGATTTATCAACCAGTCTTGGGACAATTTCCCATGCACTGTTTTTGATAATGGAGTCATACTCCTCCACCATTGCATCAACCCAATTAGGCTCCTACACTGCTTCCTGAAAGGAAGATGTTTCAGTCACAATACATTTTCTCATGAGAGCCATGTATCTAGTAAATTGGTCAAGAGACTGTCTCTGTCTGCATTGTGAAGTAGGGGCTCCTACATTCTGTGTAGCATCAAGTCTTAGCCTATCAGATTCCATGGAGCACCTTCTGCCATTTTTTATGGATGGCTATACATGAGTGGCTTCCTCCACTCCATGAACCTCCACATGTGGCTGATCCACATCTTGAGACTCATCTTTGGGAACCAACAGTTCCTCCTTCGCATGCAAGTCCAGCTCCCTCTCAAGGGACAAACGCATGGCTTTCCCCTCATCAAATTTTATATCTTGTCACACAATAATCATTCTGGTGTTTGGAAAATAAACATGATAATTATGGGGTGTTTCTGTGTACCGCACAAAAATCCCAACTTCAGCAGTCAGTTCCAACTTCTTCCTAGTGTGCTTGGTCACATGCACATAAACAGATGAGCCAAAAATCTTAAAGTGTGAAACATCTAGTTTCTTACCAGTGAAATCTTCTTCAGGTGTACTCATGCCAAGTACCCTATGAGGACAACGGTTCTGCACATAAACCGCAGTGTTGCATGCTTCCGCCCACAAACGCATTGGTAGGCCTTGATCATGCAACATTTCTCATGTTGCACCCATGATCGTTTTGTTCTTCCTCTTCGCGACCCCATTATGTTGTGCATTATGAGGTGCTATGAGTTCTCTTTGAATTCCTTCTTTTCTACCGAAGTTCTTGAATTCGTTATAGATGTATTCTGCACCATTATCACTCATAAGAGCCTTCACTTGCTTCCCCGACTCTTTCTCCACCAATGCCTTCAACTCACAGAACTTAGAGAATGTTTGATCTTTCTTTTGCATGAAGAATATCTAGCATTTACGGTAAAATTAATCAACAAATATTACATAGTACTTAATTTTTGTTTTTTAAGAAACCGAGAATGGTCCACACACGTCAGTGTGAACTCTCTCAAGGATCCCCGAAGCATGATTCTCCTTCTCATGAAAGGTGAAATTTACATACTTCCCCATGGTGAAACCCTTGCACTGATCTAACTGAGCAAGTGTTCCCATTGGAAGTCCAATAGATATATGTTGCATTACTTTCAAGGCTCCATGATGAAGATGGCCCACTTGCATGTGCCATAATTCGCCCTTATCCCAGCTCACCACTTTTTCTACCTTTCCCATCATGGAAACACAACCATCTACCTCCAGCTTGTAGATATTCTTAACTCGAATCCCTATCCTCTTGGCTTGACCCGTTGTTTTATGTTGTAGGAAATATTTTCTATCACTAAAAACAACGTCATAGCCTTTGTCCTCCAATATTGCGATTGAGACCAAATTTTTCTTAAGACTTGGAAAATGCATTAAATATTTTAATGGAAACGGTTACCTAACTCCCTCTGAAAGGTAATGGTACCAATCCGGTAGCACTGTACCATCCACTGTCGCCCATCTCAATATGAATCTGGATATCGTTCTCCTCCAAGTCACTGAAAATTTCCTTATCTCCCGTCATGTGAAAGGAAGCGCCACTATCGAAATACCACACTGATCCCAATGCACTTGGAAACATGTATGCAATCAATGAGAATTCAAGCTCAAATTGTGAGGCAAGGGCCTCACCAGCTACGGATCTAACAACCTTCTTGTTCTTCTTCTTTTGTGGATAGTTAGTTGCAAAATGCCCATGTTCGTGACAGTGAAAACACTTCACCTTGGACATGTCCTACTTCTTGCCTTTAGACTTGGATTTAGAATGGAATTTCTTCCCCTTCCCCTTATTCACCTTGGTAGCCAAAGAAAAATCCTCTTCATCATCATGCTTTAATGAAGAGCCATCTCTAGTGTTCCGCCTAAACTCCTCCTCCACCACATCTGACCATAGTCGTTCCCAATCCAGAAATTTTTCCCGTCCGTTGACAGAGTCTTCATAACTGTGCCGACTCTTAGGAAGTCCTAGGAGAGACAAACTCACCAAATCATCATCAACAACTGTTATTCCCACACTCCCCAGTTCATCCCGACATTGGACAAACTTTGTGAGATACTTTGGAATGGTGTCACCCTTTTCCATCTTGATCTTCCTGAGTTTATATTTGAGCGCCAATTTCCTATGGTCACTGCTGCTTTGGAATAAATCCATCAAAGCCTTCCAAATAGCATATGGTGTGGCTTTCCCATGGAGGCTTGAGACAATTTTGTCTCGTACTCCCTCCAACAGGATCCTCCTCGCCTTTTCCACTTTCTTTTTCCATGCATCAAGATTGTTAACATCTGTAGCATCTGGCTTAGGAACATATTTTTCAATAAATTCCTTCAAGCCATTGTCTTTGAGTACTACCTCTATCCTATCCTTCCAAGCAATGTATTTCGAGCTACCCTCGAGTGCATACTCTAACCTCAAGCCATTGAAAGCCATTTCGATCTTCAATCAGCTGTAGCACCAATAAAGTCTTTCTGCAAATTCGAATTCTATCATGTCACAAACTTAGCTCCTGCTTCACTTCTACAATTTCCTGTGCTCTGAAACCATGTAAAAATTATACAATATTCATGTATACCTTGGATTCACCCAATCTAAAAAATTTCTAAAGTTAAATACTGAATTTCTCTTTCAAATATTTGTGGAATTAAAAACACAATCGCCAATCACATAAGCATGAAGAAAGATCAATCACACACAACACAGATAATTTCCCGGGGAAAGCTTACAGCTAAAAACCCCACTATCTTCTATTGTATATTATATCATGGATCATGAAACAATTACATACAAAAATATTCTCACAAGAGCCCTCAGTACATCAGCTAATTGTCTCACACTGTTATACAAAAATTGGCAAATCCCTTAGTCAATTTACTGTCTCCAGACAGCCTGCCTTCACTACGTAATCCCTGAATTGATGCAATCTTGCCTGCCTTGAATGCACAAGTATCATGGGCACATCCAATGTGTGTGTGCTTGCATGTGTGCAAGCGGATAATGTCACAACTGATAGTCAACTTCCCTTTCACCTAGAACTCAACTGGGTCTCCACTGGATCTGACATGCATGTAGTTAATAGTAGTAAATCTTTAGTTGCATGTGAGATCACTATATGTGAATAAATTAATATTTAATTCACTTGATCTCTCACTAGTGTATCTTCAGTTACAACTACAACAACTGAGTTTAACTCACTTAAATGAGTTAAAATATTTACAACTTGCACACACTCATGCACCACTACACTTCCAACTATGTTACAACTAGAATCACTCTGTTACAACTAGAATTACTTTTCATGTCCCACCAACCAACCTCTAACTCGAAATTCACTTAGCTAAATTATTTGCCACTTCAGTTAACTATTTTCAAGTCCACATTGAGAATATACTATATTTTAATGTCCATCTAAATTAAGGGATAATAAAGATAGACATGCGCCTAAAAATAACCTGTGGACCCCACCCTAGTGTAGGTGCTTAATTTTCACTAGGATCATGGGTGCCAAAATTTTTCTTGTTGAATCTCAACAATAATAACAACTCATTATCACAAATATTTCCCCTAGAAACAAACCAAAACTCCACTTTACATGATAAGTGGCAATTCCCTTGCCCAAAGACGACACTTGCTATATGAATATAAAAGTGCGAATGACACTTGCGATATGCAAATGACGATGAAAAAAACACATGCCAGGGAAAAGATAAAATGAAAAAAACACTAATTAAAGGGAAAGCAAGTGAAACTGACATTTGTAAACATGAAAACAATACTTGTGACGATGAAAGTGCACAAAAGCAACAATTGGATAAAATCACCAAAATATAAGTACAATTGCAAACAAAGTGAGGGATTGTCGATGTCAATGTGCACTAAATATCGACGTGGATTGGACATCGCACAGGAACAATGTTGATGGAACATGCTATAATTATTCAAGCTTGAGTGAAAGAATCCGTTCATGGACTTTTCGCAGATTGAGCATGTGTGAGAAAGTGAATTCGACATTTATAATCTAGGAAGGGAGCTCAAAAGCATCAACTGACAAAGAAGTGACTATGGAATGACTGATCACAAGATCCAAAGTAGGCTCAAAAATTTGAGTGTAGGAAAAATTTTGGAGGATGTTTGTCATAGTACAATAAATTAATATTCAAAAAGTTGTAAGGGAAAAAATCCAACAAAAAAGCATAGTGATGCATGATGTTGCAAACCATCATCAATCCCAAAGAAAAAATCCTCGATAGTGGAAAGTCATTGGAGTGCTAAATCGGTATGATAATTATATAGATGTCACATGGGAAGAATCCGTGACAGTTCCTGAGATGAGTGAAGATATAAAGTTGGTAGAGGTAGGAATTATTACCCTTTGATTAGTAGAGAATGTTGAAATAATGTTGGTAGATAATATTGAAATCATAGAGGTTCATAGTTAGGACATATGATATAACGTAATCATCCAAATCCTTATGTAACAATTCATCATGTTAAATAAATCCTCGTGTTCAAGAATCCTTTTGGGAACATTTACACACACGTTCTTGATGATCTTCATAGTAGTATCAACTAGAAAACCATGTAAATGTGAGAGATGTTTTGTTCCTTGTAGGAATACCCTAGAAAAAGTTGAATTGGTTAACTATTGAAGGAGATAATAACATATGTGACTCCACATAAATTATATTAGAAGTGTACCCCTTATATGATTTAGTATTTGAGGAGGATACCTCAATTTTTTTCAAACATTGCAAGGAAGTGATGCAACCACAAACAAGACATGTTACATACTATAAAGATCAAATTTTTTAGACCGATTAAATAAAATTTCTAGTAAAATCAACCAAATTTGATCAATTAAACACTAAGAAACCTTTGACTATCCTATGAATAGCTCCACCTATTACAATATAGTAAAAAAACCTCCTCCTTAAAAAATGTTGCACCAACATCTACCTCTCTACGAGGGTGATGAAGATATTTAAAATCATTTTTTCATTGTGAATGGATATGAGAACTGTTAAATCAATTAGATTAGGCTTGGAATATGCCATAATTAGCTTACAACATGTAAAGTTTAACAATTTATTAAGGATGAGTATAATTTAAGATCAACATTTGGGGGGGATTCCACTTGAAATTATAAATCCTATGGAAACTAAGTGAATCATATAAACTATGTGTTTATTTGGAGAACTCCAAACAAGTTTTAGAGGGTAAATTTTTTCAAGGAATTTGATTACTGCAAGTAATAATGAGAAGAATTAAGTCACCTTTAAATAATTTTAATGAAACCTTGAATAAATATTCCATGTGATCAATAGAGTGAACACTAAAATTATATATAAAAGGATATAAATACTAATAAATATTTATACAAGGTTTCATACCATGAAATATTTTATGGGACATCGTTTATCAAGTCTTAGTTTTTAAATATTTATTAAAACACGTATGTTTGACTGTCGTGTCACCTAGTTCACCCGTCGCCAAACTTGACCGGTATAAAGATGATGGTGATGATGACGATGTCGATGATGAAGATTATGACATAGATGACAATGAAGGGTAAGAAGTTTTCATAAATGGAAGGGTAAGGAGTTTTCTCAACCTTTGGACTATGAAGTATTAAATAACTTCATGGCATTGACATTTATATATGTTACAATTTTGTTGTTTGATTGTCAAATTATTTTTGTGGGTCGTATTTTAGTCTCAAAACCCTCCCATATTGTCAATGCATGCATCTACCATAACCATGTCAAATTTCAGTGCATACGAGCACAAAATGAAAAAAATTCAACATTGGCCCCATTCAAGTCATGGGAAGTCATGGGTCGGCATTACTTCTTTTTTGTGGGCACCCCTTTCCAAGTAAGGCCCACCCACAAAATCATCGATTATGTTCCCCATGGGTGCCATGCACACTAGTGTTCCCTAACACGTGACACCCCCATGGGTGCCCAGGCTCCCCACCTTCATGTGGGGTGCCTAGGGCATGATTGTTCACCCTGTTGTGCAAATCAGTGAACACAAATCATTAGATCATCAATGACAACAAAATATTATCAATTTTTTATTTCCATGTTGCATGATCAATTAATTATAAACTGAATTTTAACACTGAAACATTAATTCAGTTAATTTTCTAAAAATCATTATGATACCCCCTTGTGGGAACTCTGTTCCTGGAAATTCATGGGATGAAATTACTTATTTTTTGCGGGTACCCCTTGCCAAGTTGGGTTGACCCACCAAATCATCGCACGAGCACCTTCGCGTGCCTAGCACATGACATCCTCATGGGCACCCGTGCTCCCCACCTTAGTGCGAGTGTGCGCATGGAGTGAGCATTCACCCTATTGTGCAAATCGGTGAACACAAATCATTAGCTCATCAATGCCAACAAAATAGCATCATTTGTTATTCCATGTTGCATATCAATCAATTATAAACTAAATTTTAACACCTAAACATTAATTTAGTTAATTTTCTAAAATTTATTATGAGACCCCCTTGTGGGAATTCTGTCCATGGGAAGTCATCAGCTGAAATTTATTATTTTTTGAAAGCGTCCCTTGCCAAGTCGGGCCAACCCACCAACTCGTCAAACGGGCACCTTGGCATGCCCAACACAAGACTCCCCCATGGGAACCCCAGCACCCCACCTTCATGCAGGCGTGCCCAAGGCGCAAACATTTACCTTATTGTGAAAATGAGTGAACACAAATCATCATATCATCGATGACAACAAAATATCATCATTTGTTATTTCCATGTTGCGTTATCAATCAATTATAAACCAACTTTTAACACCTAAACATTAATTTAGTTAACTTTCTAAAAATAATTATGAGACCCTTTTGTGGGAATTTTGTCCATGGACAATCATGGGCTGACATTAATTCTTTTGTGTGTGTGCCCCTTTCCATGTCGTACCGACCCATCAACTCGTTGCGCGGGCACCCCTATCGGATTGGTGCCCTAATGTGCCCAGCATGCAATGCCCCCATGGGTGCCCGAGCGCCCAACCTTCTTGTGGGTGCACCCAGGTTGCAGGAATTCACCCTTAAGTGAATACAAATAATTATCTCATCAATGACAACAAAAAATCATCATTTTTTATTTCCATGTCGCATCATCAATAAATTATGAACTTACTTTTAACACCTAAATATTGATTTAGTTAATTTCTTGAAAATCATTATGAGACCCCCTTGTGGGAAATATTTTTGTGGGTATTCATGGGATATCTTACTTATTTTGGGCGAGCACCCCTTGCCAAGTCAGGTCGACCCACCAACTCATCGCATGGGAACCCCTGGGCATTGTGAATTTTCCATACAAGCATTGCATGGAATTTTAATTCCCTTTGTGCAACTACTAGTCTAGAGATATCATACATAGTGACATTGTTCCATAACTCCACTAACTCGTTGATAAGAGGCATGATATATACATTCATATATTTGACTTGGTACTTACCTAATTGATTAAACATACAATACATAATTACTACATATATGAGTAAATAAATAAAATTATAAGACATAATTATAAGGCATAATTGGACATATTGATTAAATTAACGAAAAAATATAGGACATAATTATGAAACAAACAAGACAAATGAGATGTTATTGTGCTAAAAAAATTATTCTAAAAAAATTAATACCCAGAACAATCATTGTAAACATTATGTGCTCCCTCTTTATTGAATTCCACGAAGGAATGTTAGTTTTGATAATAAAAAAACAGGCCACACCGAGCAAGTAGATCTAGCCTCTCCAAATGGATTGACATCATAATTTGCTAATGAAATCCTAAGATTACGAGGTTCTATTTTAAACTTTGGCCACCTCTCCTCTATATTCCTAAATGCAGATCCATCTGCAGGCATTTTGAAGAACACCATCTTCACTTATATTCCTTTCATGGTAATCCATAATTTTTGCTACGCTTTTGCACCAGAAAATTTGTCGCAGACGTGGAATTATGGGGATATAACGAAGAACCTTGTGAGACACCTTTTTTTTTACTTTATCAGTTTGATATCTACTCTCATCACGTTTTGGGAATTTTTATTTCAACGAATGTTCTTTATCATATAGAATTTCATCATTAGGGCATGCATGAATAGCTTGATACTCCATTCTAATATCTTTCATAACGACATGTAAATCTCAGTAAGTACAAGGTAAAACATTTGAAGGTGGTAACAATAATTCACCTAATAATATACAACATAAAAAATATTGTATTGGTTAATATACTAAACAATATTAATCATACACATTGCACCCAAATGTTGCAAATTAATGAAATGATGCAAATCAATGTAATACCATTAAAAAAAATAGAACAATTAATTTATTTATCATGCATATAGTACTAAGTGTCAAAAAATATATTACAAAGCTCAGGAGCTGTGTCACACATGTGTTTTCCAAACCATTCACTACCTTTAAGTTGACCAAAAAAAATAGAGAGAAGAGATGTTTTTGAGCCTTCTTAAAGAGGTTTAGTTGCCATGTCAAGTACAGGAAAATCAAAAGCACAATAATCATACTATTTGTCATCATCATCCATTTAAATATATCAAATGTCTCCTGGATCAATCTGTTTCCCCCATCTTCTTCAACTATATTATCAACATCATTATCTTCTTTCATAGGATCATTAGATCGATCCTTAATATTAATCACTTCATGTTCTTGAATGGGTGCTTGTACTACAACCACCTCTTCCTTGTCGAGTAATGCTATAGGGGGGCGATACTATACAATTACAACAAAAAAAGTAATATTAGTATATATATCAAATATCGAAACATTGATATAACAAAATTTTACAAATATAATATATAAGGGAAACAAATATAGAAAATACAAAGAGAAATACAACTAATTAGGTTAGACCAAGAAACAAAGACAACAAACCAATGGTGATGCTTGTGCATTTTTATCAAGATATTTAAGAATGTGTTGAAAAAATCTAAGGAGGTTACTTTTCTTGACATGTAGGAAGTGAGACACTTTCTGAGATATATAATCACGACCATAATAAAAAAACATATTGATCTTATTTTTTTATTCATCATTATAATTTCATATTATTTCTTAATGTCATATTTTGCATAATATACTTTAAAAAAATTCTAATAATGCTCCATAAAAACCCATTATTAACCTCTAAATCCTCTAGGTCCACATTAACCCCCTAAGCATACATTAATCTCTTTCCCCTAATCCCTTAAAACCTTAACCCCTAACCCCCAAACCCTTAAACATTAATAACTCATTATCCCTAAGCCCATAAAGTAATTAACCCCTAACTCGACCTAACCTTTTAATAAACCTTAATGAAAATAATCAAATAATATTTCTAGTCCACATCAAGATGACAACATAGTTCAAACACCTCCAAAAACAATATTATAAAATAATTTTACAATAGAAAGATTATACAATTTACAATACAAAGACATACAATCTAAAATAAAATATACATAAAAATATTTACAAAACCAATCTACAATACAAATACATATAATAAATAACTTTAAAATGGATGATATTCATGTCCCCCTTCAGCATGTCCATAGTCCCTATAATTTTTTTTAGTTCATTTTGTTAGAATTCTCCTTGGCCTCAATCCCTTACAATTTCTACAAGGGAAATAACATTTTTGATCCTCACTAGAAGCCATCGATGTCGATCCCTACACATGTCCTTGGTCTCCTTGAGGAATGTTATGTGACATTTTTTGTCACCAAACTTTCAGTGATGATTTTGCTCAAAAATTAATCTCAAAATAAGCCTACAACATTTCAAAACAATCACAACTAATATATATAGAACCTATGTCAGAGTTATATGATGTTAGGGAATATATATATATATAATTTATATTATAATCATATAATATTAATATTAATATATATTAATTATATATTAATAATATTATATTTAATTATGATATTAATGCTATATTTATTTTAATTAGTTAAACTGATCAACATAGAGCGGTCCCATATTAGAAGTTGTTAGTGAAAAAGAGCCATTAATGGTGGAATTGAACAATATGCAACGATTATTTTCCATTTTCAAAAATTGGATAATACATTTTCATATTGGATATAGCGTCATATATCCGACGGTAAAAGAAATCTCGTCTGATATTTAACGACAGAAGATATTATAGGAAATTGTCACATAATCAATGGGATATGATAGTCCATCAAATATTCGACTGTTAAATATTTTTTGTTGAATATTCGAACATTAAATAACTTTCGTCGAATATTCAACGCATCTAGACGAAAAACAAAAATACTTTTAACTTCCGACACTTTTTACGATTTTATCCATTTCGTCGGATTCCGTTGTTTGAATTTTTGCCCAAATGTAGTAGTGGTTATGAAACAATTATGTCTATGATACAAACTACATTGTACCAAATCGTAGTGTACATCAATAACTTGCAATCATGGTATATTTTTTAACCATTGACATAGTCCACAAGAATTTAAGAAACATGTAATGGAAAAGAAACTCATGCAAACCATCATCATATGCATTAACCTGAAGTAAATCATTCATTACACAATGTATAACATTACCAGAGATACACAAAAACAAATAGTAAGAGAGAACGAGGTAAACAAAGAATGAATCAAATATACATGGAACACTTATCTTTCTCAAATGACTCCACCAACTGGTTGCAGCCATTAGATGTTCCACCTAACCATATATTCTGCTACTCCAAATATATAAATGTTATGTCACCCCTGAGCTAAGGTTATGAGTCCACAAGAATGGTTTCCTAGACCAACTCCAATCCCTCACAGAGAATAAATCCTCTCATGCTATCATATCTTACATAGTTAGACATCAATCCCATGTTGTCACAATTTTCTCAACCATTAACATAGCCATTTTAACTTCTATCTCTTTTTCCCCTTCGGTTCACACAACCGAAGGAAAGGAATTTCCTTCTCTACAATGCAATACCTCGAGCTATTCCATTTATTTCCAAGGCTCTAGTGCTACAATTTAAGAAATATCAACTATATATATATACTTTTAGCATGGAAAAATTCCTCAGCAATGCTAATTTATCCATGCAAGCAACTTCACGTGTTGGAAAATAACTAGTCTTAATACATAGCCAACTGGTAATGGCTCTCTCCTACAAAAAAATTATCTCTAAGAAGCGAAAAAAAGAATGGATGAGAAACAATGAGTGAGGAATCCCCTAACCATCCAAAAACAAGGTTAATATATGAATGCTCCCAATGTGGCACATGGCTTCCTAAACAAGAAGCACAAATAACTCCTTTTCTTAACTAATTTAAATTTGAATTTAAGAAAATGTGATAAAATTTGGTGTAGCTTCTCTAGCTATCCCTTTCTCTCATGGAATCATAGCTCATTATAACTCTTGTCCTTTTTTATCTAAAATTGGTCATTTATTTATATTAATAATATTCACAAACTATTACATGGCTAGGCTCTCAAAGCTTTTATTGTGTACAAACATACATTATTAATTTAGGGATCAAAACAATGGTATGATATGGACCATCAAAAAAATTCCCAAAGTGACTCATGAATACACTTGAAAGTGTTTATCCTAATGAAATTGGAAATTGGAAATACATAAACTATAATTTCTTAGAAACAAGAAGGAGGTGACATAGATGATTTAAATTAAGGTGATATCAATGATACAGAAGTTTCATATGATTTTGAATTGAATATATCTACCAACTTTGAGATAACTTCTTTTGAAGAAGTTTTTCATCATTATGAGTGGAAAGAATCAATGAAGGAAAATGATGCTCTCATCAAGAATGGGACATTGGATCTAGTGGATCCTTCATTTGGAACCAAACCAATTGGTTACAAGTGAGTCTACAAGAACATGTACAAATAAGATGGTTCACTTGAAAACCATAAGGTGAGACTTGTGGTGTAATAATTTGCACAAAAATAAGGTATAGACTAGGAGAAAAAAAAAATTCCTCCACAATAAAATGGTCTACATTGGTTCTTTATTGAATTTGGAAACACAAAATTAGGTATATGATTCATGACATGAATGTGAAGACATCTGTCTAAAATGGAGATTTTAAAGACAATGTCTTCATGTATTAACCAAAATGATTCATTGTGAAGGGTCAAGAAAATAATATATGCAAGCTCATCAAGTATTTATATGGCCTAAAATTAAGCACCTCACACATGGTATGAAAATTTAACTAAGTATATTTTGGAATCATAGCCCCTGACAACTCTTGTCCTTTTTTGTCTCCAATTGGTCATGTATTTATATTAATAATATTCACAAACTATTACATGGCTAGGAAATTAGAGATTTCATCGTGTACAAACATACATTATTCATTCAAGGATCAAGACTAAGGTATGACATGGGCCATCACAAAAATTCCCAAAGTGACTCATGAAGACACTTGAAAGTGTTTATCCTAATGAAGTTGGAAATACATAAACTAGAATTTCTAAAAAACAAGAGGAAGGAGGTGGCACAGATGATTCAAATTGAGATGATTTCAATGATATATAAGTTTCATATGATTGTTAATTGAATATATCTACTAAATACCTTTGAAGAATATGATCGTCATTATGATTGGAAAGAAGCTAAGAAGGAATATAATACTCTCATAAAGAATGGGACATGGAAGCTAGTGGATCCTTCATTTGGAACCAAAAAAATCGGATAATAGGATGGTTCACTTGACCACCATAAGGTGAGATGTGTGGAAAAATAATTTTCACAAAAATAAGGTAGGACTAGGATAAATTTTTTTCCTCCACAACAAAATGGTCTACAATTGTGCTTTATTGACTTTGGAAACACAAAATAGGTGGATGATTCATTACATGAATGTGAAGACATTTGTCTTGAATGGAGATTTGAAAGATAATCCCTGTATGTATTGACCATAATGATTCATTGTAAAGGGTCAAGAACATAAGATATGCAAGCTCATCAAGTATTTATAAGGCCTAAAAGTAAGCACCTCGCCCATTGTATGAAAAGTTAATTAATCATTTATTGGAATCATATCTCCTTATAACTCTTATCCTTGTATCTCTAAAATTGTTCATGTATTTATATTAATAATATTCACAAAATATTACATGTTTAGGCTCTCAAAGATTTCACCGTGTACAAACATACATAATTCATTTAGGGATCAAAACCAAGGCATGAAATATGTTATAACATTATTTTGTCAAAAAATTACAAAAAATTTAAATATTAATTTGTTTGCACTTTTGTAAAGGTTTTATTATAATATGTATTTATTATATAAAACCTTCATTTGTAATAAACTTTATTTTATTTAAAATTTAATAATGTGTGCTTTGAATAAATAATTTTCAACTTTCAATGGCGAGAGACGGTGCTAAAAACGAATACCTGGATCAAAACACAAACCCCCCTCGCTCATCCAAAGTTTAGAAAAGGGGGGGGAGTCCATGATTTTTTGTTTTGTTGAAATAATTTTTGGGTTACGTGGTGAGTGCTGGTGAATAGCAGAATCCACCCCCCCCCCCCCCACAACAATTTTCAAAACCACTACACCCCCCTCCACTATTCAACGTGATGGAGGGACACAACAACATTCATCAATTTTCCAAGGATTTCCAAATAATTTTCCACTTTTTTTCTTTGAATATTTTCCAAAATGAAAAAGGTTAAATGGGATTTGTTGTCAGATAATGTTTATTTAAAAAGTGGGAGAATGGTTATGGCTTAGTCCACCTAGTAAAATCAAACCAGAGGTTAAAGTTTCATCCAAATGCATCATACTCTATGTAATTTCCTCCTATTTCTCTACATTTTGTTGAAATAAGAGGAAACAAAGAAAAGGGAAAATAGATAAGACTCATCTAGAGACCAAAACCTTTCTCGAAGACTCTGTAAACCTTAATGACATGTTCTTAATTGACAGAGAAGTTAATGATCATGAACCCAAATGTGAATTTGATATTTTGAGCTAAGGAATTGGGATTTTCAATGTTTTCATGATATCAACGATGAATTCTCTATTTGGGAGTCGTTTCTCACTTAATTTAATATTCCTCAAACCCATCACTTCCTTGAGTTAGTTACCTGATGTTCTAAATGATATTTTCCAAGAATAAAGGCCATTATATGATTAGATGGAGTTCTATTATTTCATATTACTCCTGAAGTAATTTCAGAAATACTTAAAATTGTCTTTCCTTGTCAAAATCAACCATTATCTGATCAAGCTTTAAATCAACTAGTCCATACAAATTGACCCATAGTGAAATGTATTCCCTTCTAGAATCCTTTTTGCCTCATTCAGTCAAAATTTCACTGAGTAACCCTCCATATCCTTCAAATATATTTCCAGAGATATCAAGACAAACCATCTCAGTGATTTTTTGCTTATTAAGGTGCGGTGATGATTAAAATGTGAATGAAACTGTGTTAGGGTTTTTATCTACAATTTCTCCATTAAAGAATTCTATTGTATGTTTTAATTTTAGCCAATGCCTATTTGATACTATTAATGACCAACTGATAAACTTAAACCTTATTAGGTATTTTAGGTATCAATAATTCATGGTTTATTGTTCTTATACTTTCAAACAAAACAATTTTCTCATCTCCAGCTTTAGAAGCAAAACTTAGAGGGAAATTTATTGTCAATGATTTATTATAATTCTTTACTAGAAATTCATCATGAGGAATTATGGTTTTAAAACATTTTACATCAGTTTTTATCGATATGTTAATTAGTATTTTGTATGATTCAACAACCCCAAAAGTTTTTCCAGATATTAAAGAAATTGTATAGTTCAATGAGGATATGAACATAGGGGATTGGTATCTGTTTGAGAATTTTACATAAACTATATTATATGGATTTGAATTAGTTCCCTATAGATTACCAGTCTTTCTCCCTTTAAGGATTTTTGCACTTGAATTTATGTGATAGAGTCAAAATGTAGACCAAATTCATTTTTTGCCTAGAAAGAGACCTATTCTTTTTAGTTAAAGGCACAATTTGGTCCATTTGTTGTGAATATAAAAACAAAAGATAAAGAGGTTGAAATTATGTTGCAAGAGATGAAGCTTTTAAAGGGACAGAGGTGGCACTATAATCATTTTGGTAAAATTTTAGCTTTAAGGCTTGAATAGGGTTCATAAGCTTTTGCACATTTATCAAATCCTTTAATTGAAAAATAGGCCAATAAGGAAAATTTGGAGAAATATGTTTTGATGGATATCCAAGAGAAAAATAATTGTAACAGCCTCCTAAATCTAGTGTGTTGGTCACTCCTCATCAGAAATAGAGTTGAAAAGATATTTCATAAATATCTGATAATCAAGTTAAAAATAAAAGGGGGTGGGTTTTAGATTATTAAAGAGGCAAAGAATAGAGGAAGAAGAGGTTTCATCTTTAGATGTTGTAATAGGATAAATTGTTACATAGAATGAAATGGTCACAACATGCGAGCATATGCTTACTTTGGAACATTTACAATCAGCTCATGAAAAATCATCATCATCTACAACCATTAGTCGAGAGATCTTCTCAAAATTTATGGAGATCGAGAAAAATAATGCAACACTTAAAACCATACCTTACAACGAGTTTTCAAAACATGGCTGTTTTACACAAAATAGATTATTTTCAGCTTTAGATGCTGCAAAAAGGAAAGTTTCAACTAGAATTCTTAAAGCCAATAAATCAAAATGCTAAAGCTGCATAGGACTATAAAACTTCAATGTTCTCTTTTGATGTAAAGAAGATTCATCCAATTGATCAAATAGATATCCACAGGAAAATAGGGGAAATTTTATATAGTACCTTAACAAGTTCAGTAATCAGTGTTGCAAATTTGGAAAATCAATGAATAAAACAATTAGTGGGCTAAAAATGGAGAAGATGTCTTCTATTGCTAAATATAACATAATTAAATTTTTAGAAGGAATAATTATAAAGTTGGGACAGATCAAAATGATGTTAATGCAATTTAGGAAATAATCAAGATCGAAGATACATATATTAAAACATTTAGGAAGAATCTCAAGCTTCCAGTCACAAAGCGTGCCCAAACTCAAGAGCTAGAAGCTATGGAAAAGGAGAAAGAAATATTTCTTTCAGTAATGATTGAATTGAATAAAAAAATGGAAAAATTGGAATTACAAGTTGAAAAGTTACTGAAAGAAAGAGGTGAACAATTAGGAACAATAATACCATATTCTCAAATCAACAATGTAGAGGAGGACTCTTTTGAGAAATTTCTGGAAACTTTATCATTTGTTACTCTAAAGGATCAATAGATTGAAATTTTGAAGAAAACCATAAATCAAACTCAGGTGGAATTATCAAAGGAAGATGTTATTATAAAGGATGAACTTAAGAAAATTGCTTCCCTGCAAAATCAAATAGATTGGTATAGTAAACAGTTAATCGGTACTAAACCTTTGATTGAAGCTTGAAGAATGTGATGGACGTAAATTGTTTTTTTTTTTATATCTGAAGTCTAGGAGTCATTTGAAATTATTGGAGAAGAAGCTAAAATATTAAATCTTGTGAGAAAATCAGCAGATTAGATTGAGAACGAGTTAGGGAATAAACCAACATTCGCTAACATAATTATCAAGTTCCTTAATTCAAGAGGAAAATATCATCTCAGAGAACTAGAAATTATAAACATAACACTAGTGATTATGGAGATCAAGAAGGCGTTAACTAAGAGGAACTCTGCAAAAAAAGTAAAATACAAGTGAATAATAGTACAAGATGAAGTGAATTTATATAAAACAAAGGCATGCCATCATGTCAGAATTCAGAAGGGGGTAATATGCCTTTAAATGAATATAAGAAGAAATTGAATGATTGTAGAATGTATGACAATAAATTTTTTGGTTTAATAGGGCCCTTAAAAGGTGAAAGAATTTTGAAAAAGTTAATTGATTGTTTTTATCTTCATTGTGAATTCATATCTCTTTTTACGGTCAGACCTACCTTCTAGAAGAGAACTGAATTGGATGAGGCTTACAGGAAGTTAATATTATATATACATATCCAATCAGGGATGAGTGAGATAGCTAGTCAACATTCTCCCACGAATTTCTTAACTGCACTAATAGAATCCCACGAGAAGAGCATAGTTTGAAGCACAGGAGTAGATCATGTTGAAAAGTGTAACCAGGATCGGTCTTCATATTGACTATGTAATTATGTATTTATGTAAAGAAAAAGAAAAATATAATAAAATGTATTTTTGTTATACTTTATTCATGGGTTTCATGAGAAATATTTTATTATAGGTTAATAGACTTCTTCTTGATGTCTATTAGGGTTTATCTTATGATAAATATAATTAAGTGTCATGTATATGAAGTGGCTATTCTAAAAAGAATGATCCAAGACCTTGTCATAAATCTATGGAGGAAAGGCTTATATCGGCCCTCATTCAACGCTGGAAGATAAGCTCCTATATGTTGTGATCTAGTTGGCCTATTAATAATAGTTAAAGTCGGCCTACATGTTGGATGAATGGTCGGCCTAAAGACAGGATCTGTGCACTATATATATCAAAGAACCTGCGGCTCATTTGGCTAAAAAAAATAGATGTGGATTTATCTGTAATATAATAGTATTTGTATTTGAACTTAAGATCATGAATAAATGCGGGTGTAATAGAGACAAATGTGTACATACATGTGATCAAGTGTGGGTTCAAGAACAGAGGTAGATTTAGATACATATATGATCAAATGCGATCTCAAGGATGGTATTTAGTGTGGACTTCAGGAACAGGTCAATTCTGATATATATATCCGGATGAGGGTCTAGATTGCAGATTAGCTTGAAGACAAAATATATGCGGATCATTGTGAAGAATTTTGCAGTCAAGTCTGAAGAAAATATGCGGTCAAATATGAGATAAATACACTGATATACAACTGCAATCTATGACGGAATAATGTTTTTGTTCTATGAGGATGTCATGTTAAGAGAAAGGCTAAGATTTGTGTTCATGTTGTGATGCGAAGGTTAAGGGTTATTGCAGTGTGGTAAAAAGGAGGAAGGTAAATCTATGATTTACCTTCGTCATCATAGTTCATAAAATAAAGGTTCTACATCTCTAGTAAACAAAATCTCAAGTGCAAGAAAATTATAGGATGAGATATCAAATGATCTTATAATAAATAAGGAGTGTCTAAAGATAAAATTAGAGGTTGAGTTCTCTAATGATGATGTAGGTCAGTAACAGTTGGTGAAGAAAATAAGGATCAACATTGAAGGTAGAAATAGAAGTAGTGGCAAGGTCTTGGAAGCTCTAATAGGTCAAGGGTTTCAGTCTTGCTCATGGTACTTGCCATTTTGAAAGTCTATAAGAAGAATTTCTTGTGGGTTTTCCTCTCCAAGAGGGAGAGGTTTTTCCCTGGCTCGAAGAGCCTAACTTTGTGTCTCTTGTATTTTGGTAATTGACTTGATGAAAGACGAAATAAGCTAAGAAGAGAAGGCATAAGTAAATTAAGTAAGATCACAAGTAATTATCAAGAACAGAATTTGAATTAATCTCCGGCCCTACAAATTCTCAACATGGTGTCAGAGCTAAGGTATTGAACACAAGGGCTACTTGAAAAGAAGACACTCCAGGAAGAAAAGGTCAAATTTTCCATTGAAAAGTCAGATCAGTTTGCAAGAAATATTCTCAAGAAATTTCAAGAAAGATCTTCAATCGACTCATGAAGAAAATAATCTTTGCCATCAAAAAATTATATTCGAGACATTGTTGGAAGAAACATCATCTTTTGAAAATATCCTTTATCAATAAGGATCCAAGAACACTTACATTGAAGTTTTCAATCTTAGAAGAAGCTCCTGACTTCATCTTCATCGTCATCAAGGAAGATGCAAGTCAATCTAATCAAGCAAGTATCTATGACCTTATTTAAATCTGTCAAGATGACTTATTGTAAAGAAACCAACAAATTGGTTCAGTCATCAAATATTAGTGCATGGAAAAAAGGACATATTTGAATCTAATTGAAAAAAAAAATATGGGCTATATCGAAGGATCTACAATTCAAAACTCAAAAGAAAATGCTCCAGCTCATGCCAAGTAAATGAAGGGAGAAATCAGAGCCCAGAGGATTCTCATAGAATCCATTAAGGACTCACTCATTATCTATGTATCAAAACTCTAGTCTGCAAAGGAAATATATGATAAATTGGTCGATCTATTGTTTGAATTGGGAGAAATAATACTGAGATGACTTCAGCAGTACTAAATGTTCTACCGGAAAAAATGGTGAAACTTCACTTCAAGTATATACAAGAAGAAATAATAAACACCATTCCATGATTTATGGTCTCTATGTAAAATAGAAGAAAAAAGATTGAAAGCCAAAGATGATACATGATCAAGTGAATGGAATCAAGCCTTTGCAACCATGTCCAGGAAGAAAGGAAGATTCAGAAAATTTGGTCCTCAAAATAAAAGAAGAAATATGGACAAAGTATAATGATTTGGATGTAATGAACTTGGGAATTATAAAAGATATTTTCCTAAATCTGGAGAGGAAAAGAGGAAAAAGAAAGAAGCCCATGTCACAGATGAAAGGGAAGAACCTGATGTTAAGAAATATAAGAAAGAAGAAGCGAGAGATCTCTATTATGATTAAGATTATCTTCTTCTTTAAGTGATTTATGTTGGCTGTAAAATAGTATGATAGGAATAAATGTATATTAATAGCATCATTATAGAAGCATGGTAGGAGATCTTGATGAAAAATCTCCTGGAAAACCTCACTGATAACAATGGTGATGGAAGGCAGTCATCAAGATCAAGGGTCATTGTTGGCCCTCATTTTTTATCTCTTTCTGTTTATGAAATACACTTTATTTTCCATACTTTCCATCCATACACCATCATATTCACCTTATTTTTCCCAATAAATGCATATACAGGTATTTAAATTAAGGCTTTCAATTCTTAGAAGTTTTTATAAAAATTGAATTTTAAGTGCATTTTTGGACCAGATCAGAAATTCCCATAATGGCCTCATGGTTTGCATATTTGCAGGACACTTGGGCTCGAGTTCGATATATTTATAGAAATCTTGGGAACTAATATTAAATTTACACTTGTTGGTTCAATCAAATCGATATTTAATAGGCCTGGTCAAAGGCAGTCAAACATGACCTTTTTTTATGGAAGATCCCTAAGAACTAGGTCAAAAGTTCTTATTTTATGGGATTTTCCAGATTTTCATCGATCTGATGGATGAATTTGACCTGATTGGATAAGATAAGGATGGCCATGGGTATAGGAGACATTTTAGATGAATTTTTTGCATATTTTATCTATTTAAGCTTCAGCCTTTGAAGGCATTGATATGTAGAAATTGTACGACTTATCATTATTATTTCTGAGACTTTGGAGAGTTAATTGAAGACCTATTCTATTCCATTTTCTGCTCTTATATGTTGATTTCTTGAATTATTTTTTAGTAGCTGAAATCACTTTTAGTGTGCGAGGCAAGGGTGGAGGACCCCCACACCGAGCTAAGTGCACTTTCTAGTTATTTGTAGTTGCAGTTTTTGGACTAGTTTGTTTTATGCTTAACTTATTGATTGGATATATGCTAATGTTTTATGAGTGACGATGAATCTAATTGTCATTCTTATTCTTCATATGAAAGGACAATCAATTGGTTAATTTAAACATTCTTTCTATCTAATTAAGATTTTAAGCTAGAATTCATCTTTTCATGCTTTTTAATGCTTTTCTGAATTCCTGTTTTCTAAAAATAGTATTATTGATGAATGAATATGTGATGAAGGACAACCAATATCTCTTTAGTTAAGATCCTCTTCAATTATTGTTTCATACATCTTAATATATTTATCAATTGGTGGTTTTTTATTTCTAATTCATCAAGTAATCTTGTGAGAGAAGGGAAAACAAATCTCTTAAGTTAGGAGATTCTTCTATTGCTGGTTGCATACTTGAATTTAGAAATTTTTTAGTTTAGATTTAGATTTGTAATATGCATTTCCTTAATCATTGATAAATCATCTTCTAACTTGATCATAACCGAAACCCATATACCTTGGGGATGCTTCTAAGTCCTACTAGCCTAGATTAATAATAAATACTTGTGTTTGTTTACCTGTTAAACAACCTAACATTTTGGCACCGTTGTCGGGGAATCATATTTCAGAGTGGTCAATTAAGAAGATAAAAAGATATATATATATATATATATATATATATATATATATATATATATATAAACATCGAAAACAACAAAAACATATTTTTTCTTTTAAGTTCTGTTTTCTTATGCCTAGAGATAGAGATCAGAAGGGTATATTTGTGAAACAAAACCCCCCAACAACACATTTATCCACAGGACTAACAACACTAGTTGCTGGAAGACCTACTATAGGAGAGTTAGAGGAAAAATAGAGATCAAGACAAAGATTAACTTTAGTTGAAAGACAGATCATGTTAGCCTTCGAAGTAAAAAGAAAACATTCACCTAAAGAACCTCCTTCCTTAGGGAAACAAAAAGATACAAGAAAACCAATTGTTGAACAACTAGAGCAACCTGTCCTTGAATAAACAGAAGTAGTGGAAGAACACAAAATCAACCTCATATTGAAACACTACATATCTTTGAACAAGAAATGGTTGAAGAAGGAGAAGGATCAAATAGGCTAAACATGACTCCTGAACAAAGACTTGAATATGAAAGACAAAAAATGGAATGGAGAAGAAAAAGAGAGGAAGAAAGAAAAATTGAGGAAGAGAGAAAGGCAGAGGAAGATAGAAGAGCAGAAGCACTTAGAAGGATAGAATAAGAAGAAGAAAGAAGAGAAAATCAAAACAGAAGAATACATGAAAATGAACAAGAAAATAACAATGATTAGGAAACTACTTTTGGCTTTCCAATATTAGATGCAAGAGCAATATTATGAGAAGAAATAAAAATGAAAAACATTCCACCTTTTGTATTACCTAATTTCTATGGAGTGTCAGCAGAAGATCCTGATGCATTCATGTTCGAGTTTGATATCTTGTGTATAACTTATGGATATACGAATGACACACACAAGCTTCGAAATTTTCCTGCTACTCTGAAAGCAACAACCTTGAAATGGTTTATGGGTTTAGGAGAACATGCAATTGCATCAAGCTTATTGAACAGCTAGAGACTCAAAATAATACATTTTTAGAATGACAAAATAAGAAGATGAAAGTTTGGAAGAATATTTGGAAAGATTTATTTACAATTTGCAGAAATCCAATCATCATTCTCTAAGTCTTGACACCATCCGTACAATCTTTCTTAAGGGTATCTGAGATGAATATTTAGACATCCTTAATGTGAAGGGAAAAGGAGATATCTCCAATTTACCATTTGAATAAATTTCTGAACTCTATTAGAAATACTCCAGGGGAAGAGAAAAGGGTGGAAAGAGAGATATTTCATCAAGAGCTTCCAAATCTGCAGCAAGTGCAGTAACAAGAGCAGAGATAGGAAGTTTATTAGAAGATTTCAAAACATATCTCTTAAGCACTTTGGGAACACAATTATATGTCTTAAAATATAATAAGAATAAATAAGAACAAGATGAAATATTAGCAATATTTTGTCCTAAGTGTAGGAAAAAACATCCACTCAGGAAATGTCCTTTGCAAGGTATACAAGTGTGTGAAAAATTGTCCCAACTTAAAAGAGTTGCAAGTGGAAGAGGTGCAAGGAGTAGATTCTTTCTACTATATGGCACCAAGGAGACCTTGGAAAACAAGGATGCCTCAACAGTTCCCTCAAAAAAACCCCCAGAATTTTCAATATCCTCAAAATACATGGAATACACCAATTCCATGGCAGGCTTGGCCTCCAAAAAAATATCAAAATAAACCTGCACAAGGTTGGAGGGGATATGGTTATGGAAACTAGCCACCTCAGCATATGTATCCTCAACAGTATCAATATCAACAACCATACCCTTCACAACCATTTCCTCAATATCAAAAATTCCAACAACATCAACCAATGTCATTTCCACCCCAAAATCAACCAATGCTAACTCAACCTCAGCAGCTTTAACTACCTACTAACCAACCACCTCCTAGACCAACACAATTGACAGCTCAGCCAATAGCTAATACAATTAATAAGGTGGATATACCAGCATACAATGTGGAAGAGGCAACATATTATCCTACTTATTATATTCTTCCCATACAAGATGTCCACCTAAGGTCTGGGAAGGTGTTATAGAAAGATTCTCCTCTGATAATTTAAGAACAAACTAAACAAGGAGAACAAAGTCAACAATCTCAACCAAAACAGAAAATTCAAAAAGGTAAATCTATTATGACTCAGAATCCACCATATCTACAGAGATTAATACAACATAGAATCCCAATATCTTTGCCTGAATTTAATATTCTGGATGAATTGAAGAATACATATGTCAAAATTCCTTTGTTGCAGGCAATTAAAGATATTCTGAATTATGCAAAAACAATAAAGGAGTTATGAATTAAGAAATATGGCTGAAGAAAAAGAGATCCACCTACAATCCAAGTAATTGGAAGTTTAGCTATTCTCATGTCTACAAATACAACCATTTAAAAATATGTTGATCCAGGGATTCCTACGGTTACCATTTCGATCAACAAATTTTCAATTCCAAACACTTTAATAGACTTGGGAGAAGCTATAATGTTATGACTACAGAGACTATGAAACATTTGAATCTGAACAACATTAGACCTACTACTACAGTCTTGGAACTTGCAGATAGATCTAAAGTTGTCCTAGAAGGTATATTGGAAGATATCATTGTCTCACTGGATTCATGGGTGTATCTTGTAGAATTCTTGATTTTGTAGCCAAAAACAAATTTAGGAGGGGATCCCTTAATTTTAGGCAAACCATGGTTAGCCACTGTAGATGCTTACATTGGATGTAGGTTAGGAAGTATGCTTATTACACATGGAGATGAAAGAAAACATGTTACATTGTATCCTCCCGCTCAATCTCCTTCTTTATTATGATGGCTTGATGGAGAAGAACAAAAAGAGCTTCAATCTGTTCTTAGTATTAATTAAGTTTATAATTTTAGAGAGGAGGAAGAAAATGAGGACTTATTATATCTTTTCATCTCAAAACCAAACATTTCAGAGAATCTTAGAATAACTCAATATGAAGCTTCTAGTCACCTTTTAAATTAGTGTTTTTAGGAAAAATGCACTATACAAGCATTTAAAAATACATTCGAAAGTATTTTTCCTTTTAATTAAATTACCAATTCAAAGAGAAAAATCATTGAGATCAGTCCTGGGAGACATTTGAATATTGGTAATAACTTACAATCATCACAAGAGCAAGAGCTAACAACACTGTTACGAAAATATTCAAAATATTTTTCCTGGAATTACACAGACATGCAGGGGATTCATCCAAAAACATGTATCCATCACATTTACACTGATGATAAAATTAAACCTATAAGGCAACCACAAAGAAGGATGAACCCTATGATGAAAGAAATAGTGAAAGAAGAATTACAGAAAATGTTACAAGTCGGATTTATCTATCCTATTTCAGATAGTCATTGGGTTTCACCCTTAGTTGTAGTACCTAATAAAAATTGAAAGTGGAGAATTTATGTAGATTACAAAGAACTCAATAAATCTACATTAAAAGATCATTTTCCTTTACCATTTATTGATCAAGTGTTAGATTCATTAGCTGGAAAGAAATTATTTTCATTTCTTGATGGATTTAGCAAGTACAATCAGATAAAGATAGCATTGCAAGACCAATATAAGACAACATTTACATGCCCAAGGGGAACATATTCATACAATGTATTACCCTTTGGTTTATGTAATGCACTTGCTACTTTTCAGAGAGCAGTCCTTGCAATTTTTGTTGATTTGATCCATTAATGTGTAGAATTTTACATGGATGACTTCACTGTGTATGGCAGAACATTTGATGGTTGTTTACAAAATCTCGAAAAAGTTTTGAAAATATGCATAGAGAGAAATCTATCACTCAGTAATGAAATTTTTTTATTGATGCTAACTGAGGGAATAGTGTTGGGACACCATATTTCTTATTCAGGAATCAAGGTGGACCCAACAAAAATTCAATTCATTGTGAATTTAATATCACCCACAACATAAAAATAAGTTAGAAATTCCTTGGGTTATGCAGACTACTATAGAAGATTTATTGAAAATTTCAGTAAAATAACTTTTCCATTATTCAAGTTTCTTGCGAAAGATGTGGAATTCCAATGGACAAATAACTGTCAAAATGCACTTGAAAAATTAAAAGAAAAATTTTCAATTGCACCCATTCTTCGGGGACCTAATTGGTCTTTTCCATTTCATATTTCAATTGATGCATCTGACACTGCTATCGAAGCATCACTTGGACATAAAGATAATCAGTTTAATTATGCCATATATTTCATAAGCAAAAACTTAACACTGGCATAATTGAACTACACTGTTACAGAAAAATAAACGTTAGTTGTAGTACATGCAGTAAATAAATTTAGACATTACATAATGGGTTTTCAATTTTTTATCCACACGAATCATTCAACCATAAAATATTTAATGAACAAATCAATAAAAAATGGTAGAATAACTAAATGGTTGTTATTAATGCAAGAATTTAACATTATTGTACAAGATCGACCATGTAAGGATAATCAAGTTGCAGACTTTCAATCAAGACTTCATTCACCTTGTGATCCAAATCCAGTATCAGATAATTTTCCAGATGAACATCTATTTGCTATAAATATCAAAAATCCATGGTTTGCAGATATAGCCAACTATTTATCATCTGGCATCCTACCATCTCATTAAAAAAATAAATAGAAAATAAGAAGACTTAGAGAAAGTGCTAGATATAGTTGGGTCAATGGTGATCTATTTTATACTGGTGCTGATCTAATAATTAGAAAATGTGTTAGAGAAGATGAAATTATTAATATTTTGAAAGCATGTCATGACGAGCCATGTGGTGGTCATTTTGCAGATAAGCGAACATCATACAAGGTGTTGAAACTTAGCTACTACTAGTCAGCCATCTTCAAAGACTCCAAGGCCTATGTGAAGAGATGTGACAGTTGCCAAACAATTGGGAGACCAGTGGCATCAAATGAAATTCCATTAAAGCCACAAGTACTGATTGAACCATTTGAGTAGTGGGCTCTTGATTTTGTAGGACCAATCAACCCTCCATCAAACAGAAATAAGTACATCCTGGTATGTACAGATTATGTAACTAAGTGGGTGGAGGCAAAGGTAGTAGAACAAACAACAAAAGATATTGTTGTGTATTTTCTGTTTGAAGAGATATTTGTAAGGTATGGAGTTCTGAGACAGATATTAATTGACCAAGGCATACAGTTCACATCAAAGTTTGTTTGAGATCTTACGGAGAAATACAAGATCAAACACAAAAAATCAACTCCGTATCATCCTCAAGCAAACAGACAAGTTGAATCAACAAGAAAATTCATAGAGAACACCATGACAAAGACTGTGCAAATGAACAGAAAGGATTGGTCAGAGAAATTGAGATATGCACAATGGGCATATAGGATAACATGGAAAAACACAACTGGGTTCATTCCATATTAGTTGGTGTATGGAAAAGAAGTCCTATTACCCATAGAATTTCAAATACATACATTCAAGCTAGCAGTAGAATTGGGGATGGAATTATCTGAGGCACAACAAAAAAGAATCATGAATTAAATCAACTGGATGAGATATGACAACAAGCAGTAGACAACACAACTCTTGTGCAAGAACAAAGAATTAAATGGCATGATCGATTCATAAAGAATAAAGTGTTTCAAAAGAGAGATTGGGCACTATTGTTTCACTCGTTTAAAGATTTTAAAGAAAATTTTACGACTCATTGGCTTGGGCCATATGAGATTGAATAAATCTTTGACAATGGAGCTGTAAAGATAAAAAAAAAAAATCAACGAAGCATCTATTTCATTTTTCATTAATGGACATAGGCTTAAATTTTACAATAAGCCTATAAATAAAGAGGATTTTACGAGAAAAATTTCGACAGATACTGATCTAGAACTAATGGGACAACATAGCAATATGCCTCCCATAATTCCAGAAGAATAAGAAGAATAAATAAATAAGTATATATATATATATATATATATATATATATATATATATATATATATATATAATAAAAGAGTTTGGTTGTGAAAATACAGGAAACTAGCACAATAGAAACTCGAATTCATATCGGAAAACCGACTTGTTTGGCCAATATGAATTATCTTTTTGTTTTGATTTTACTTCAATATGAATTTTGCAGATTTACCCTCCAAGACATGTCAGACTTGAGGACAAGTCTTAACATCAGCTTGGGGGAATGTGTGTAAAGTACTTAGAGCACTACCATGGTTAACCATGAGTTTTTATCCACCATTGAGAATGTGACAAGTAAGTACCTTTAACTCAATCAATGCCACCTTAACCATTAAGGATGTTGTCATCCCCTAAAATGTGATTGGTTCTCATAAAGTGAATTTTGATTGTACATTTTCCTTAGGAGGCCCATTTTAGACCTCAAAATTCCCCTAATGAGAAGGGACCTAAAAAAAAAAATGTCATAAGGTACCTAAGCTACATCAATATTGAAGATCGTGATAGAAGGGACCTAAACAACATCATTCATAATCAATAATCAGATGCAAAGCATAAATAAGTCTCTACAAAGTCTGGAAGAGCCATCGTTATAAAAAAACACAATGTTGACCATCATGAACATCAAAAGGTTTGAGGGAATATAAGTACAGTAAGTAAAATATTCCTCTTTAAATTTCTTTTCTTTTTTTGAAAATATTCTAGAATTGTTAAAGCTAATTTAATACTGATTATGCATATTCTACCTACATTTTTCATTACCTACATTTTTCTCACCTACATTATTATCCCTATTTTTATCCATTTCCACACCACTATCCTAACCATATAATAAAAATTCCATAATCCTACATATTTCCTATCCATACCATACCATAGTAACCCTACTTTTTCTAAATAAAAAGATCATAAACAAAAGGCTTAGCATCAAACCTTTGTTGGACCTACAATAAACAAACAAGAGGTCAGTTTCATTGTAAATATTTGATTTTAAAATATGACCATTCCATTGGTAATTTTTAAAATTAAATACAAACCCTAAATTTTAAATCATATGATGGCGCACTATTCGAATTTCAAAAACAAAAACAGAGATGCAAAAGTGCAATCATAAATATGATTATGAGTTAAGGTAATGGAGCGGAAATGAAATAATAATATAAAAAAGTAAATGCATATGCAACAAACTAACCTAAGTATGGTGCTATGAAATAAAAAAACAATGAATTACATTGATGCATATGATATGGATGGATGGGAATATGGAGAATCAGCGATGCATGTACAGTGGTGGAACGAAAATATGACGGTGCATATTTGATGAGGCATGATGTGTTTCAATGGAGAGAGGAATGTGGACATAGTGACCAGCACAAGCCATGAGAACGAAACATGAAAGAGAACTGTGTAATAAGTAAATCCGAGGACTTGATGTACACTGTGGAGTTAGCACACCAAATCAGTCAGGAAAGGTAAGCCATGGAGGCACCAGTCAAGCGGTCGATGAATGGTCAAAGAAATTCAAAATGCAATATTACAAATGTTGTGTAGACTATTGAGAGAAGAACCTTTGCCATTCTAAGACCTCAAACTACTGAAACATTGTGTGTTTTTCACCATCATTTCCCTTCGCGGGCTTAGTGAGAGAAGGAATTTCATGTAATCAAAGCACACATCCAAGAAACTCTATGAAAAATGAGTTAACAAGAGAAGACAAGGGAGAGTTGTGAGGAAAATAGAGGAAACTTAACGCAATTAAGAGAGCAGGAGATATAGCAGTGAGAAGGACAGAGGGATAAGAAGATTTGACTAAGATTTCGGGCCAACATATCCGACAGATGTGTCAAGCAAGCACGCTGTCAAGATGCAAGGATCCCATGAAGAAAGAGATAAGAGAAAACCCATATTTTCTTGTTTAAAACATTGATTATTTGTATGATTAAATCTCAGGATTGTTGAGTAAACTGTGAGTTATAAATGGAGTGGTTTTTCCACAGTTTTTAAACTTTTCATTTCCTTACGATATGTCACTTCCACCACTCACAAATTCTCTGCCACTAGTCAACATGAAATCATTCGTTGATTGAATGAGTAAATGCTTGAGATATTAAGCGAGATTTTGATAAGTTGGTGTTGCTTGAAACACAGGAACTCTAGTCAAACTAAAATAAAAATCACGAAGATCATTGTAGAACAAGTAAACTTGGAAAATGTCTTCATATACAGTCTTCAATTTCAATTTGAATGCAAACATAGAATGGAGTGTTTGAATTGAAATACACAGTGAATTCATTTTGAATGGGTTGTGTAGAAAATTCATTTAATTTGCATACTCAGTGAGAGAATTCAAACCAATATTTATTGTGAATGTTTGGTTTAAAAAGCATAGTCAACATGTTTTTGTACACCAGAGAGCAAAGTTTGGTGAATTTCGAAGATACAATGAACTCATTTTATGAGAATTCTTAAGGAAAAAGTGAGCCATTTTTTCGACATTTTCTTGCATAATAGAGAGCTTAGATTAAATATGATGATTTTCCTTAAAAGAAGAAGTATTTTATATGAAATTGAAGACAATGTTGTATTAAAAAAAAAAAAAAAAATTACACAGTCAAACAAAAGATGGAAAAATCTATAATTAGAGGCAGAGGATTTATATTTTGAAGAGACAAAAGATCAAATAAGGAGAGTAGATTATTAAAAACATGATTTTTTTTTAATGTTTTTATAAACTTCCCTACATCAAATCTTTGTGTCTGTATAAGAAGTAAGCTCACTTCTTTCAAGAAAATAGAGGATTGGTTTCACTTACTTGACAAAGGCAACAAACAGAGGTAAGCTTCACTACAATGATGAGATCTAGCACACGAATTTTTGTTTTTCAAAAATGAATTTGATGACAATAGAGGGGTATATTAAATGGTTTTCGGAGAACATGACATCAAGAATAGGGCCTAAAGACTTTCATATTGAACATTGGGATAGAGACATAGTTGAAAAACTTTATCAATTAGGCTTAATAGGCTTCCTTCAGAAATTCAAAGGGTATAATGAAGATATTACAAGGGAGTTTATAAATAACTACAAACAAGATCAAACAATGGTGGGAAATTTACACATTCCCTTAACTCCAGAATAAATTTCTCAAGTCCTAGAATTTCCATTATCAGGTGAACATTATCACAAAGGTTTGAATTTTAAGGACAAGG
This sequence comes from Pinus albicaulis, assembly GCA_034641835.2. Taxonomy (NCBI): domain Eukaryota; kingdom Viridiplantae; phylum Streptophyta; class Pinopsida; order Pinales; family Pinaceae; genus Pinus; species Pinus albicaulis. The sequence continues at coordinate 1,112,358,686 of CM076575.1, read as the reverse complement.
GATGGACCTTCTTCCTAGACAAGAACAGAAAGGTATCTTTTAACAGGAAAAAGGGGATTCCCAGAGAATGGTTCAATGAACCTTGGGCTGAGTTAGTATTGATAATCCAAAAATTCTTCACTTGTGATAGCAGACATAGCATAGTGCACCTATACCGCATTAGATTGATACATCATATCAAGGGAGACATAAGAATTAAATTTCCATACTTATTTTTAGAAACTTGATGAGATGATTGAAAATATGAAATCTGAAACAAAAGTTAAGGAGTCCCAAATTCATCATCAAGGACTCATAAAAATCATTTTTAATTACAAGTTGAGGACTAAGGGTATGATTTGGAAATATTTCCTAATGCAAAATAAGTTTCTAGAGCAAGCCATACAAGACAAACTCAAACCAATGCAAGAAATAAGGAATATAGTGAATTCACCTCTATATCCAAAAACCAGATCTAAGAAGCAACAGGAAACAGTCATGTTAGAGAAAGAGACATCATTCTTGACCATTTCTAGGAGACAAAGAAAGAGGAATTTAGCAGATATAAGCAACAAAGAAAAAGAGACAGAAGTGAAAATCATTGAGACATCTCCCTTGACCAAACAAGCCAATCAAATTCTTGAGATATTGCAGTAGGAGGTTTATAAAAATCCAGTAGAAAGAGGCTCGTATTTTGACAATGAAGAGATTGAGGCTACTTTAGTTGCCAAAGATACCAATGAGGAATAAAAAGACCAAAACCTTAGCAAGATCAAAGAGTTAACTGATAACCTGGAGGTAAGCAGGATAATGGAAATGCAAATGAAAAGAGAAAATGAAACATATAAGACACATAATGAAAATTTTATTAAAGAGAATGAGAAACTAAGTGAAGAAATGGGAAAATTGAAAGCCAAGAACAATATTCTTTACATACAAGCATTTAGATGGCTTAAGGAGAAAAATTCTTGGAAGGTCAAATATGAGAAGCAGAATGTCAAAGCCTCAATATACAAAGAAGAACAACACAAAGGTATGGACTATATTTTGCATGCAGTACAGCAGGAAGATTTAGGGTCAGGAACATGATCAACATCAGAACTCAGGAGGCCCAAAAGGAAAAAATCAAGCATGAGGACACGCTTGAACATTAGCTTGGGGGAGATGTTGGCCCTCGTTTTTTATCTCTTTTTGTTTATGAAATACACTTTATTTTCCATACTATCCATATATACACCATAATATTCACCTTATTTTTCCCAATAAATTCATATACAGGTATTTAAATTAAGTTTTTCAATTCTTAGAAGTTTTTATAAAAATTGAATTTTAAGTGCATTTTTGGACCAGATCAGAAATTCCCATAATGGCCTCATGGTTTGCATATTTGCAAGACACTTGGGCTCAAGCTGGATATACTTATATAAATCCTGGGAACTAATATTAAATGTACACATGTTGGTTCAATCAAACAGATCTTTAAGAGGCCTAGTCAAAGGCAATCAAACAAGACCTGTTTTTATGGAAGATCCCTAGGAACTAGGTCAAATTTCTTATTTTATGGGATTTTCCATATTTTGATGGATCTGATGGATGAATTCGACCTGATTGGATACGATATTATCTTTTTTACATGGCTATAGGAGACATTTTAGATAAATTTGTTGCATATTTTATCTATTTAAGCCTCAGACTTTGAAGGCATTGATATGTAGAAATTGTATGACTTAACATTATTATTTCAGAGACTTTGGAGAGTTAATTGAAGACCTGTTATATTCCATTTTCTGTTGTTATATGCTGATTTCTTGACAGAAAATTTTAGTATTTGAAAGCACTTTCAATGTGCGAGGCAAGGGTGGAGGGCCCCCACACCGAGCTAAGTGCACTTTCTAGTTATTTGTAGTTGCAGTTTTTGAACTAGTTTGTTTTATGCTTAACTTGTTGATTAAATATATGCTGATGTTTTAAGAGTTTCGATGAATCTAATTATCATTCTTATTCTGCATATGAAAGGACAATCAAATTTTTAAGTTAAACATTTTTTCTATCTGATTAAGATCTTAAGCTAGAATTCATATTTTCATGCCTTTTAATGCTTTTTTGAATTCTTGTTTTCTAACATCAGTATTATTGATGAATGAATATGTGATGAAGGACAACTGGGATCTCTTTAGTTAATATCCTCTTCAATTATTGTTTCATACATCTTAATATATTGCTCACAAGTGGTTTTTTATTTCTAATTCATGAAGTAATCTTGTGAGAGAAGGGAAAATAAATCTCTTAAGTTAGGAGATTCTTCTACTGGTGATTGCATACTTGAATTTAGAAATTAGTTAGTTTAGATTTATATTTTTAATATGCATTTCCTTAATCATTGATCAATCATATTCTAACTTTATCATAACTGGAACCCATATACCTTGGGGATACTTCTAAGTCCTACTAGCCCGGATTGATAATAAATAATTGTGTTTGTTTACCTGCTAAACAACCCAACAGTCATCAACCCATATACCTTGGGGATACTTCTAAGTCCTACTAGCCCGTATTGATAATAAATAATTGTGTTTGTTTACCTGTTAAACAACCCAACAGTCATCATGGAAACAGGTGCTGACACTCTCTAATGGAATTCTCTATGGATTCACTGATTAGAAAGAAATCAGAAAGGTTTCATCGAAATTCTATGCTACATAATTATGGGAGTAGGATGTGATGACATATTGATGAAGCAGATCAAGGGCATGAAGTTCTTCATTCTAGTAAAATTTCTACAGGATGACTCAAAGGAAAAAGGTATGAGGTATATATAATATTTATATGTTGACACTAGATGCTATGAAGTCATGTCATATGGTTGCATATTATGGAATTCTATATTTAGAAGTATGAGATATGGAGGAGTATCTCTCACGGTGCACTCGAAGATGAAATCAACATAATATATCCTCATATGGAATATGATGTGGTTGTATATGAACAAGGAGCTGGAAAATGGTAGTTCCTCGGAATGAATATGTGCAGAAAGGAAGAGATGATGAAGTGCAACCATGTCAAGAGGTAGTAATCATCAGGAAGCCAAGAATATGTGACTAGAAGATATCTTGGGAGGATATGTAGACTCTGATAGAAGTCTGGTAAAGAAGAAGACACTTGAAAAGACATATCATTAGGAGATGTGTCAATATGAATAGAGGATTTCGATGCCTACAGGAATATGTCAAGGTGAAAGCTCATCACTGAGGTAATTTTTGATTTAAAATTTCATATGTATATGTTTATCTAGATGATTTTATGTAGGGCTGCCAATCATGTGGAAGGACATAATATCCTTGGGAGATGGAAATAAGCATGGCATAAAGGAGGACCAGATAAGGAAGTCAGATGAATCACTTTCTAATAGATGACATGATTCATGGATGAAATTGATGGATAATTTGTGCCTTATGAAGCTAAAATTTGAAGATTCCTCAATATTGAAACTCATGACATTGAGGGGAGGAATTCTTCATAAGCAGTTGGGTGCCTCACCATTGTTGCTGCAAGTCCCTGATTGAGAGGGATCTTGGTGATAAGTTTCTTTCTTGGAAGAAACTTGGATTATATCCTTCCTGAGTTAAGAGGGAGTGACATATATGATTTTCTAATAAATGTGTTATGCACTAGACTAGGACTAACAGTCGTAAGTCTCAGTGTAAACCATGTGGAGAGAATGGATAGACACATCATTTTGGTCTTCACTTGGGAAGACAGAATGGAGGATTGGGTAATCATCTTGCATTTTATACTCTTTGAGAATGTGATAGTGAATTCAAGATAAGAGTAGTCAGGGACCGATATTATTTGAGGGCTAGCTACCCAAGAGAAGAATAGTCCAATAAGGTCATACTTTGGGAACACCTGGGTGGAGTATGTACCTTAGAGAGACAATGACTATGGTGTCTATAAGTCATGTGTCTCGCCAACATTGTAGCCCATTGTCTCGTCGAGAGATGGGGTTTTTAGTCAAGGCCTTGCACTAGGAAAATGCTTGTTGATATGATGCTATACAGATGTGATTACCAATCCGATTCTTCTTATGAGATTCTTCAATTTGAAAGTGACCATGTACCTGTATTAATACCTCCCTAGTTAAGAGGGAGTGTTGAAAAGTGTAACTAGGATCGGTCTTCATATTGACTATGTAATTATGTATTTATGTAAATAAGAATACAAATATAATAAAATGTATTTTTGTTATACCTTCTTCATGGGTTTCATGAGAAATATTTATTATAGCTCAATATTATTCTTGATGTCTATTAGGGTTTGTCTTCTGATAAATGTAATTAAGTGTCATGTATATGAAGTGGCTAGTCTAAAGAGAATGCTCCAAGACCTTGTCATAAATATATGGAGGAAAGGCTTATATCATCCCTCATTTAACGTTGGAAGATAAGCTTATATACATTGTGATCTAGTCGTCCTATTAACAATGGTTAAATTCGTCCTACATGTTGGATGAATGGTTGGCCTAAAGATGGGATTTGTGTACTATATATATCAAAGAACATGTGGCTCATTTGACTAAAAAAAAGAGATGCGGATTTATCTGTAATAGAAAAAAATTTGTATGCGATCTTAAGATCAAGAATAAATTCGGTTCTAATACTGAGACAGATGCGTAAATACCTGTGATCAAGTGCGGGTTCAAGAACAAAGGTAGATGTGGATACATCTATGATCAAATGCGGTGTTAAGGATGGTATTTAGTGCAGAATTTAGGAATAAGCCAATTCTGATATATATATTCAGATCGGGGTCTAGATTGTGGATTAGCTTGAAGACAAAATATATGCGGATCATTATGAAGAATGTTGTGATCAATTCTAAAGAAAATATGCGGTGAAATCTGAGATAAATACACTGATATACACCTACAATCTATGACGGAATAATGTGTGTGTTCTATGTGGATGTCATGTTAAGAAAAGGGCTAATATTGATGATCATGATGTGATGCGAAGGTTAAGGGTTATTGCAGTGTTGGAAAAAGGAGGAAGGTAAATATATGACCAAGTTCTCTAATGGTGATGCAGGTTAGTACTAGTTGGTGAAGAAAAGAAGGATCGGCATTGAAGGTAGACATAGAAGCAGTGACAAGGTCTTGGAAGCTCTAATAGGTCAAGGGTTTCAGTCTTGGTCATGGTACTTCTCATTTTGAAATTCTATGAGAAGAATTTATCGTGGGTTTTCCTCTCCAAGAGGGAGAGGTTTTCCCTGGCTCGAAGAGCCTAACTTTGTGTCTCTTGTATTTTGGTAATTGACTTGATGAACGAATAAATAAGCTAAAAAGAGAATACATAAGTAAATTAAGTAAGCTCACAAGTAATTATCAAGAAGAGAATTTCAATTAATCTCTGACCCTCCAAATTCTCAACAGATCAATGACATATATTATCTTTTATTTATTAGACCCCATTATTTAGTTTTTCAAAGCAACATTTTATTGTAATTTTGTATAAGTATGAAAAAGAAACTCATTTCAAGGGTTTGATTTTGGGTAGAGACAAACTTGTATTTTGTAAAAGCTTGATGCTCTCAAAGTTTATCAAAGGCTTTTGGTTTTAGCATATGACATTTTTTTTACTGTGTGTGTTTTCCCATGTTTTCATATTCTAAATATCTTGTACAATTTGAGACTATGTGGAACATAAGAGAGGCTAAATTGAGAATTGACTTCCCGTATTTTCCCTGGAAATGTTATAGTCAACAATAAGTAGAAAATATAGATAGATTGTTTATAATTATCCCTCTAAAACTAGAAATTGTTGCCCTGGTCCCATGTAATTGAGATGTGTACTATTTTTAAGCTATTGAAGAACCTTCTTTATGATTTCTATTCTTATTAGGTGATATAAATATTCAGATTGAGCATGAATGTTAATTGATATTTTCTCAAGTTTTCCTTCATCATCTTTAAAGTTGTTATATTGTAATGATTGGATACTAACACTTTTATTGGACCTATGAAAGGGAGGGATTTATGTTTAAGTAAGGTTTTTGAAACCCTTAGAAACCATTTTTATTAAAATCCCTCATCCTAATTCTTTGGTACATTTTCCTAGCTAGGAATTGTCTTCAAATGACAACATCAAATTGGCATCATTGTTGGGGAATGAAGAAGCGAAGTTATTTATACATGGGACAACGATTAAAATCAATTTATTGATGGTGAAAAATAAGTTGGTAGGATAATATCATTCACCTAGAGAACTCCATTGTATACAAATATAACATCTCAAAAGTTTTACTAGATCTAACCTAGATCCTCAAGAAGTTCCACCATGATTAGATCCATATAAATTGGTCAAGAAAGACACTCGCTTAGGCTTGAATATTCTTATTCTTCTATGCCTCTAGAATCATCTTCCTAGCCTTACTTCATCAAATATAAGCCTCAAATCCTTGATTTTTATTGAAAGGTCTTAGATATTCTTGAAAAAGGAGTTTCTCTTCAAACATATTTGCCAGTAAATCAACTTGAATATTTTGAACTTACTAAAACAAAGCCTGAAAAACCTGAAGTTAAATCAGAAGACTCATTCTCTTTATTTTCTCACACGGTCCTTATTTCTCCAATATAACCTGAAGGAAAAATAAAATTATATCCCAATCCTATTTTTCTAGAAGTGCAACAAACCTTGAAAAAACAAGTTATTCTTCCTTAGAAATCCCCAAAGCAGCCTAAATCTCCAGCTTCACAACCTACAATGGTTGTAGTGGGACCAATTGTGAATGTTAGATATGTTGCATTAATGTTTATATTACAACTACATTATTTTCCACAAGGTATTTAAAGTATTTACCAAAATATAATGGTGAAAATGAGATTAGTGTAAAGGGTCAATTATCTACCTTGATTTATTTTACATAAAATCTAAATGTTGAACATGATGATTTTTATATGAGGTTATTTGTATAGTCCTTGGAAGGAGATGTCAAGAATTGGTTCCGAAAATTACATGCAAATTATATACACACTTGGAGAGATTTAACAAATATTTTTATTAATAAATGGGGTGAGAAAAAAGATCTTGTCTATTATTTGACCGAATTTGGGGAAATAAAGAGAAATGTTGGTAAATTTGTGGAAAAAATTCTTAAAATATTTAATAATATTTACAACAAGATGACATCAAACATCATTCCTTCACCAACAACAATTAAAGTTAAATTTGTTGCTACTTTTGATGATGAATTTGCACTAATGCTCGGGGAAAGGAAATCAACAACTTCCGCAGTTATGAAAATAGATGAAATTGAATTTGATGCAAACAGGGTTGCTTCAGGAAAATTAAGGGCCAAGGCAGAGATAACAGAGAAGAAGGCTAAACAAGAGTTTGCTTCTTCAAGTGAAGAAAATGAAGAAGGATATCAAAAGATAGATGAAATAACCATGATGCTTATAAATTTATCAAACATGATCACTATTGTTGCCACTTGAATCAACACTTGGACTGCACCAAGTGCCTGACCAGACATATCCTAAACTCTAAGGAAATTTAATGATTTGTTTTATGAGATTGGCAGATGGTATAAATTCTGATTCACTGAAACGAGATTTCAGTCAAATCCACAGTTCTACTAATGAGGGTATTGGAATCCGATGTGGTAGCAGAGTGCAAGTTTGTAGCCTATTAACAAAACAACAATCTATAGAATTCTACAGTAGGTCTACAAAACAGAAATCTACTGCATTTGGTAGAAATTAACAAAAGTAGCATTTTGACAATATTCCATTAAGAGAAAGCTATTTCTATTCTTACAATATTCTCACTGAAATATCATGAAGAATAACTATCATGAGTGATGCTCTTCCACTGTTATAAAATATATTTTATCAGGAATACTCACTATGTGAGACTAACAAAAACTGATAAAACACATAACATGTTTAAGAAATTGATAAGAACGCATAACAGCATAATGGTTTACAAACTGAAACTGAAAGAAAGAAGATATGGAAACAAAAGTAAACTTGAAAATACACACGGAAAATTGGTAATAAGTCCTTAGTAGTATCATTCCATTTCATTCACAAAAATATTATAGGTCATATGAGTAAAAATTATAAAACCACCAACCTTTACTTCATATCAATTTGGCATATATATACAAAATATGATACTGTCATCTCCACAGAAAAAGGTATATCTATTTCAAAATTTATTACAATCTCGTGTAAGAGATAAGGCTTATCCCTAATATTAAATACAAAGTGATATATTAAAACTAAGCTAAACATCATGAAAGTTATCAATCTGAAATGGTTGTGTGAGGTGGCAGCCTATTTGAAGACCACTCTTACGTTTTGGTGCAACCAATCTTCAACAAAAAGTGTAAAAACAGTGGGAGTGACATGTGGTTGTCTCCTTCAAACGTGCAAAATAGAACCTTGGTATTTCGGAGAAGATTTGATACATGACACCTCGCAGCATCCATTGCAACTAAAAAACTCCTCCATTTCACCTATTTAATGTCACCATCATGATATCAAACAAAAAAGTAGCCCCTTTCCATCACATGTTGATATTTCAAAATAATTGCTACCTTCACAGAAAAGTTACCTATATCCGGAAAACATGGAACATTAACCCAAAAAGTTTCTCCAAAGCAGCCTTGTTCTTCATTTATCAGAGGTCTAGAATAGAGGAAAAAATCCTAATGGCCTCTGCTTTAGTCACCCTCTTATCAAACCTCTTTCTCTGTGCTTGACTCTTTGACTAAGTCTCTTTCTTCCTTTCAAATTTTTCTTCTAGGCTCTCTTCAATGTTGATAATTTCATCTCTTAATTTAGGATTGGCAATCAACTTGTTGTTCAGCCTGAGTTTATTTTTGGGTCTAGTACGAGGTTTCTTGACATAGGGATTAGGGATGAATTTGGACCTCTTACCTCCATGTATGAATTTACTAGACTCTGCCTCCTCATCTTCTGATTCTGTGTACTCAGGGTCAATTTTGTCTTCATAGGGGGAATAGGAGTGTATCACAATTTCCTTCCTCTTCTTGATCGAAGAACAAATGGAGGAAACTAATTTAGCCAAAGTAGGCTCTTCTTCTATGATATGCTTTGACATTTTCTTTTTTCCTTTCTTAAGAGAAAGTAAAACCTGTGAGAGAGTGGACTCTGTGAGAGAAGTACCATTACTTGGTTTTTCTTGATGAGATAACTCAGGAACATGGCTTGAAATTTTCATCCCAGGGTTGACTTCCACTAGTGAAAAAACAGGCTTAGGTGCAAGAAGTCCATGGTTGACTTCCACTGGTTCTTCTGCCATGAAGAGTTTCTTCTTAGGTTGGCTCCGTGAAGAGGAGGCTATTTGTTCTTTGTCCTTGGACATAGGTTTCTTAGGAGACTTTTCATTTTTTTGTTGCAGTTTCTTCTTATATTCATCCATGAAATACCTTAGGGTTTGGGGTTCCCTAGGTGAGATACTAACATGAACTTCATTAATTGGTGACAATGCTGGTATATACATAGGATTTTCAGGCTTTCTAATTGAGCTTCTAGTTGGCCTTTTAACTGGGATGGAGGTAGGGTCAACTCGACAGAAGTCTGATGAATGTACAAAGTTATATGGTGAACTGTGAGAAACAGGGGCATCACTGGTTTTCTCATGGATGTCTCTTTTCTTTGGCCTCCCTACCCTTCTCCTGGAATCTATGCTACCAAACCCTTCTTCTCTTAAAAACCTATCCCAAGTAATTTTATTCTTTCTGAGATGATAGAAAATTAGAATTTTAATCAGCCCTCTGTGATACAAATTGTGCAAAGAGTAGTTTGGAATTTTCTGTAGCTTTAGGGAGATTTTGAGCAGAGATTTAAATAGAAAATAGGGTAGGTTCAGAGATTTATCTCATGAGATGTGAGCAAGGAATATTAACTAATAATGATGAACAGAATAAAACCTCCCCTCGCATGTGATGTATTTTTGGACTGAGGTAATAACATGTTGCCACTCGGCCTTAAGACAAAAAATGTGAGCAGTTGGATTCCACTTAACATTAAAATATTCGGGCTTAAGGTAAGAACTTACTTCTTTAGGCAACGTTTTTCTTTTAAACCAACATTCACCAGTTGCAAAAGTTTGGGTAGCACGAGCTATGATAGCCTCGGAAATGGTGAATATTTTTCTTCCTAAATTGACCTTTTCACCATCGAAAGTCTCGGCGAAAGCCTAAGCTAGAGCCACGTTCTCCCCAGAAAAATTTTGTAGGAATTTTTACCAGCCAATGGATTTTAACTGTGGTTTATCCCTAGCATCCACGAATCTTGTATTAATTGGTTCCGACCTATTGAAATTTCCTCCTTTACCCATTTTCCAATAGCTAAACTACTCACAAACCCAACTGTTGAACTCTGGTTGCAATACTATCCACGAAGCCTTGTTTTTCCTGCTTTGAAAACTAAAACTGCTTGCTGGAGGAATGTTATCTATTTACCTGTAGCCTGCACAGAGGACTTAGGTTGAGTGAAAACCGAGCTCTCTTCTCTAATTTCGCGCCTGCAATTATGGCAAGGAGTAATGACATGTTTTGAAATAATTAAAAAACAAGCGCCAATTCATCCACTAAGCTTCAGACTCCACATTATCATTAAATGTCATATTCCTCGTACTATGATTTCTTCTTGACTTAGGTGAAATAGCTACAGGTTAGCTGCTTAGGTAAATTAACCATTCACTAATAATAATCCCCTTGGGTCAAATAATAATTAATATTAATTAAAATAATAACCATATTCATAGCATAGGGGTCTTCAATGATATTCAAACATGAATGGTCCTTGCCTTTAAAACATTCTCTGCTGCTCCTATATGCTTGATGAATAATTGTATTTACCTATGAATAATATAACCAAAATCTCAGTGAAATAGCCACGCTTTTCACTGTGTGAATAATATAACTTTCAATTTTGAGAAATAGTTTCCCTTTATTGCATTACTTTTTTGACAATGAAATCACAACAGAGGTAGCTATATTCTAGAAAAGGTGACTGCAACTTTATTTCCCAAACGACGACTAGCCTTCGCCACTAACATAAGTTAAAATAGTGATTTTAACTTATTTTATGACTTTAAAACACTAATGACACTTATTCACTTATAAGTACCTTGATTTTGGGACTCTTTTTTACCTTTGTTGGAAATGACTCAAACTTGGACATGGACTAAGAAATTAAGGAAGAAAAAAAATTTGAAAACAGTGACACAATGGAAATTACACCATTAACATTTTTAGTGCTAAAAGTGGCTCCTATTCGTGATGAAGTCCTCCCTGTGAGGCTTCAAGGACTGTAGATTTAGTTCCTCAAAAACTCTTGAAACTTAGAAGACTTCTCGAAAATAAAGACTAGGATTGGCCATTCACTGACTGGACTCAAGACTGACTATATATACAAACATAAGTACTAATGGGCATGGAGTTTATTGACAAGTCACCCTAGATATTTACAATGGAATGACTCAACTGACTTACTAAACAAAGAACTTCTTGAGAAAATGACCATTGACTAGGCCTCCAGTCAGTTGATCATCATCCAGATGTTTGAGCAGAAAAGTATTGTTCTCCAAAAATTCAACAATTCTAAATTGCCCAAACCACAAATTGTCAAACTTACCATGATTTCAATGGTATTCTCTCCTAGCATCCCAATGAAACACCAAATAATTCTCTTGAAACAACTGCTAATTTGCTCTTTTTTCAAAAACAGATTTGACTTTAGCCTAATACTTTTGTACTTTTTCCAGCAATGACTCTCTGATTTAGTGTGCCTCTATCAACTGTAGCACTCTCCTTTGGATTGGATTTTCATCATCACCTTCATCTTGCAGGAACTTCATCACGGGAAGAGCTAATTTCAAAGGCATTACATCATCAGTGCCATATACAAGCTGAAATGGAGACATTCCAATTGATTTTTTCCCACTTACTCTATCTACCCACAGAGCATGTACCAACTTAGTGTCCCAATTTCTTTTATTTTCAGGCAGCATTTTCTTAATGATCCTCACCAAAATTATATTGGATGACTCAACTAATCCATTACCTTGAGGGTAATAAGGCATGGAATGATTCAATTCAATCCCATATTGCTAACAAAAGTTGTACATATTGGCAGACTTAAAGGGCATTGCATTATCAGTTACTAAATTTTGTGGAAAACCAAATCTTGACATAATGTTTTCCAACAGAAATTTGATAATTACCATATCAGTAGCATTCCTGGTTGGTACAAATTCAATCCATTTAGTGAAATAGTCTGTATTTGTGAGAATCCATCTATGTTGTCCTAATGAAGGTGGATGAATTTCATCGATGAAGTCTAGCCCCCACTGTTGGAAAGGAACATATGTTGAAATAGGAATGAGAGGTAATGGTAGCAATTTCTTTTTACCAGAAAATTTCTGACATTCGACACAAATCCTGACTTTGTAAAAAACATCAAATAAAAGAGTTGGCCAATAATAGCCAGCTCTTAAGATTTTGTTTGCAATGGCTCTCCAATTCAAATTCCCTCCACACACTCTTGCACGTATCTTTGTCATAATCTCCTTAGATTCTGCTTCATCTACACATTTTAGTAAGACTCCAACCGGATCCTTCCAGTAAACATGGTCTTCCAAATTGCAATACTTCACGGCTCTCAATTTAAAATCTCACCTTTTAGACTTCTCCATTTGAGGTGGACAATTGAAATTTAACAAAAAGTATACTATATCCTTGTACCAATCTGAATTAAATATTTCAGAATAATTATCAATACCTTCTCTGTCTTCTCCTTCAGTTGCCTCTACATTTAGATTTAAAGCTTTGCAGCTAGATTCAACTATCAAACGAGCCAAGCCTTGGCCTTTTATCAATTTAGTTGGTTTGATTTCGACATCAAATTCCAGAATTTTGGTCAGCCATCGTCCCCTTCTTCCATATGTATCTAGTTGTAGTAACACATATTTAACAGTGATATTGGGCATAAAAGAAACTATTTTTTAATGTAGCACATAAACTCGAAAAGACTTCAAAGCATTAACTAGTGCATATGCTTGTTTTCAGTCAAGTTGTACTTTAATTAAGCATCCCTTAAAGCGCAACTGAAAAATGAAATAGGTCGTTCTAAACCTTCTTTGTTCTTCTGTAGTAAGACAGTTGCAATTGTTTCTTCTGAAGCATATGAAAAAATCAAAAAATATTTTTCAAAATCATGACTAATCAAAACTGCAGCTTTAGTCAAGGCAGACTTGATCATTGGAAAATAATTATTTTCTTCATATTTCCATTTAAATTATGCATATTTTTTCAGCAAGACATTTATGTGTTTGATCAGCTCTGCAAAGTTAGGAACAAAATGCCTCAGAAAATTGATTTTCCCTAAAAATGGCAGCAATTATTTTGTATTCCTTGGCAAACAAATCTTCTGAATATCTTCTACTCTTCCCAGATCAATACAGATGCCACCTTTTGTTACAATATGTCCCAATAATTTACCTTCTTGGATAGCAAAAGATGACTTTTTTGGGTTCAAGGACAAACCAAACTTTCTAAATTTGTCAAAAACTTGTTTCAAATGTTTCAAGTGGTCTTCATCATATTTTGAATAGACTATGATATCATCCAAATAGATGACTACAAATTTGTCATTTTCTCCGGCAAAGGAAATATCCATTTCCCACTGAAATGTTGTGTCTGCATTAATCATACCAAATGGCATTTTTTTGTACATGAATGTACCCCAGGGTGAGGTAAATGTTTTATTTTCTCTATCTTCCCTGTCAACGGAAATTTGATTATAGCCTAAAAAGCCATCAATCATTGATAATCTTTTGGACCCTACAACCTTCTCCAAGATATAACCCATCTTGGGCAGTGGATAGTTATCTTTCAATGAACACTGGTTCAAGTTGCGAAAATAGACACAAATTCTTATCTCTCCATTGTTTTTCCGAACCGGGACTATATTAGCTACCCAGTTAGAAAATATCAAAGGAAAAATTATCTTTGCTTCCCATAATTTTCTGATTTCTTTCTCAATTATTGGGAGCAACATGGGATTGATATATTTGATTTTTTGTGCTACAGGCTTTGCATCTATTTTCAAAGAAATCTTATGCTCCATTTTGCTCCTATAATAATTTTTTAGCTCACTATAAGACCATGAAAAAATATCAACAAATTCTTTCAGCAGTTTGATATATTTTGTTCTAGTTTCAAGAGAAAGGAATTTGGACACTTTGACTAATTTTCACTGATCTTTTGTACCAATGTTACATTCTATTGTACTCTCTCCATCAACTTTGTTTTCGGGCTTGAGAAAAACATCATTATTATCGAACAGTCTTTCTAAAGGAACTAAACCCTTGGGAATATAGTTATTTTTCAGATCTATAATGTTCTTTCCAGCCATGGTTTTCTTAAAAGAGCTGTTATTTTTGTTTTCAACAATGTCCTACTCATCATCAATTTGTATGTCTGCAAACTCTTCAACACACTCTAAAAAATTTTGAATTTCCTTGTCATCCTCAAATAATTGCCAGTGTTTGATGTTATCAAGAATTGAAGGTTTGTTATTTATTTGAACAGCATAGGCTGCCTTGACATCTAGAGGAACTTTGAAATTACTAGCAGCAATAGCTAGTGAATCCACAATTTGGTTTTCTTCTCTAGTGACAAAATTTATATTAAATTCTGAAAATTAATGCTCAATCAAATCCCAGACTTCATTCCTATAATTATTCAATTTGGAATTTTTCACTCGGTAATTGTTTCTCACCTGCTTAATCACCAACTCTAAATCACCAAAAGCAATTAGTTTTTTTTCTCCCAAATATTTCGCTGCCTTCATACCCAACACAAGTGCTTCATACTCAGCAGTGTTGTTAATGGTAGAAAATTTCAGTTTATATGATATAGTTACCTTTTGTTGAGTGGGAGAAATGAGGACTACACTGGCTCTCAATCCTTCTCTTGATGAGGCTCCATCAAAGTAAAATTTCTAGATCCCTTCTCCTTCTAAATGCTGCTCATTTTCACCTTGAAAGTGTTGTTTTTCACTTATTTCGGGCTGGAAATCATTATCATCAGCAGCAAGGTGCAGAATTAATGACCCCAATTCCTTTTCTTAAACATATATGGGATGCTTTGAAGGATTAAGTTGATCACTAATGATGTAGGCCATTTGGGTTTCCCTATACAGCTTTCTGAATTCCCCTCCAAACATTGGGATGGTGGCATATGACATGTCCATCTGAGGGGTACCTCCCAATTTCTTAGACCAAGATCTGGAAATTAACATTCCAAATCTAGAAGGAATGTCTACAACTACAATGTCCATCACTAAGCTCTTCATAGGTAGCTAGGTAAGGGAAAAAAACCAAGTCCTTGATCATTCCTAGACACTTGACTTTTTTGGAGTTAAAGGTGTAGAGGTCATGGTATTGCTTAATGATATCTAATACCAATTCATCCATCACTTTCTTTGGCATGATATTGTGGGAAGCTCTAGAATCTAATAGAAAATTATGCAGCAATTTGTCATGTATATTTAGTGATAGGTAGAAAGGCGGTGAGTTATCATCATTTTGGTCTTGGACATGACAGCCTAGATAAATAGTGGGATGCTCATCCTCAAGGTTGACTGAATCAAGAGCAAGAGAAGGTTGTAGCATACTTTTAAAAGACTCTTTATATCCGAAAACAAACAAATCCTTGATATATCTTCATATTCTTGCAATTTCAAACATGTTGACTGTGAGGTTTCTCCTAGAAGGTTTATTTCTTCATTTTATTCTTCATTTCCTTTTTGTTCTTCTTCAACAAAATTATTCAAAGGAGGCTGAACATTTTTATCATCTGCATTCCTCCTTGGGCATTGTAGGATTTGTTGAGGTTGAAAAGGCCTCCTGAAGGGAGCCTGATTTCTATTGGCTTCATTTTGATTGGCTGTAGCATCTGGTTTATTTTCTACGTCTAATTTTTTCATCTTAGAGGCAAGTTCCTTGATCAAATTGGACATTTGATCGATATTTTCTTGCATTGTAAGAGACTTAGAAGAAGAAGGTTTTCTTCTTTCATCTTCTTTTTGTCTTTTGTTGCCTTTTATTCATCCATTTATAATTTATTAGAAGCCATGAGATTATACTGCACTCCAATTGCAATCGCTTTCATACTCATCAATGTTTGTGCTTTTTCAGCCCTCAACCATAAAGCAAACTCAAAATCTAAAGCATTTGCAAAATTTATCATAGTTGTAGTCTTAGTAGGTTTAATTTCTTCAGGAATTTTCTGATAAATCTTATTAAACCTCTCAGTAAAATCAGCTAATGACTCATCTGTATTCTTCTTTAGAGTTCCTAATTCTGTAAGATAATAGACATAGTCTTCCCTATCACCCCAATGCTTCACAAATATCTCCTCCAATTCATCAATTCATGTTATTAAGTTTGGAGGTAGACTTCTAAACCATTTACGAGCTTCACCATCCAAGCTTTGAACAAAGAGCCTTAACCATACATCTTCATGTTTAATATTCTGATTGTCAGCATAACTATAGAAATCCACTAAATTTTCCTCGGCAGAAACTCCTTCTCCCTCCCCAATGTATTTTGGAAAATATTTCAAGTAATCTCCTTGGGGAAGTGGATGCAAGGGTTGAGGGAGAACAAGTGGCGCATATCTTGCAGCCACTATCTGTTGCATCCTTGTAAGGGTAAGATGAGCCATATTTTGCTGATGTACAATTGATGTAGCTATTCGGAAAATAGGAATTACAGTTAGTGAATTTTGATTCTGATTTAGGACAGCAGAAAATTGGAGATATTGAGATGATTTTTTAGGCTTTGGAACTGAAAAGAGTGGGTTTTTCAAAAAGATGAATAGAGGATGTCTTGACTTCTCCTTCCGTAGAAGAATCATATTCTAAATTTGTCTCTTGAGGGGATGGAGCTAATTCAGCTTTATTTTTCTAAGCAGGGAAATTAGATAGTTAAAATTAAGGCCTTCAGGTACAGTCTCTTCTAGTGTATGAGAAGAAGATGACCCAACAACTGGATTTGGAGAAAAAGGAAAATATTCTTGCTGAGGGGTGATAAGAGACTGGCATTCAAGATGAGTTTGAAGGAAATTTAAAATAGTTTTGAAGTCTTATTTTGTCAAAAAATCCCTATCAATAAAAGGTGCAATAGCCAATACTTGTTCTAATTCCCCTTCAGTCAGCACAAACTCTTCTGATTTCTTATCAACACTTAGAAATTTAGTTTCTTCCTCTTTGACTATAACAGTACTTATTTCAGATTTACTAGGTGACGAGTGAGAAAAAATTTCAGCTGAGCCTAGGTTAAGAACATTTACTTTATTTTCTAGGGAAGTAGCTTCAATTTGAGATTTTTCAGCATAATATTTTGAAACTAAAACCTCTTTTGATTCTAAAGTAGATGAAGGTACCTTTTTCTTTGGAACGTACTTTTTGCGTACATTCTTCACTGACTGAGATGTGGCTTCAACTAATTTATGTTTTCCTTTTGCATCTTTAATGATCTTCTTTGGGTCAGCAACTGGAGTCACAGTTGGAGATCTCTTATTCTATTAGGTCCCTATATTACTAGTATAGTCCCTTATTGTTGTTAGTGTAACCCCCTTATTATTATTATTGTACCCTTGTAACCCCCATATTGTTATTATTGTGCCCTTACATTATTATTGTTAGGTTGGCTAGGATTACATTGTGGCCCCATGGATTCCTATATATAGAAAGGAGGTTTTGTAATTTGTATAATCCAAGAATTGTTCATTCATGTAATGTATTGGAGGTTTCCCCCTCGAAGTGGCTTATTTATAAGGTGTTGATATCTATTTTCTTCTATTTTGGAGCTGGTTTCACAACATTTGGTATCAGAGCTTTGGATTCTAGGGTTTTCACTGCTCCAAACCGTTCATCGTGGAATTTTCGCTATAACTTTTTTTCTACGAAGATTCAGAAGCTAAAATTTTGAGAGTGCGAAGCTGAAATCCTGAGGAACATCATCGCAAAATTTCAGAGCTTTATTCACAATATTTTCGGAGATATGATCTATGGAAGTTAGGGCTTTTTGTAGGCTCTTGAATTTAACCTAAATAGGTCATTGCGGAATTTGCGCTATAACGTTTTTTCTACGAAGTTTCAGAAGCTGAAATTTTTAAAGAGCGAAGCCGAAATCCTAAAAAACGTCGTCACAAACTTTCAGAGCTTGGTTCGCAATATTTTCAGAGATATGATATGTGGAAGTTAGGTCTTTTTCAGGCTCTCGAATTTCATCTCAAAGAGGTTACCGTGGGAAAATCTTCATAACTCTCTCTCTGAGCATCGGATTGGAATGCTGTAATAAGTGGCCACAAGTACACGTACTATAGTTTCTTTTCTATCAATTTCAGATCCAAATTAGGAAACAGTGACACGTGGAAATTCCTACAAGTTCACTCTACTGAACCAGTCCATAATTGGGTCATTGTGGTAGATTGGACATAACTTTGCTTTGAAGAATCAAAATCACGTCAGACCTATGATATTTGAAAGAAGCTTTAGAGGGATACTACAAGACCAAATTTCAGATATTGAGGATCTGCAATTACAGAGATAATTCAATTTCAATATAAAGCTCCTCAAAAGCAAGTAAAAGGTGTGTATTTTTTGTTCCCGAATTGCATAAGTCTTGTTTGAAGAATCAAGTTGAAATGATTCCAAGGGAATATTTTAGAATATATATCATTATTAGATTCTAAAATGGCCCCTAAAAATAATTCAACACACATTAAGCCTTTAGAAGGCTCTACTATGACTCATGAAGATGAAGAATGACAACATGACATATCAAATTTACAAGAGCAAGTGCAACAAATTTCGCTCTCACAAAGAGCAACAAAAAATGACATGGATGGTTTGAAGAAAGGCATGGAATCTAATATGGATGGTTTGAAGAATGGCATGGAAGCTAAGATAGATGGCATGGAAGCTGGCATGGAATCTAAGATGGATGACATGGAAGCTAAGATCAATGAAAAAATGGAAAACATGAAGAATGATCTAAAAGCAGACATGGAAGGTTTGACAAAGTTGATACAAGAAATGTTTCCTAATGGTGAAAAGATATTAGAGGAAACTCATGATGAGAACAAAATAAATGTTAATCGTGATTTCATAAAATCTAATGTTGGCGGGAAGAACCACCATATTCCAAAAATGGATATGAGGAAGTTTGATGGAAAGGATCCTGTAACATGGATACTAGAGATGGAGCAATATTTTGATCTCCATAATGTGCAAAACACACAAAAGGTACGCATTGCAACTTTACATTTAGAACAAAATACATTTGTATGGTATCGATGGCTTTACTCCCGTAAAAAAATTGTCACTTAGTCAATTTTTACGGAGGAAATGATAGCACATTATGAGGATACAAAGAGCAACACCTTCTTTAGCCAATTGATAAATCTCAAACAAAAGGGTTTAGTGGGGGAGCACATTGAGGACTTCCAAAAATTGAATATAAGGGTAACTGATATTCCAGAGGAACACATGATTGATCTCTTCATAGGTACCTTAAAGGATAACATCCAACATGAAGTTTGCATTTTGGAACCTGATTCATTGGAGAAGGCATTCAGGTTGGCAAGAAAAATTGAATGTAAAATTATGGCGACAAGGAAGCCTACCACTCACTTATATAAAGAGGGAAGTGTTGCTACTCCTAGATTTCAACAACCTACAAGGTTGACACCACAACAATTGAAAGAAAAAAGAGAAAAAGGGCTTTGCTACAGTTGTGATAGAAAATACACTAAAGGTCATAAGTGTGCTGAGAAGAAATTATTTTACATAGATTGTGAAGAGGAAGAAGAAAATGAACAAGAAGAGGATATACACCAGGAACCAGCCCTAGAAGAGGAAGAAATGAGTCCGACCATATCGTGTAATGCATTGGCGGGAATTACCACTCCTCAAACTCTCAAGATAGAAGGACATATCAAGAATAAAAAGGTAATAGTGTTGATTGATTCAGGTAGCACCCATAATTTTATTCATTGTAAGGTAGCCAAGGAATTGAATTGTTTCCTATACCCAGCACCAGAATGTCAAGTGATAGTTGCAAATGGAGGAACTATAAATTGCTCTGGAAAATGCCATAATATCAAGCTAACCATGGGGGAATATGTATTGACTAGTCCAATGCTTTCCATTCCTATGGGAGGTGCTGATGTTGTACTAGGAGTACAATAGTTACAATCTTTGGGGACGGTAGCTTTTAATTTTCAAGAACTTTTCTTGAAATTTTTTTCAGAAGGAAAGGAAGTCGAATTACGGGGTATTGCGGGGAAGCCAGGAAGGATAATAAGTTCTAATGTCATGACAAAGCTTCTAAAGAAAGAACAACGAGGTGTAATTGCACAATTATGCTCACTAGAAGTTCCAACATCAAAATCATCTATTTCTACATATCTCCAACAAGTCTTGGACAATCATTCCAAGGTGTTTGAAACTCCCAAAGGACTCCCACCTATTTGTGATCATGATCATGCTATTCATTTGATTCCAGGAAGTGTTCCTCCAAACATCCGGCCTTATAGATATCCTTACTTCCAAAAGAGCGAAATTGAACGTATGATTGCAGAAATGTTAGAGGCGGGTATAATTCAACCCAGTCAAAGTTCTTGCTCTGCTCCTGTAGTATTGGTACACAAGAAGGATGGATCATGGCGAATGTGTCCGGATTATAGGGAGCTCAATAAGCTCACCATTAAAGACAAATTTCCCATTCCTGTGATTGATGAATTATTGGATGAATTACATGGAGCAATTTATTTTACAAGTTGGATCTTCGTTCAGGATATCATCAAATTAGAATGAAGACTGAAGATATTCCAAAAACAACATTTCGAACTCATGAGGGTCATTATGAATTTTTGGTCATGCCTTTTGGCCTTACTAATGCACCTTCTACATTTCAAGGGTTGATGAATTCCATTTCCAAACCCTTCCTTAGAAAATTTGTGCTAGTATTTTTTGATGATATACTAATCTACAGCAGGTCTTGGAAGGATCATGTTGAACATGTTGACAGGGTGCTCAAACTATTGCAGGAGAAACAATTATATTAAAAAACATCCAAATGTTTCTTTGGAGTACAAGAGGTGGAATATCTGGGTCATATTTTATCTCATGAGGGTGTTAAAGTAGACCCTAACAAAATTAAAGCCATTAAGGAATGGAAAGTCCCCACAACCATAAAGCAGTTGCGAGGATTTCTCGGGTTAACAGGGTATTATCGCAAGTTTGTTAAGAATTATGGGAGAATAGAAGCACCTATAACAACATTATTGAAGAAAGATGCATTTTCATGGACTCCTGAAGCAACTAAGGCCTTTGAACGTCTTAAAGAGGCAATGTGCCTAGCACCAGTCTTAGCTACGCCAGACTTCACAAAAACCTTTGTTGTGGAATGTGATGCCTCAGGAAATGGAATTGGTGCGGTTTTAATGCAGGAAGGAAGACCCATTGCTTTTGAAAGTCGTCCAATCAAAGGAAAGTATTTACATAAACCTATTTATGAGAAGGAAATGTTAGCAATACTGCATGCACTAAAGAAATAGAGAACTTACCTAATGGGAAGACACTTCAAGGTAAAAACTAATCATGATAGTCTTAAACACTTTTTGGAACAAAGACTATCTTCAGAAGAGTAGCAAAAATGGGTCACAAAGATGTTGGGTTATGACTTTGAAATAATATACAAAAAAGGGAAGCTAAATGTTGTTGCAGATGCACTCTCAAGAAAGAATGAAGAGGTGGAAGCATTGCTTTGTGCCATTTCTATTATCCAACTAGATTGGATAACCGAAGCAAGAGATGAATGGAAGAAGGACGAAGAAGTGTGGACACTCATTCAAAAGTTGCAGCAAGATCCTAGTATATATGATACATTTAGTTGGAAAAACGATTCCTTATGGTACAAATATCGCTTATATCTTTGTAAGAATTCCCAACTAAAACAAAATATTCTTTTGGAATTGCAGACTTCTTTAGGAGGACACTCAGGATTTTTAAAAACTTACCATAGGGTGGAGAAAGAATTTTTTTGGGATGGCCTTAAATCTGATATTCAAAAATTTGTGGCGAAATGTTTGGTTTGCCAGCAGAATAAAGTTGAGACAATTAAGACCCCGGGTATTGTACAACCTTTATCCATTCAAATTCAATTTTAGGAGGAGATTTCAATGGATTTTATCACTGGTTTACCTAAGTCCGAAGGAAAGAGTGTAATCATGGTGGTAGTTGATAGACTTACCAAGTATCCACACTTTTGTGCATTATCTCATCCATTTAAAGCAAGTACAATTGCTACTACATTTATGGACACAATTCAAAAGCTACATGGAAACCCAAGGGTTATTGTGAGCAACAAAGATCCCATTTTCTTGGAAATTTTTTTGGACGGTTATTTTCTTGTTTGGGTACTCAATTAGCTCACAACTCATCTTATCATCCTCAATACGATGGTCAAACATAGATAGTAAATAAATGTTTGCCAGTATATCTTCGTTGTTTGTAAACAACATACAAACACGATACGTTGATAGTTACCTGCAGAAAGCTCCGATGACGGGTATAACACTTCCTTCCATCACTGACAAAAATGACCCCATTTATGGCACTTTATGGATATCATCCACCATCCATCACATCATCTTTAAGATAAAATTCAAAGGTTCAAGCAGTGGAAGATCACATCGAGCATCAACATGAAGTTCTCCAACTCTTAAAGGACAACTTGAATTTGGCACAAAATCAAATGAAACAACAGGCAGATCAACATAGCAGCGAGAGAAGTTTTGATGTAGGAGACTGGGCATTTTTACGGCTACAACCATACAAAAAAATGTCCCTCAAGCAAGCTAAGAAGGATAATAAATTATCGCCAAAGTACTATGGTCCTTACAAGGTGTTGCAAAATATTGGTACTATGGAATACACATTGGAGCTTCTTGCTTCTTCACAGGTGCATCCAGTTTTCCATGTTTCATGCTTAAAGAAGGTTATAGGGGACAAACTTCTAGTTCAAACAATATTGCCAAAACTTGATGAGGAAGGAAAAATCATGTTGGAACCTGAAGCGGTCACGGAAACAAGAACTCGACAGCTACGGAATCGATAAATTTCAGAGTATCTCATCAAGTGGAAGAACTTACCCACTGAAGATTCTACATGGGAGGATGAGAATTTTATACAGAAGCACCCAGAGCTACTCAAGCGTTGAGGACAACACTTTTTTGAAGGAGGGGGGCATGTTAGGTCCCTATATTACTAGTATAGTCCCTTATTGTTGTTAGTGTAACCCCCTTATTGTTATTATTGTACCCTTGTAACCCCCATATTGTTATTATTGTGCCCTTAAATTATTATTATTAGGTCGACTAGGATTACATTGTGGCCCCATGGACTCCTATATATAGAAAGGAGGTTTTGTAATTTGTATCATCCAATAATTGTTCATTCATGTAATGTATTGGATGTTGCCCCCTCGAAGTGGCTTATTTCTAAGGCGTTGATATCTCTTTTCTTCTATTTTTGGAGTTGGTTTCACAACAGATTCCTCCTTGTAGAAGGAGGTCTTGAAACCCCTCTTCCTCTTTGTGGAGTCGCCAGGTGAACAAATTTTAAGTCTTCTTCACATCACCAATTCTTTTTCACCATAAAGAATTGATTATTAGCAATTCATAACAATAGACTCGGGAGAATACTTCGTTACAAGGCCTTCGGCTCCTAGTAGACACACCAAAATATGTTGGCACTGGAATCAGCACTTGGACTACAGCAAGCACCTGACTAGACACGTCCTAAACTCTAAGGAAATTTAATGATTTGTTTTATGAGATTGGTAGATGGTACAAATTATGATTCACTGAAAAGAGATTTCAGTAAAATCTACAGTTCTACTAATGAGGGTATTGTAATCTGATGTGGTAGCATAGTGCTAGTTTATAGCCTATGAGGAGAGGAAACTGTAATATGAGAGAGGAAATTGTAAGATGAGAGAGGAAACAATAGGTCTGCAAAACAGAAATCTACTACATTTGGTATAAATTAACAAAAGTAACAGTCTGACAATATTCCATTAAGAGAAATCTATTTCTAGTCTTACAAGATTCTCACTGAAATATCATGAAGAATAACTATCATGAGTGATGCTCTTCCACTGTTATAACATTTATTTTACCAGGAATGCTCACTGTGTGAGACTAACAAAAACTGATAAAACACATAACATGTTTAACAGACTGATAAGAACACATAACAACATAATGGTTTACAAATTGAAACTGAAATAAAGAAGATATGGAAACACAAGTAAAGTTGACAATACACACAACAAATTGGTAATAAGTCCTCAGTAGTATCATTCCATTTCACTCACAAAAATACTACAGATCATATGAGTCAAAATTATAAAACCACAACCTTTACATCATATTAGTTTGGCATATATATACAAAATATGACATTGTCATCTCCACAAAAAAAGGTAAATATGTTTCAAAAGTTATTACAATCTCATGCAAGAGATAGGGCTTATCCCTAGTCTTAAATACAAAGTTCTATATTAAAACTAAGATAAATATCATGAAATATATCAAT
Source organism: Pinus albicaulis (assembly GCA_034641835.2). NCBI lineage: Eukaryota > Viridiplantae > Streptophyta > Pinopsida > Pinales > Pinaceae > Pinus > Pinus albicaulis. Next base: position 1,112,333,998 of record CM076575.1, on the reverse strand, counting down.
CTGAAATGGTTGTATGAGGTGGCAGCCTATTTGAATACCACTCTTATGTTCCGGTGCAACCAATATTTAGCATATGTGGTTGTCTCCTTCAAACATGAAAACAGAACCCTGGTATTTCAAAGAAGATTTTATACATGACACCTGGAAGCATCCATTACAACTAAAAAACTCCTCCACTTCACCTGTTTAATGTCACCATCATGATATCAAACAAAAAATTATCCCTTTCCATCACATGTTGATATTTCAAAATAATTGCTACCTTCGCAGAAAAGGTAGCTATATCCGAAAACATGGAACATTAACCCAAAAAATTTCTCCAAAGAAGCCTTTTTCTTCATTTATCAGAGGTCTAGAATAGAGGAAAAAATCATGATGGCCTCTGCTTTAGTCACCCTCTTATCATACCTCTTTCTCTGTGCTTGAATCTTTGACTGATTCTTTTTCTTCCTTTCAATTTTGTCTTTTGGACTCTCTTCAATGTTGATAATTTCATCTCTTAATTTAGGATTAGCAATCAAATTGTTGCTCAGCCTGAGTTTATTTTTGGGTCTAGTATGAGGTCTCTTGACATAGGGATTAGGGATGAATTTGTATCTCTTACCTCCATGTATGAATTTACTTGACTCTGCCTCCTCATCTTCTGATTATGTGTACTTAGGGTCATTGTTGTCTTCATAGGAGGAATAGGAGTGTATCACATTTTTCTTCCTCTTCTTGATCCAAGAAAAAATGGAGGAAAATAATTTAGCCAAATTAGGCTCTTCTTCTATGGAAGGCTTTGACATTTTCTATTTTCCTTTCTTAAGAGAAAGAAAAACTTGTGAGAGAGTGGACTCTGTGAGAGAAGTAACACTACTTGGTTTTGCTTGATGAGATAACTCAAGAATATGGTTTGAACTTTTCATACCAAGGTTGACTTCCACTGGTGACAAAATAGGCTTAGGTGAAAGAAGTCCAGGGTTGACTTGCACTAGTGAAAAAATAGGCTTAGGTGAAATAAGTCTAGGGTTGACTTCCAATGGTTCTTCTGCCATGAAGAGCTTCTTCTTAGGTTGGCTTCGTGAAGAGGAGGCTATTTGTTCTTTTTCCTTTGACATAGGCTTCATAGGAGACTTTGCATTTTTCTGTTGTAGTTTCTTCTTGTATTCATCCATGAAATACCTTAGGATTTTGGGTTCCCTAGGTGAGCTATTGACATGAACTTAATTAACTAGTGACACTGCTGGTATAGACATAGGATTTGCATCCTTTCGAATTGAGCTTCTAGTTGGCCTTTTAACTGGGATGGAGGTAGGGTCAACTCGAAAAAAGACTGATGAATGTACAGATTTAGATGGTGAATTATGTGAAACAGGGGCAGCACTGGTTTTCTCATGGATGTCTCTTTTCTTTGGCCTCCCTACCCTTCTCCTGGAATTTATGCTACCAAACCCTTCTTCTCTTAAAAACCTATCCCAAGTAATTTTCTTCTTTCTGAGATGATATACTATTAGAATTTTAATCATCCATCTATGATAAAAATTGTGCAAAGAGTAGTTTGGAATTTTTTGTAGCTTTAGGAACATTTTGAGGAGAGATTTATACAGAAAATAGGGTAGTTTCAGACGTTTATCTCTTGAGATGTCAGCAAGGAATCTTAACTGATAACGATGAACAGAAGAAAACCTCCCCTCACATGTGACGTATTTTTGGACTAAGGTAATAACATGCTACCACTCGGCCTTAAAACAAGAAATGTGAGCAGTTGGATTCGACTTAACATTAACATATTTGGGCTTAAGGTAAGAACTTACTTCTTCAGACAACGTTTTTATTTTAAACCAACATTCACCAGTTGCATAATTTTGGGTAGCACGAGCTATGATAGCCTCAGAAATTTTGAATGTTTTGTTGCTTAACTTGACCTTTTCACCATCGAAAGTCTCAAAGAAATCCTGAGTTAGAGCCACGTTCTCTCCAAAAAAAATTTGTAGGATTTTATACTAGCCAGTGGATTTGAACTGTGGTTTAGCCCTAACATCCATGAATCTTGTATTAGTTGGATCTGACCTATTGACATTTCCTCTTTTCCCCATTTTTTCAACAGCTGAATTGCTCACAAACCCAACTATTTAACTGTGGTTGCAATATTGTCCACGAAGCCTTGATTTGCCTGCTTTGAAAACTGAAACTGCTTGCTGGAGGAATGGTCTATATTTACCTGTAGCCTGCATAGAGGACTTAGGTTGAGTGAACACCGAGCCCTCTTCTCTAATTTCACGCCTAAAATTATGGCAAGGAGTAATGACATGTTTTGAAATAATAAAAAACAAGCGCCAAGTCATCCCACTAAGCTTCACACTCCACATTATCATTAAATGTCAGATTCCTCATTCTATGATTTCTGCTTGACTTAGGTGAAATACCTAAAGGTTAGCTACCTAGTTAAATTAACCATTCACTAATAATAATCCCTTTGGGTCAAATAATAATTAATCTTAATTAAAAGAATAATCATATTCATATCATAGGGGTCTTCAATGATATTCAAACTTGAATGGTCCTTGCCTTTAAAACATTCTCTGGTGCTCCTATATGCTTGATGAACAACTGTCTTTACCTCTAAATTGAGATAACCAAAATCTCAGTGAAATAGCTGCACTTTTCACTGTGTGAATAATATAAATTTCAATTTTGAGAAATAGCTGCCCTTTATTGCATTATTGTTTTGATAATGAAATCACAACAGAGGTAGCTATTATTCCAGACAAGGTGACTACAACTTTATTTCCCAAACAACGATTAGGCTTCGACACTAACATAAGTTAAAATAGTGATTTTAACTTATTTTATGACTCTAAAACAGTAATTACACCTATTCACTTAAAAGTACATTGATTTTGGGACTCTTTTTTACCTTTGTTGGAAATTACTCAAACTTGGACATGGACTAGGAAATAAAATAAAATAAAATAAAATTGAAAACAGTGACACAATGGTAATTACACCATTAACATTTTCAGTGCTAACAACTATAATGGAGACCACACCTAGACAAGGACAGGGAACAAAAAACAGACTACCAGGTCTTTTAGAAGACCTTTTCAGCCTCAAATATTGCAAAGAGGCGGGAGAAATATTCATCAGCAGGTTCAGACACCTTTGTTGATTGATGACCAAATTAAAGAAATAAAATAATTAACATATGATGTTAATTGTCTTATTATACAATATTTACCAAAATGATAGTATTTCTTCATATCATGAACAACATTTTAATGAAGGTATAAATTCATCACATGCTTCTCAATATAAAACATTTTCAAATTTCCTAATTGTTGAACTCAACAAAAGATATGACTTAAGGCAAAGAGCTAATTCATATAAAATTTTTAAAAGAGTATATTTTGCTTTTCTTCAAGAGAAATATCCAAGGCCTTCAACTTCACAACAGAAACTAATAATTGTAGCAGATCAATCAAGAACAAATCAATTATCTACTTCATTCAACTTGGAAAAATAGTTAGACAAAGCTAATACTCTAATCCCTTTGCAAAAATTGGATATCAACAAAAAATAGTCAAATGGATTCAATATTCATATGTATGTGTAGAAGGAAATATTATAAATGTGTAGGATGAAAATCCATCAATTGTTTTTGGTCCAAATGTTGATATGTTAGAAGAATCAATGCCTCCTTTCTTTGTGACCTTAAATGTTGATGACTTATTACTTTATAATTTCATGATGGATTCTGGAGAATCCCACAATTTGATGCCAAAATAAATCAGGGAGAATATACAATTACTGGTAACTCAACCTTATCATGACCTTTATTATTTTGATTTTAAGAAAGCAGAATACTTGGGCTTGATCAAGAATTTAGTTGTGTCTTTAGCTCAGATTCTCATGAAGAGTATAGCGATGGATGTAGTAGTGAAAAACATCTCTGCTAGGTTTGGCATGTTATTATCAATATCATGGTGTGTCAAATTGGGTGGTACTTTACAGATGGACATGACTTATGCTACTATACCAATTTTTGGGGGAGAAAGTTTGAGACTATATGAGAGGCTAGATTTGCCAATAATTTATGTGATGCAAGACATCCTGTAAATCACCTTATTTATGTTGTGGATCAAGAGCTAGGGTGTTTTAATTTATCTGAAAATAACCAGTATAGTGTGTAAAATAAATTAGAAAACTCTATAAATATTTTGGAATCTTCAGAAGACAGTGTTTGGAAATTGTATTTTAATGGAGAAAATTATAGAGAGGGATCAAGAGCTAGAGTGATTCTTGTTTAACTTTCCAAGGAATTTGTTAGAAAATATTTCAAATTGGAAACTGAAGCAACTAAAAATGTTGTAGAATATGAAGCTCTGATTCTTAGGCTTGAAATGGCTAAGAAAATGAAGATTCAAAAGATGGTTATTTTTGGTGATTCAGAGCTAGTTGTGAAATAGGTCAGAAACCTTTGTCAAAAAAAACATCCAAGACTAAAATATTACATAAATGAAGTGTGGGAATTCTATGAAAATATTTTGAAGCTTTTAATATTTTTTCCATCCCAAGGGAAGATAATGCAGTAGTTGATTCTTTGGTAGTATCAGCAAGCACCTTTAAAGTTCCTGATAATTTTCAATTGTAGTATCAAATTGAGGTAAAACATGGGCCTTTTATACCAGAAAATGTTAATTATTGGCAGGTCTTGGAAGATGATGAATATATTAAAAGGTTCATAGAAGTTTTTGAGGAATATTCAATATTGTATGTGGATCAAGAAGTTAATCGAGAAATAGAAGAGGATGTTGTAGACCAAGGAAAAAAATTGAAAGATAAAATTTCAAACCACAATATTATCCAATTATCAAATAATTATATTCAAAAGGGATTGGTGACATTTGACAAGGTTTTTGATGAAAATGATGTCTTCACTATTGTAATAGTTAAACATCAAGAGATATCAAATATATGTATATCAGTTTATTTAAGCAGTACATTGATGTTTTTACATGGAATTATGAAGATATTAAAACTTATGATACTTCAATCATTCAACATAAAATTCCTTTGAATCTTGGTATTAAACCTTTCAGGAAGAAATTGAGGCAAGTAAATCCAATTATTTTGCTTATTATTGAGAAATAAGTTAAAAAATCATTGGATAGAAAGATAATAATTCCTTTGAGGTATTTAGATTAGATTGCTAATTTAGTTCCTACTAGAAAGGAAAATGGAGAAATTAGATTGTGTGTACACTTCAGGAATTTGAATAGAGCATCATTTACAAATAACTATCCTTTTTCCAAAAATGGATTTTCTTCTTCAAAAGGTCATAGGCAGATAGAATTTCAATACTGGATGGATTCTCTAGGTATAATCAAATTGCAGTACAAAAATAAGATCAAGGAAAGACAATATTTACTATACCATGGGGTACATTCATGTATGCCAAAATTCCTTCTAGTTTAACGATACTAGAGAAACTTTCCAAAGAGAAATGGAATTGACATTTGTGGGTGAGAAAAACAAGTTTATTGTTATATAACTTGATGATACTATATTTTTTTTCTAAATCATATTCTCGACATTTCAGACATCTTAAATAGATATTTCAGAAGTGTAGAAAGTTTGGAATTTAACACAATCCCAAAGATTCAATTTTTGCAATGTGTGAGGGGAAAATTCTTGGGAACATTGTATCTAAATATGGAGTAAAATTTGATACTTAGAGAGTTTCAACAATTAAAGTGATAACGTTTCCTCCAACAAAGAAGGAAATATAGTCATAATTCCTAGGAAAATTTAACGCTTTGAGAATATTCATTCCAAATTATGCAGATATAATAAAGTACATCACTAATATGTTCAATACGAATCAGGAAGTCAAGTGGAAAGTTCAATCCAATGGAAGCACAAATCTTGGCTAGAGTTAATTATGGTAAGCATTTCAACATTTTCTCATTTGCTTCATGTTCTACACTCGTTGTTGTTCTATTATAGAAAAATAATGACAATTATGAGCAATCAATTTCCTTTTTCAGTAAGGTTATCAGGGATTTTGAACTCAAGTATGATATTATTGAGAAATAAGCTTATGCTTTGGTGAAAGCTCTCAAATATCTTAGAATATATGTATTATATTCAAAGATAATAAAATATGTACCAAATAATGCTATGAAGATAGTTTTGACTCAACCTGATAGTGATGGAAAAAGGTGAAGACGGATAAAAAAAGTTCAGGAATTTGACCTGGAAATTAAGCCAACAAAATTAGTAAAGGGTCAAGGACTTGCTAGAATTCTTGCAAAATCTAATTGTACAATTTTAGTTGTTAACTTTGAAATGCAACAATTAGCTTCAACTTCATATAAGAATCCACAAGAACCTTCTCTCAAAAAAAAACAGAAAAATCCATAAGAACTTTCTATGGTTCCTAAAGAGAAGAATCCATAAGAATCTTCTCTATAGGGAAAAGAAAAAATTTCATTGTCTAAATGGTATAAAAACATTATCTATTTTCTGCAAAATTTTCAATGCCCTTCTGAATTAAATAGGATCCAAGCAAGGTCCCTAAAGCTTAAAGCACTAAAGTACTGCATAATCAATAAAAATATTTATTGGAAAGATCATTTGGGTTTTTATTAATGGCTTGACTAAAGATGAGACTGAGGGAGTAATAGATGAATTTCATGAAGGCGTTTGTGGTGGACATTTTTCATGGAGGGAAACTGCACATAAGATCATGAGGGTAGGTTTTTATTAGCCAAAGTTATTCTTTGAAGTTGGAGAAAGGGTCAGAAGTTTTTTTCCTTGTCATATTTTTGTAGGTAAGGAGAAATTACCTTATTTACCTTTTATTCTAGTTTTGGTAGAAGCACCTTTCTTACAATGGAGGTTAGACTTCATTAGAGAACTTCATCCAAAATCAAGTAATCAACACAAATGGATTTTAATGGCAACTGATTACTTACCAAGTGGGTCGAGGTAATCCCAACAATAAATGCAATTGATACTATGGTGATTAAATTTTTAGAAGAAAATATTTTGTCCAGGGTTTACTGCCCAAAGGAATTGATTACAAATAATACACAAGCTTTCAGTTTAGTTAAGATGATTGAATTTTGTCAGAAATATCATATTTCTCTACATCACTCTATTGCATATTATCCACAAGGTAATAGACTGGTTGAATATTCAAATAAAATTACGGTAAAAGTCATCAAAAAAAATTATTTTATCATAAGAAAAGTTGGGATAATTATTTAAAATTTGTTGTTTGGGCTAACAAAGTTTCTCCAACTTGTATATGGTACTAAGGTATTTTTTCCTACAAAATTAGTTTTTCTTTTTATGAAGATTTTACAAGATTCATATGAAGAATCAGATGATTTCACTAGAAGGATAAATCATCTAATTGAGCTTGAGCAAGAAATAGAACATGTACCAGGAAAACTACAACAATATCAAAACAAAAAGAAAAGTTTGTTTGATAGAAAGGCAAGAGAAATAGATTTCAACCAAGGAGATTTAGTGCTAAAATGGAATGCTAGAAGACAAGAGAAAGGAAAGAATGGGAATTTTTATAATCTCTAGTTTTGACCATTGAAAGAAGATAAAGCAAAAGGCAATACCGCATTTTTTCTACATAACTTGGATGGAGAAATTCTCTCACTGCCTATAAATGGGCAATATTTAAAGCAATTTATTCAATATTGATAAATTTACATTTTCATTGTAAATAATGGAAGCATTTTACTTTTCCAAAGCAGGTGTGAAGTTTTTCTACAACATTTGACTCCATAGCCTGAGGTGAATGCACCAAAATTGCAGTTCTCTACATCCCACAAGGGGGTGTAGTCCCTAAACGAAGCCGATCATGTGACATTATTTTGCAAAAATCACAAAATTTGTAAATGTTAATTTTTTTCACTTTTTTAAAGGTTTTATTATAATATTTATTTATCATATAAAAATTATGCTATTCATAAACTTTGTTTTATTTAAATGTTAATAAAGTATTCTTTGAAAAAATAATTTGTGGCTTTCAACGATGGGCGACGAAGCTAGAAAATGAACCACCCATATCAATACATGGACCCCCCCCCCCCCCACTCGTCCGAAGTTTAGCAAGGAGGGGGGTCTGCAATTCAATGTTTCATTGAAACAATTGTTGGGTTACATGGCAATCACTTATGAAATAAGGACCCCCCCTAATGGTTTTCAAAATCACTACAACCCCCTCAACTATTCCATCGATGGTTTCACGTCAAATCATTGCTTGTGTGATACCCAATGTGGCAGAGGAACCTAGCAATGTCCATCAATTTACCAAGGATTTCCAAATCACTTTCCGCAATTTGTCTTCAAAGTATTTCCAAAATGATGAAAGTTAAAGGGGATACACAGTCAGGAATTATTCAATTGAACAAGTGGGATAACGTTTGCAGCTTATTTTTCACAGTGAAATCAGACTAGAGGTTAAATTTTCGGCCAAATCCATCATCCTCCAAGAAATTTCCTTCTATTTCTCTACAGTTTGTTGAAATGAAATGAAACTGAAAAGGAAAGTGGAGATGACTCATCCAAAGAAAAAAACCATGTATGAAGCCTCTATAGACCTTGTTGAATTACCCTTAATTGATAAAGACATTGATGTTCATGTAACCAAATGTGAATTTGATCTTTTTCAGCTAAGGAATTAGGTTTCCAACATTTTCAAGGTTTCGACAATTAATTTTCCATTTGTGAGTTGTTTATCTCTGAATTCATTGCTACTCAAAGCCAACACTTCCATGAGTTAGTTACCCGATGTTTTGAATGATTCTTCCAAGTAAAAAGGTTATTATATCACAATATGGAGTTATATTATTTCATATTAATCTTGACGCGATTTCATAAATGCTTAAAATTGTCTTGCCTAGTCAAACTCAACCATTATTAAGATTTAAATAAATTGCTCTAACAACTGAATTGAATATCTTCCCTTCTAGAATCCTTTTTCCCCGATACAACCAAAATTCCACAGAGTAACCCTCCATATCCTTCAAATATAAATCCAGAGATCTCAAGGAAAATCATCTCAATGATTTGTTGCTTATTAGGGTATGATGATGATTAAATTGTGAATGAAATTGTGTTAGGGTTTTTATCTACAATTTCTCTAATAAAGAAGTCTTTTGTCTTTTAATTTTAGCCAATACTCGTTTGACACTATTAATGACCAACTGATAAACTTCAACCTTCTTAGGTATTTAAGGTATCAATTAATCTTGATTTATTTGTTCTTTTACTTTTAGTCAGACAAATTTTCTCATCTCCAACTTCAGAAGTAGAATTCAAAGGAAAATATATTGTAAATGATTTATTGGAATTCTTTAATAAGAAGGAATTCTGAGGAGTTATCATTTTCAGACTTTGTAAATCAATTTTTATCAGTATGTTTTAGTCTTTTAAATGATTCAACAACCCCGAGAATTTTTCCAAAGATTAAATAAATTGTACTATTCAATGAGGATATTTAAGTAGGGTATTGGTATCTATTTGAGAATTTTACAGAAATCAGATTATATGGATGTGAATTAACTCCCTATAGATTTCCCGTCTTTCTCCATTTAAAGATTTTGCACTTGAATTTATCAGACATTGTCTAAATTTACATCGACTTCATTTTCTTCCTAGAAAGAAGCATGTTCTTGTTAAGTTGAATGTGTTGGGCCATTTATTATGAATACCATAACAATAAATAAACAGGTGGAAATTAAGATATTAAGCTTGTAAAGGGACATAGGTGGCACTACATTTTGGTAAATTTTCATCTTTCAGGCTTGAATGGGGTTCATCAACTTATGCACATTTATCAAAGAATTTAATTGAAAATTATGCCAACAAGAAAAGTTGGGAGAAAGATACGTTGATAGATATCCCAAAAGGAAAAAGAACCACAAAAGTCTCCTAAATATAGTGGGTTGGCCACTCCTCAGAAGAAAGAGGAGTTAAAAATATCTTTCATAGATATCCAATAGTCAGGTTTTGAATCAGAGGGGGGGGATTTCGGAGTATTAAAGAGGCATAGAACATAGGAATAAAGGTTTTAACTTCAGATGTTGTATCAGGAGAAATTGTTACATCCATTGAAATGGTCACATCAAGCGATTCATTGGTTACATTGGAACATTTACCATCAGCTCATGAGAAATCATCATCATCTATAACCACTAGTCACGACATCTTCTCACAATTTAGGAATAATTATAATGTTGGGAACATATCCAGATGATGTTAATGTAGTTCAGGAACTAATGAATATCAGAGATACATATATTCAAACATTGGGGAAGATGCTCAAATTGTTAGTCACAAAGCATGCCTAAACTTAATAGTTAGAAGATATGGAAAAGGAGAAAAAACTATTGCTTTCAATAATGATTGAACAAAATAAACAAGTGGAAAAAATGGAATTACAGGTCGAAATTTTTTGAAAGAAAGAGTTGAACAGTCAGGAATAGTAATCCCTTATTCTCAAACCAACCATGTAGGGGAAGAATATTTTGAGAAATTGGCAGAAACTTTATCATCTCTTATCCTAAAGGATCAATAGGTTGAAAGTTTAAAGAAAAACTTAAATAAAACTCAGGGGTAATTATCAAAGAAATATATTTTTCTAAAAGTTGAACTTCAGAAAAATGCTTATTTCCAAAAGAAAATAGACTAGTATAATAAAAAAGTGATATGTACTCAACCCCTAATTGAAGCTAGAAGAAGTTTATGGGTAGGAAGTATTGATTTTTTTTTGAATTTTGGGATTCATTTTAAATTATTTGAGAAGAAACTGAAATATTGAATCTTACCATCAAATCAAAAAAATTAGAATGAGAATGAGTTACGGAATAAACCAACATTGGCTAAAAGAATTATCATGTTCCTTAAATCAAGAGGAAAAATGCAGATCGGAGAACTCGAAATTAGAGACAAAACATCAGTGATTATGGAGGTTAAGATGGTATTAACTAATAGGAACTTTGCAAGACAAGTAAAAAACAAGTGTAGATTAGTACAAGTTAAAGTAAGTAAATTCAACACCAAGTTCACTAAATTATATAACAAAGATATGCCATCATGTTGGAATTCATAAGGGAACATTATACCTTTAAATTAATATAAGAATCAATTGAATAATTATAGAATGGATGACAGTAAATTTGTTGGTTTGATAGGGCCCTTAAAAGGTTAAAGAATTTTGAATAAGTTAATTGAATATTTTTAATTTCACTATGAAGTCAAATCTCTTACAGTCAGAAATACTTTTGAGAAGAGCATTTAATTTGATGAGGCTTACATGAAATTAATATTATATGCATATCCAACTGAGGATGAGTGGGATAAACTGTTCAAAAGTCTCCCACGAAGTGATTAATCTTAGTAACAAAATTCTAGGAAAAGAGCATAGTTGGAAGCATAGGAGTAGATCAATACCAAATATTATCTTTTATTTGTTAGATCTTATTGTTTAATTTTTCAAAACAATGTTTGATAGTATTTTTGTATAAGTATGAAAAAAAAGCCTCATTTCAAGGGTTGGCGTTTGGACAAAGCCACACTTTCATCTTGTAAAAGCTTGATATTTTCAAAGTTTAATCAAAGAGTTTTGGTTTAAACATTGGACAAATTTGTTTATTGTGTCATTATTTCTCTGTGTTTTCATATTCTAAATATTATGTACAATTTGATATTGTGTGAAACATAGGAGAGGCTAAGTTGAGAATCATCTTCCCTTATTTCCCTTGGCAATGTTATAGTCAACACTGAGTAGACAATATAGACATATTGTTTATAATTGTCCCTCAAAATCTAGAAATTGTTGCCCTAATTCCATGTAATTGAGATATATATTGTTGTTAATCTATTGAAGAACCTTATTTACACTTTCTAATCTTACTAGGTGATAAAAATATTCAGATTGAGTATGAACATTAGTTGATATTTTATCAAGTCTACTTTCATCATATATAAAGTTTTTATTCTGTCATGGTTGGAAACTAGAACTTTGATTACACCGTTGAAAGGGAGGGATTTATTTGTTTAAGCAAGATTTTGAAACCCTTAGTGAACATTTTTATTAAAACCCATCATCCTAATTCTTTGGCACAATTCCCTAGCCAAGAATTGTCTTCAAAGGACAACAACATGGAACTCGCAAAAATTCCCAATGTGACTCATGAAGACACTTGAAAGTGTTTATCCTAATGAAGTTTGAAATACATAAACTATAATTCCTACAAAACAAGAGAAAGGAGGTGACATGGATTATTCAAATTGAGGTGATGTTAATTATATTGAAGTTTCATATGATTGTGAATTGAATATACCTACTAATTTTGAAGTAAATTCCTTTGAAGTTGTTCATCATTATGAGTGGAAAGAAGCTATGAAGGAATATGATGCTCTCATCAAGAATGGGACATGGAAGCTAGTGGATCCTTCATTTGGAACCAAAAAAATCGATTACAAATGGGTCTACAATAATAAGTACAAATAAAATGGTTCACTTGACAACCATAAGGTGAGACTTGTGGTAAAATAATTTGCAAAAAAAGAAGGTATAAACTAGGAGAAAACTTTTGCCTCCACAACAAAATGGTCTAAATTCGTGCTTTATTGACTTTGGCAACACAAAATAGGTGTATTATTCATCACATGGATGCGAACATATCTATCTTGAATGGATATTTGAAAGATAATGTGTACATGTCTCAACCAGAAGTATTCATTGTGAAGGGTCAAGATCATAAGATATGGAATCTCATCAAGCCTTTATATGGCCTAAAAGTAAGCACCTCACACATGGTATGAAAATTTAACTAAGCATATTTTGAAGATCACTTTCAAGCAGTTAAATATTGATTATGCAACTTTTTTTTTGTAAGCTTGGTAGGATCTTTCTATTTCATTTCAAAAAGTAGAGCGATATACATACACATCCAAAAATTGTTAGATGGCCTCAACCCCCCCACTGGGAAACCAGATATTTTGGCCATCTAACTGCATGATAAGCCATCCAAAATTTAAATTTTTTCAGATTATATAGTAGCGAAATATAATTATGAGAATCCTTAATATTCTCTAGATATCTAAAACAGAAACTAAACTTCTACAAAGCCATTTGAAACACTACTCATTTTTTTTACAAAAACAACCATGTTAGTCAGATCATTACTTGTCTGAAGAATAAATAGGCGTCAAATCCTTGGCACTAGAACTCAGAAGCTTTTTCTGAGGAATACAAGGGATATGCTTCTCAATCTGACTGAGACTAACATCCTGAAGTTGTATTTGAAACTAGATCAATTGAAATTCCCTGTGAAGTTCCTGGAGATCAGAATTTGGTTTAGATGATCCAGTTGGACTGGACCCAATTTATTTGGCCACTATGATCTTCATAATCCAATATAAGTAAACCGACTGTTGGAATTGGGTGTATATTCCTCGAGAATTCCCAGGATCCTACACTAAGGATAACCGCTCTCCCAAATCAAGATCATTGTTTTCATCTTTCTCCTTTAATTATGTTTCCCAACCTGATACCAATTGACAGACAAGAGGCAGGGTGTTATAGTGGTAGGCCTGAGCAACATCCCAATCTTTTCCCACTATACCACGAAGACCTCTACTCCTATTCGACGGAGGCGGAGCCTACTTTTCTGCATTCCCACGTCCTCTCCTACGACCTTGAGCATTGGTGCCCTGATCATAGTTCCTTTTGGAAGAGGTGATATAGGCTATTAGATTGAGATTAAAACCACACAAATAACCATTGAAATTGAAGTAGACCACATTGAAGCACATTAAACCTGAAATGCGGAGAATTCCAATATCTACCAAACATAATCCTAACCAAGAAAACACACGGCCTATATAAAGAAACAGAGAGGCACATGAGAAAAACTTAGCCGATAACGGAAGATAATTGTAAATATAAGAGAGCATACTACAAAATAGAGATAACTAGTAAATTCAAAAAGCCCATAAACCTCCCCGGCTATAGCCTGGACACAACCCAAAAGGTTGTAAATATTTTTCTTTAGAGCCCAAGACCCCTTTGGAGACAGGTATTTCCACCAAACAGGGTTACTCTTTTCCCAATTTTACCCAATCCGCTTGGAGCGGCTGGTACATACTTAGATAGCTATCATATTTTTAATCTCATACCCCCATTACATTAGAAAGGAGCTCAAATTTAATTTCTAAAAATAGATCCATCAAGGAGAGAAAAATTTCGTAAAGCACAAAGAGACTGGAAGAGCACATATCTCTGACTTCACATTTCATAATACTTACTTCAAAAATGACCCAGAAAGCCTTGTGACTTTCCAAAATCCAAAATTTAGAAACAACCATGATACTAGTCAGACAAGAACACATAACCAAGCCTGAGAAGATGAGATTAGGAATTAAAAAATAAGCATACCTCCACCAATTTCTTGCCACGTGGAAGCCACGGATGCGACTGAGTCTCCCACTTGCTACTGTTCTTGAGACTAAGAGGGATCACCTAATCTCATTCGATGAGAAACCAATCGGTTTAGAGTGAAACCACAAAATAAATCTAGATCGTCTACCCCCACACCTCCCAATATATCCTCCTTTGTTCAATGCCACCTTTCGCATGTAGGAGATTGAATGAAGGTCATCATTCGGCCACCTCTCCTTACAATCCATCATTACCATGTCCTTGGCTCGGATCCCACCGAGGTTGTTGCACTGTCTCTCACCCTAATCAGGGGATGCAACTTTATTTTCTAAGGAATTTTTCAATATTTTTGTATACCTTGTGGTGTATATAGATGATCATTTGATAACAAGGAACAATGAAGAATATATTGCATCCATTGTGGGTCAATATGATATAACTTTAGTGGTTGGGAGAAATGTTGTAATACTCCCCACCTAGGTCCAATTCCAATATGTGACATTTTGAGCTCATAATGAGTATATCATGCTTCAAGAATTATTTTTTGAAAGTACTTCGAGGACCGAAACATATATATTCCTTATATGGAATATAAATATATTTCTCTAAATGGAAAAATAAAAAATAAGAATATTGCATCCATAATGAAAGAATTAAAACAGGGTTTTGAGATGACAAACATGGGATATCTTCACCACTAGGTATTGAAATAACTCAGAATCCAAAGTATATATTTGTTTCCCCCCCAAAAAATAAAGTACAGTCGAGAGTTGTTGAATAAATTTTGCGTGCTTAATTCTACTCCTCTCTTTACTACAATGTTGCAAAATTTGAAGCTAAAATAAATTTAAAAAAAAACAAATTAAACTATCAAAAGGTAATTATAAACTCAAAACAAGAACTCTAGCCAAAAAAACCTCAAAAAACGTGAGAAAAAAAAAACACAAAAACAAAAAGTGTTGATGTTAGATTTTTTTTTTTTTTTAGTCGTGGAAAATTTTCAACATTTTTTAAAAATGGTGGTAAAATCCAATAAAATGTGCAAAAAACAACTCGAAAACGAAGAGTGTTGAAGTTGGAATAACATCTTTTCTTTCGGGGTAAATTTTCAACATTTTTTAGCAATGATGTTAAGGATAAAATATCATAACTCCAAAAAACCTTAAAATTCTAATGATTTTCAAACATGACATTAAAGATAAAACATCATGTCTATGAAAAACCTTAAAATTCCAACAATTTCAGTGATGGTGTTAAAGATAAAATACTTATTTTCAACCATAGCATTAAAGATAAAATATCATGACTCAGAAAAACCTTAAAATTTTGACAATTTTTCAACCATGGAATTAAAACCGAAGATCGTGACTATAAAAAACCTTAATTTTTCAATATATTTCAACCATGGTATTATGGAAAAATTATATGACTAAAAAAAATTAAAAATGAACATTTGAATAAAAGAGTCATTATACCAAAAGTTTTTTTTTTTTTTTAATGTTAAAAGTATAACTATTTTAAAATCTTAGTCTAAAACAACTTGACACATTTCAACAAAAAATTAAAAATAAGCCATCAAAATTGACACGCAATGTAGGAAAATTTGACCCGTTACAATGAAAACTTAAAAATCAACCATAAAATTGCACATTGTGGGGGAAGACTTGATCCATTGTAACAAAAAAATTAAAATCAACTATCAAATTGATAAATAATGGGGTTGAATTGCTAGTCAAGGATTGACATGGAGCTTGCAAAAAAAATAATAATAATAACAATAAATAAGTATATAAATATATAAAAATGAAAAATAGAAAACAAAACAAAAATTAAATATATAACCTCAAAAAATAAATCAAATATTAAAAAAAAAATCAAAAACAAGAAAATATTTCCCAAAAAAACATAACTTAAGAAAAAAAATTTAAAAATTAACACTTAAAAAATAAATAAATAAAAACAAATTGAATGATTAAAAATATATAAAACATTAATTTTTTTAAACATTTAAACAACTATTTAAATAAATAAATAAAACATTAAAATTAAATTGAAAATAAAGAAAATAACATTTATTGAAGAAATTTCCGGATTATCCATAGTTTTAAAAAAAATTGGTCGATGTTTCAAATCTCAACGGGGATCCATCATCAGGACAATATTTTTGAATCATCATTCAAAAATATTGTCCTGATGATGGATCCCCGTTGGGATTCGAAACGTCGACCAATGTTTTTTATAAGTGTGGATAATCCGAAAATTTCTTCAATAAATAAGAACCATAGAAGCTTAAAAACCACAACAAAATGACATTAAAAAAATAAAAATAATAATGATGATGATGGTGATTAACATCCACTAAGACCTGTGTGGTCTATCAGACCTCAAGAAAAAAAAAAAAAAATCTAATTATGATTCTTCAAAACCTTATTTCTATGATAAAAAAGAAGGGAAAGAAGCGTTCCAAAATCGCTATAGTTGGGTTGACTTAATAATTCAAGAATATTGGAAATGTGATATATGTTAGGGAATTGAGAATGGATGTGAGTAATATGCAGGCAGTCTAATAGGAAGTGTTTTTCATCTTCCACAATCTTTGTATCGCAAATCTGACAGATTCTATTGTCCTAGGGAGTCTTGGGAGTAGACCACCGCCCAGTTTCACTACGAAGCTCATGGGAATTAGTTCTTATCTTAGTGATGTTCATTTTCTTATTAGTGTTGGTCAACACAAAGAGATAATTTTGGTTTTCAAGGGTAGGGTTGATCACCTCCTTATAATATCTTAGCTTCCTTTTACCCTCCAGCTCCTTATCATCCCACAACTTATCCATAAAATTTGAGGTAATAGTATCTTTGACACTATCCTTGCTTCCCATTATTATATCCTCCTTAATTCCCCAATGGTTGATCCAAGACTGGGCATCTTTATGCCATTCGCGCTTGAGGTGAAGGCGGGGTTTTGGCTAAAGTTAGAAGCAATTTTTGAGAGCCTTTTAGATTCCATGTTGTAGAGCTTCTTCTTATACATTAGATATCTAAACATAGTCATACTTTCAATGTGGGACAGACTAGCTTCGATCAAGAGGATAGGATAGGGAGTATTTCCCTTTATCTTGAGGTTGTAGGTTATGAATCGCTTCTGAATCATCTCAATCTTTCTCCACGACTCTTTGGATATACTGCAACCCCAAACTTCACATCCGTATAAGACAACAGGGGTGACGAGAGTCCCAAAGAGGAACCTTTTTTTACTCTGAATACAAAGATCTACCGACTTACAATTATTTTCGAGCTCATAATAAGCTTTCCAGCCTTCAATAATCCTTTTCTCGATGATATAATTGCAGTTGAGTTGAAGAGTAAAGTCAATACCCAAATATTTATAAGAAAAAACTTGCTCTAAGTAATGGTTATCATAAATTAAACTACCATGGGTGATATTTTTGGATTTAATGATCATGACTTTAGCCTTGTCAATATTAACCATCATACCCATCTTGGAGCAGTAGAAATGAAGAGTCTTAATATGTTAGTCTAGGTCATCATGGATTTTTGCAAGAATAAAAATATCATCAACATAAAGTAGAAGACTAATGATTATACTAGAAAACTCGATGCCCTTGCAACTTGTAGTTTCCAAACACCCCTCTAGCTTATTGATGTAAATTCCAAAAAGGGCAGGGGATAGGGGACACCCTTGCTTAACCCTGATATTGCATTTAATATCTTTAGACCAACCTTTTTTGGTTTTAATCTTGGCAATGACAGTCTCGTAGAGGCGGATCGCAACAATCATTAGTTCGGGAGGAACCATGATCTCTTCAAGTCTCTCCCAGAGCTTATCTCGAGGAACAGTGTTGAACTATTTTCTAAAATCCACAAAACAACATAAGAGATCATCTTTATTGTTGCGACACTCCTCTGCAATGATCCTGAGAATGATAAGATCATCGATAGTTGAGTGATGTTTCCTAAAACCAACTTTCCCTTTAGCTCTTTTACCATGGTTTTCAAGCCAAAAACTAAGCTTCTTTTCCAAAATGAGCCCATATAGCTTGGCTAGGATGTGGCTAATCATAATGGTCTTGTAGTTAGAGGGAACACTTTTATCCCTATTTTTAAAGATATGCACAATAAGGCTTTGTGTCCAAAGCTAAGGGAAGCCATGCTTTACTACCAAATTGAGAAGCTTGTGGAGATGAGGAATGAGGATAGATCTTCCTATTTTAAAAATCTCAGCTTGGTATCCTTCAATATCTTTAGCTTTTAGTATAGTTACCAATCAAACGAGAAAACTACCTGATACCTGTTTTTTTGAGGTAACAAAAAAAACACCCGATTTTGAAAAGTGGTGATGCAAAATCACCCCTTTTTTAGCATAGTTTTGGCACTTTAAATTTTCTTATGATTTTTTTTGTAAATGTCATGATTTTCATGTCAATTTTGAAAAGTGGTGATATAGAATAACCTCTCTTTTTTTTTAGCATATTTTTGGAACTTTAAATTTTCTTTGAATTTTTTTTTAAAAATATCATGTCGATTTAGAAAAATAGTCATTTTTCTAGCACTCTAAATTTTTTTATTTATCAAGCATGAATATTTGTTTTAAAATGTTAATGATTTTCATGCTATTTTTGAAAAGTGTTGATGCAACATCTATCCATTTTGTTTAGAGTGGTGATTTTCGTCTTGGTAATAAAACAAAAAAATAGAATTAAAAAAAAAACATGAAAAAAATAAAATCAAAAATAAAAATAAAAATATGAAAATAATATGAAATATTAAAAAAAAAAAAAAAAGAGAAAAAATTTCAAAAAAAACTCAAAAAAAACAACAACAACATAATTAAAGGAAATGATAAAATAAATAAATAAATTTAAAAATAATTCAAATTAAAAATAAATTCAAATAATCAAAATACTAAATTAAGAATAACTAAAATTCAGAAATTTATATTAAAAAAATAAAAAATAAAAATAACATTCAAATTTAAATTTTAAAACAATACAAATTTAAATTTAAAAAAAAAAAAAAACAAAACAAAACAAAAAAAAGCATATATATATGATGATGGTGGTGGTGGTTAACGTCCATTGAGACCAATATTTGGTCTATCGGACCTAAAGAAAAGAGTTATTTAGTTTGAATTAAGATTGTATTCCTATGCTCAAAAATCTTGGAGAGAAGCCTCGTGAGCTCACTATAATTTTGACATCTTAAAAGGCTAGGAAGGTCAGTATTGCAACAAAGATTATGAAATTGAGCTCTAATGTGGTTGTACGTGGGACACTCTAAGAGGGAGTGGTTTTCATCCTCGATGTTCATATTCTCACCAAGATGGCATATCCTTTCCATCCATGGTGTTTTAGGAACTGTCCAACGACCTGTTTCACTATGGAGCTCATGAGAGTTCGTTCTAATCTTGGCTATATTAATTTTCTTCTTTGAGCTAGTTAAAACAGAGAGATACTTTTGATCTTCTGGGGTGGGGTTGATGACCTCCTTACAATATCTTAATTTTCTTTTAGCTGCTAGATCTTTCTCACACCACATTATTTATTTGAACTTAGAAGTAACAATTTTTTTAATGTTATTAATGTTTTGCAATGCAACATTCTCGTCTATCTCCCATTGGTTTAAACAGGCCCTGGTTTCTTTATACCAACCTCGTTTAACCCTTAGTTGGTTTTGGCTGGAATTTAAAGCTAGCTTAGGAAGTCTATGGTCTCCTATGTTATTGAACTTGTGCTTGTACAACAAAAGCCTAGTCATAGCTAGGCTCTCGATAGGGGAAAGACCCACTTCTATAAGGAGAATAGGATATGGTGTATTGCTTTTATTTTAAGGTTATACGTTATAAAATGCTTTTGTATTTGCTCAATATTTCTCCAGGATTCTCTATAGATGTTGCAACCCCAAACCTCACATCCATATAAGATAACAGGAGCAACTAAAGTTTCAAAGAGGAACTTCTTTCTATCCCACATTGCGAGGTTTGTCATTTTACAATTATTTTCAAGACCAAATAAGCTTTCCACCCCCCATTAATCCTTTTTTGAATGTTATAGTTCCAGTTGAGCTTGTGATGAATATCAATTCCTAGGTACTTGTAAGAAGACACTTCCTCCAAGTTACTATTTTCATACATAAAATTAGCGTAAGTTTCCTTCTTGGATTTGATAATCATGACTTTTGTTTGGTCAGTGTTAACAGACATACCCATGGTAGAGCACAAATCCTTAAGAATTCTAAGTTGCTTATCAAGATCAGATGGGCACCTTGCGAGAAGAACAATATCTTCAGCATAGAGAAGAAGGATGATGACTATCCCAGCTAAGATCGTGCCAGCACATCTTGCTTCCTCTAAACAACCTTCTAGCTTGTCGATGTAAATGCCAAATAGGGTAGGGGAGAGGGGGAAACCTTGTTTAACTCTGATATTACACTTAATATCTTTCGACCACCCCTCATTGCTCTTTAACTTGGCAATTACATTCTCGTATAACCTTACAGTGGCCACTCTTAGCTCGAAAGGAACATTTAGCTCTTCTAATCTATTCCACAGGTTGTTTCTAGGAACCGTATCGAAAGCCTTTCTAAATTCCACAAAGCAATAGAAGAGATTGGATTTATCATTATGGAATTCCTCCACAATGATCCTAAGCGTAACGAGATGGTTCATTGTTGGGTGATGCCTTCTAAAACCCGCTTGGCCTTTAGCTCGCTTACCTTCACTTTCAAGCCAAATGCTCAACTTCTTTTCCAAAATAATACCATATAACTTGGCCAAGAGAAGGCTGATCATAATTGTCCGATAATTAGAGGGGTTATTTGTATCCCCACTTTTAAAAAATAGGGATAATGAGGCTCTGAGTCCAAGGTTTAGGGTGTTAGACACGGTCCTGTCAGTCCCTGGTCATAATCAAATTCTCCAAAGTTCATTTCCTGTCACTGGCAGTCATTAAATGCCATTTTGATCAAAAGAGTCATTTTAATTCTTGAGTCCAGGGTTTTGTCTGCAGAAGTGTGAAATAACGCAGTAAGTTTTTCAGGAATATCATCGTCAATAATGTGAGATTGATTCTTCTTCAAAACCCTGTTTTGAAGAAGAAATCATCAAATGTGTTTTTTAGAATATGTAATTTGTCAAAATGTTTCAAATTCTCCAGCTCTTCAAATGGCAGCAGCTTTAGCAGCTCCTATCCCTGCAAAAGCACAAACAGAAAGAACATCATCAGCAATCAGAGACAAAACGAGATCAAACAAAACAGAGTTTTGCATCCAAATGCCAGAAATGCCAAATTATACAACACGCTCAGTTGTTTGGTGGAGTTTGATGGTTATAATCTTGAAAGTGAACCATGTGTGGCTTGTAGCTGGCCAGACATTGGCAAGAAAACTCATGCTTTCTCTCGTAGATAAGGCACAACATAATCAACCTTTGAGTGTGGATCCAAAATTTGTTAATGGACTAAGAAGTATTCTCTGCAATTCGAGTTTGGACAAAGAGTTCATAGCAAAGGCAATCACTCTACCTGGAGAGAGAGAAATCATGGACCTCATGGAAGTTGCAGATCCGGATGTTGTTCATGGAGTTCGTCGTTTTGTTAGAAAACAACTTGTATCTGAATTGCGTGCAGAGTTTTGCAGAGCTGTTGAAACTAACCGAAGCTCGGAGGAATATGATCCTAATTACGATAGTATGGCAAGACGTGCTTTGAAAAATACTGCCCTTGCTTACCTTGCCTCATTGAATGAGCCAGAAATGATGGAACTTGTATTACATGAATACAAATCAGCTACAAATATGACTGAACAACTTGCAGCTTTGGGTGCTATTGCCCAAAATGTCGGAGATGTACGAGATGAAGTTTTGTCAAATTTCTATCAAAAGTGGAAAGAAGATGCCTTGGTGATCATTAAGTGGCTTGCATTGCAAGCTGTCTCTGATATCCCAGGCAATGTTAAGAATGTACAACGCTTTTTGGATCACCCTGCTTTTGACATTCGGAATCCTAACAAGGTTTATTCTCTCATTGGAGGGTTCTGCAGCAGTTCGGTTAACTTCCATGCAAAGATGGTTCTGGTTATGAATTTGTTGGAGATATGGTGTTGAAGCTAGATAAAATTAATCCACAGGTTGCATCCCGCAACATTTCAGCTTTCTCAAGGTGGAAGCGATTTGATGAGGGCAGACAAACTCTTGCAAAGGCTCAACTAGAGCGTATTCTATCTTCCAATGAGTTGAGGGCCGAAAACGTGTTTTG
The DNA here is from genome assembly GCA_034641835.2 of Pinus albicaulis. Taxonomy (NCBI): domain Eukaryota; kingdom Viridiplantae; phylum Streptophyta; class Pinopsida; order Pinales; family Pinaceae; genus Pinus; species Pinus albicaulis. The sequence continues at coordinate 1,112,311,273 of CM076575.1, read as the reverse complement.
CAAAGTTGTGAACCGGAACTGGAGGTGCGCGCTACGCGTAGAGGAGGCGCGCTACCCATATAGAGCGCACTACGCATATAGCCTCCCCAGCCTGTGTTAAATAACAAGCGCGCTACGCACTTGCAACGCGCTACGCATTGGGCAAGTGCGCTACCCATACAGTCTCAGAGCCAAAATTTTTGCTCTTGCGTCCGGTTTGATCCCAAATCGCCTCAAATGGATTGCAACGTCTAACCTTGAAAGGCCGAAATTCATTTCCGCTTGGTGAAAATTCTATTATTTGCCAAGAAACACTGAAATTTTTGTCGCTCCTACTTGAGGGAAGAAAAAGGCTCACTGCGAATCATGCAGCAGTAAGAAATCGAGAGTGGATCTGGGTTTTATGGAAATGTCTTGTATGATAATATGAGTTGCGGTGAAAAGGTCAGGTTGTGCGAAGATGATGAGACAAAAAACGTTGGATGCGGTGTTGAATTTCAGATGTGTCAACTAAAAGGCATGTTGCATTGTCACATGTAGTGAGAAAGAAATGAAGACAAAGGAAGCGTTGTTTGCTGAAGATATCAGAGTCATCGCTCGGTGTGAAGGAATTTGTAGCAGGAACCGATAAGCAATTTTGAGCAATCTCCTTCAAATGAAGAACTAGAGAAGTTAGAGAAACAGGAAAGTATTGCAACACAGGCTGTTTAGGAGTTGTTAAAAAATACGAGTCTATTTTACCAGATAAAAGGCAAACGTAAAGTAAAAAGTCAAATTCAAAGCTTAAATTGGAACGTAGATATTCATCACAGCAGAGCGAAAGGATTCGATTGCCTATTTTGGTCTTCAGTTGCAAATTTAAAGGGTCTTCAGCTACAGTTTCCGCCCTTTCATTTGTCATCAACAGATTCAAGTAGAAGAAGGAGCGTTATTCTATCTTCAGAAAAGCTGATTGGTTTTTAGTTTTATTTGTTAATAATGATAAAACAGATCCCTTGTTTTGGGTCGATCTCTTTTCTCTTGGTTCTATTTATTGTATTGAAAAACCACTTGTAAGGGAAAGAGTTCTGAGAGGTGTGTGGAGGAGATAACAGAGAGTTTCATTGTATAGCTTTGACAGAGGAATAATTGAATGGTCAGCTCTGATTTATAAGATTCCTGTGGCTTGAAGTTTAGCATAATGTATTTTCTCTATGTTTCATATGTATCTTGTAATGTTTTTCATTTCATTCATAAATCTTTTTCAGTTTTAATGCTTGAGAGTAAGAAAGGTAGAACTCAGTCATTGCTCTGCCTTGAAGAAGTGTTCAGACTTTGTGTGGCTTTCTTCTGTCTGAAAGGGATTCATTGTTTAATGCCCTTTTCAGCTATCTTAAACAGTCTTTCCACGCCATTTAATTTCAATTTAATTGTTAAACTTCACTCCTATCTTGCCTTATGGAATAATCTGTACCTTTGATTAAATCTTTGCTCTTGCTGGTCTTTGCCCCATACTGCCCAGAAAACCCAATCTTTTATTAAAAACCTCTTTCATATCTCTTTACTAGCCTAAAATCAGTTCCCTTTTAAAGTCATCTCGCACCCTATTGCTCATTATTCGAGATTGACTGGAGAGAGCACCCTATGGTTTGATGTTGCCTCGAGTTTTGCCTTCTTCAGCCTGAGGCATATTTGAGCGCTAACATAGGGAATCCTTGCTTTACCGCTTGGTTGAAAAGCTTGTGGATGTGGGGGATGAGGACAGGACCTCCAATTTTTAAGATTTCCATCTGGTAACCTTCAATTTCTTTAGCTTTAACATTTGCCAAGCATTTAACCCCAAAATAAATGTCTTCTAATGAGAAAACTTCTTTTGTTGTGAGTAGGGTTTCAAAGTTATCCCTGGCATTTGGAGATTCATAAAGCTTTTTAAGATAGGAATTCCAGTCGTGTAAAGCAATTTTATTATTATCTTTAGTTTTCCTAGTTAGAATCTGCCATTTCTTAGGAGCCACCTTAGAGAGGTGTAAGAGATTCTCTTGTCTTTTACAAATATATTGCCTTTTTTTCCTTTTAATTAGGGCTTTGTAGATTTTTATCTTGTCAATTTTGAGAGATTCATCAACAGCTTCTTTAATTTCTCTCCTCGCACTTTTACAATCTTTGTCATACCATGGGTTGGTTTTGTTATTTCTTTTATTACTTGAGACTTCAATTGAGAACTTGTTAATAGAATATGAGAGGGTTGTAGTAAAATTATGATAGAGGTCATCTATGTTGTTTATACTAGATAAAGGAAGTAAATTAGTTTTTAATTCATTTAGAAAGAGATTGTTTTTATTTCTATCAAAGATTAAGTTCTTTTGACTATAAGGATTATCTTCAATGGGATCTCTATGCATGAGAAAATTGAGAGTTATGAGTAAAGGCCTATGATCAGAGTCAGGCTCGTGGTTGTCTAAGATGTCAAAATTTAGTGTGTATATATATATATATATATATATATATATATATATATATATATATATATATATATATATATATATATATATATATATATATATATACGGACGGAAATTGGATGCTCTGCGGTGCGGTAATGAGGCATCGATTCGGCGGTGCACTCCTCGGTGGTGGGGTCCCTCGTGGATCGCCAATGTAATCCCCGGTTTTTTTTTGGTGGGAAGGGTAGTTTTTCATTTAGTTTCAGGTTTTTTTTCTCATTTTTTACACCGCCCTCTTCTGTTTTCGTCAATCTCCCTCTCCGCCTTATCATCTACGAGCCATCGTAATGTATGAAGAGGACCTGGATTTGTTGGACAGCCCGGAGAAGGGATAGGTCCTCCCAGGTCAGTGTGATTTTATTAAGAGGGCTTCGGACGCTATTACTCCGGATCATGAATTGCCTCCCCCTGTTTCGGTTCCTTTACCTAACATTATCAAGCCATCCTCCTCCATCTCCATGGAGAAGCAGAATGAACTTAAAGAGGCCGATAATCTAACAAAGCATTCTCACTCTGCGTATCGTCGAAAGGGCATAAAAAAAAGGAGATGCTGCAAAATTGGTCATGGGTATTGATATTCCGCTTTCAGAAGTTCCCTCATATCTGGACAAAGCTCTGGTCGGTCGTTTCTATGGAAGAACGACATCCAAAGAAGCAATCCAGTCATGGATGGAAGAAAAATGGAAACCGATGCTGGGCTATGTTCCTTCATTCCATAAACTCTCGGGTGGATGGTTATTGTTTAAAGTAATAACTTGTCAGGATAGGATCAAGCTCTTGGACAGAGTGTGGATATGGGGGCCGACAGGTCTAATCCTTCAGAATTGGGACATCATCTTTAATGTTGATCGTTCCCCACAGCACTTGCAGAAAGTATGGGTCATTCTCCCTGGCCTCCACCAATTTTTCTTGCAGAAAAACATACTTGAGGCCATAGGTAATAAGATAGGCTCTTTTGTCTCTTTAGAAGACGATTGGAACACTAAATTTGACAGAAGTTGCGCAAAAATGCAGGTCGAATTAGATGTGCGAGAAGGTCTCTATGAAGATATTGTTCTGGAATTGTATGGAAACACCTGGTCCCAAAAACTGGACTACTGGAAGCTTCCTTTTTGCTATTTCTTGTGTCGTAAGATTGGGCACTTATCCCAAGACTGCCCTCTGCCTGATCACTCCCGTCCTCGTTTCAAGAATATTTGGAGGAAAAAGGAGCCATCTATTCGTGTTCTTGAGCCTGCTGGATTCATGACCCCCCCAGAGCCTCCTCGTGATGATGTTGAGACAGAGTTGGTTTCATCGAATCCTCCCTCTCGCAGGGATTCCTCGCTTGATCATAAAAACCTGGAGGCCGAAGTCTCTTCATCTGCAATAGGTTTGCCCTTGAATGGGTCGGACCCCCTCCTTCCCCCCTCTATTTTGTCTCTCGATAGAAATAGGTTGGATAGTAATGTTATGTCTCCTTGCCCCTCCATCCAGCCCGCTCCTTCTTCTCTTAGTGCTCCCTTGCCTGTTTTTTCCCCCCCAAGAGATATCTCTCAGGGGGCCCTTTTGTCAAACTACGCTCGCCCTTTGACTAGCCCTTATACTGCCAAGCTCCATTCACATTCTTCTTCTCGCATTAGCTCGGATCATTCCATTAAGGGTGGTTTGGCATTGGATCCGGCACCCAAAATCACTCTTGGTAGAAAACTGGCCTTAACTAAAGCCCAAAACCAAGCATCCTTGGACATTTCCTCTGGAAAGCATCATACAATTCATCGGGCTCTTAGAGCTGGGAGTGCCCTCAAGAAGGGCCCTCTATGATCATCCTCTCTTTCAACGCAAGGGGTCCTGGGGGTGCCCCTTCCCAGCTAGCCCTCAAACGACTGAGACAATCTGTCTCTCCCGACGTCCTTTTTATTCAGGAAACAAAGATGACCGCCCTTCGGGCTCAGAAGTTTATGTTTAAATGGCTCGTTGGATGGTCTTTCTTTTATGTGGATGCCATAGGGTCGGCAGGGGGGCTTATTTCAGCTTTTAGCCCTTCACTCTATGTTCAATCATCTACTTGTTCTTCATCCTGTATTAAAACCATCATTTCTGATCCCTACTCTAAAAGATCCCTTTCCCTTTTTAATGTTTATGGGCCAAGTGATGATAAATGCTCTTTCTGGGGGAATTTAATCAGCTCAGAAGTCGGCCCATCAGACCTAGTGATTATGGGAGGTGATTCGAATCTCACCCTTTACCATGACGAGATCTAGGGGCCCAAAGCCAGACTTGACCCACTTGCTCCTTTTTTCCTATCATGTTTTGAACATGCCTCTTTATTTGATGTTCGTCCTTCAAAATTGGAACCGACGTGGCGAAACAATAGAAAAAATAAGGATGCTATTGCAAAAATATTGGACCATTTCTTAATCTCTGAAGCTTTGTTAGTCTCTGTTATGCAGATTCAGACAAGTATTGAGATGGGTGGCATCTTGGACCACAGGCCCATTCTGCTTTCCTTGGCTCCTCCCGAGCACAAGCCCCCTGCCCCCTTAAATTCAATCTCGCATGGTTATTGGAGGCTGAGTACAAAGCCTTAGTCTATTCCTCTTGGTCCCATTTGTCCCCCTCCCCATCTCGTTCCTTTATGCAGATGTGGGCAGACAATTTATCTGTGATTAAGAAAGTCATAAAATCCTAGGCAAAAACATTCACTGCAAACCAGCGAGCTCAATTAAGAACTGCGGAAGCAGTGATTGAGGATATATATAAAAAAAATACAACGAGTATTCTAGCCACTTCATAATTAGAGTCTCTAAAACTCTTAGAGCTTAAATGACACGAGATTCTAAAGAAATAGGAACAATTATGGCGTCTTAAGAGCCAAGCAACTTGGATTTTCGAAGGGGACAATAACACCAAATTTTTTCATCATTATGCTGCTCACAGAAGAAACCATAACTCCATCACTGCAATTGAAGATGAGAATGGAACGATGGTCTAGTCCTTTGATGATAAGGCAAAGGCAGGAATCTCTCATTTTAAAAAAACGTTCTATGCTCCTGTGGGTTGTCCTATTCAAGAGATCTTGAATGTTCTGCAGTTATTCCCTCGTCTTATTACTGATGATATGAATGAGGCTCTTTCGAAGGAAGTGAGTGAAAGTGAACTTGATCTTGTTCCTAAAAGTTTTCAGAGAGGAAAGAGCCCAGGTCCGGATGGTTTCACGATCGAATTTTATCTCGGTTTCTATGATCTCATCAAGGACTATCTGTTGTTGGTTTTAAAAGAATCGCAGAGGTCCAGGAAAGTGTTGAGTGCTTTAAACTCAACATTCATGACTCTGATTCCTAAAAATCCAGCGCCTAAGGAGTTCGATGATTTCCGCCCAATATCGTGCTGCAATCTAATTTACAAGATTATTTCTAAAAAAATTTCCCTTCGATTAAAGCCTATTCTAAGTCTCATAATCTCCGAAGAACAATTTGGTTTTCTAAACAATAGGAAAATTCACGATGTTGTTTCATTGGCACATGAAGATTTACACTATGTTCATCTGAGCAAGAAGCGATCGTTCGCTCTCAAAATCGATTTATCAAAAGCTTACGATAGAGTAAGTTGGACTTCTTGAGACTTCTACTGATCCATATTGGCATGGCTTTGGGCGTTGTCGAATGGATTATGGGGTGTATTCAATCTGCCTCCTTTTCCGTTCTTATCAGTGGATCACCCTCGTCCTTCTTCCGCTCTTCTAGGGGGCTTAGACAGGGTTGTCCCCTTTCCCTGTTCCTGTTTTTTTTAATTACGGAAGCTCTGAGCCAATTATGCAAACAAACCATCTCTTTTGGCCGTTTAAAAGGAGTTAACATTGCTGGTTTAGAGTCTCTATCCCATATTCTTTTCGTAGATGACATCCTACTTTTTTGCAGCGCCTCCATCGAAAATGGCAGAGCCTTGAACAGTATTCTTAGTCTCTTTCAAGCTGCTACCAAAATGATGATTAATTCTAAAAAATCTATGTTGATTCATAAGTCTATTCCCAGTATCCTTTTATCCCATTTCAAGCCTCTTTTCCCTTTTCCCTCCAGCGAATGGGCTTCCGGTTTTAAATATCTTGGTTTCAATCTTAAACCAAACTCTTATGGTTTCAAAGACTGGTTGTGGCTCTATCAGAAGATTGAAAGTCATATCTCTCATTGGACAAATCACTTTCTCTCTCGAGGAGGTCGACTCGTCCTACTCAAAACTGTTCTTCAAAGCATTCTCGTGCATTCCCGTTTACTGGGCCACCATAGCTGCAATTCCCAAAGGTATTCTTCAAAAAATAAGGAAGAAATGTTTTTCTTTCCTCTGGACTGCGAGTAAAACATCAGAAGGAATCCCTCTCGTCCAGTGGAAGACTCTGGCTCGTCCAAAAAATTTAGGGGGATGGGGTATAAAAGATCTTACGTATTTCTGTATGTCCCTTGCTGCAAAGTCGTTATTGAGATTATCGGATAATCTGGAGGCTCAATGGAGTAGAAACATGCGCGCCAAATACTTTGCTGGTCAATCGATAATTTCTTGGTTTAGAAATCCTATAAAATCCTATAAGAATGCATCCATCTGATGGAAAGCGATGTTAACGGCGTTCCCCTGCATTGGTCAATGGGTTGCTTCGACCATAGGAAATGGAAAGTCTGTGCTCATTGGGGTCGATCCTTGGATTGGGGCTAACAATAATTACTCTCTCTTATGACCTCCGCTCTCTCCTTAAAGAAAGGAACATTCGGTCTATTGCAGATGTAGTTGTTGCGCTGCCTCAAGCATGGGGATCTCGTGGATGGAAGGATGTGGTCTCCTTAGGCCTTCTGCCCCTTATGGCACCAGAATGGTCCTCTTTCATTTCACTCCTCGTAAGCAATTTTATTCATCTAGAAGAGGATGTCGAGGACTCTCTGGTGTGGTCCAAAAATAGTACAAATGGTTCATATACCGCAAAAATTGGGTACAAATCTATGATGGAGGTCATTGTCATCGAAGAAAAGCCGTTTTGGAGTACACCCTTGTGGAAATCACCAGCTCCAAAAAAATCCAAGCTAATCCTTTGGCTCCTCCTCAAAAATCACCTTCTGTCTTGGGACAACCTTCAGCGACGTGGTTGGGAAGGACCAAGTCGCTGCAGTCTATGTGGTCTTGAGGCGGAATCCATCTCACACATTTTTTTCCTTTGTTCTTATGCAGACTCCGTTTGGAACATCGCCACTTCCTCGATATGCTCTCCTCATAAGATCGCGGTAACATCATTTGAAGATAGGATAAAGCAATGGTGGAATGAGCTAGGGGCAAAAAAATACTAATCCTTCCCTGCCTTATTCTCTTATGGCATTTGGTGGGCTCATAATATGGCTACTTTCAACAAAAAACTCATGCCTGAAGTACTAACTGCAGCACTTATTGTGTAATGGGCGTCGGAGTACAAATCCATCCCAATGTCACCAAAAATCCGTTTGGTGAAGGATCTTGATATCGATCGGAGTTATGCTTGTGGCTTCTTTTTCTTTTTCTTTTTTTTTTCTTTTTTTGCAGTATTTCTAAAAGCTAAAGTTAGACCCAACCGGACTACTCATCTAAGGTCATTCAGCTCGAAGAGCAATGTAAAAACCCTGCTAAGGGGCGGATCTCTTATTTTTTAAATAAAATAAAGATTTTTTTCCATGGGAAAATATATATATATAATTTCAAAATAAAAAATAATAATATTTTTTTTTAATTAAAAAAATTAAAAACAAACAAAATTTAAAAATTAAAATTTAAAATAAATAAATAAATAAATAAAACAAAAATATTAAATATTAAACTTAAAAATAAACATAAAAATTATAAATTTAAAATTATAAATTATAAAAAAAATTGTAAAACTAAAAAATTTATAAAAAAATACTAATAAGCAAAAAAAAAATTAATTAAAAAAATAATAATAATAAAAATTAATAAATAAATAAATAAAAATCATCGTCGCCGCCTTGAGGGCCGTGGGGCTCGGCCGATGGGCGGCGCAGAGATGGCAACTCTTCGCCGCTCATCGACCGAACCCCGCGGCCAACTCTCTGTTAATCGTCAGTCGAGCTTTGCGGCCCCCAGGGTGGCGAGGGTTGATTTTGGGAATCACCACCGCCTTGAGTCGATTCCAGGAATCACCACCACCCTGGGTCGATTCCGGGAATCACCTCCGCCGCCATGGGGGCCGCAAGGGTCAATTCTGGGTAGCTCTCCGCCGCCCATCAGTCGTACCTCGTGGCCCCCAGGGCGGAGGGGGTAGGTTCCAAGAATCACCGCCACCCTTGGTCGATTCTAGGAATCACCATCGCCCTGGATCGATTCCGGGAATCACCGCCGTTGTCGCCCTTAGGGCCATGGGGGTCGATTATGGGAATCGATCCGCACCGCCCTGGGGGCCGCAGGGCACAACCAACAGGCAATGGAGAGCTACCAGCTCTCCGCTGCCCATCGGCTGAGCGTCGTGGCCCACAGGGCGGTGGCGGTGGCGGTGGGCGATAGCGGTGATTCCTAGAATTTTTTTCGATTAATTTTTTTTAATTAATTAATTTTTAATTTATTTATTTATTTTTAATTAATTATTTTATTTATTTTTAAAATATTTTTTATTTTTTCTTTTCTTTTTAATATATTTATATTTTTAACTTTTTTTTTTAAGTGAAATTTTTTTTTTAAGATTTTTGTTAATTTTTTTATTTAAAAATGTATTTTTCGTAGATTTATATGCATTTTTTTTAATTTAAATTATCTTTTTAAATTTTTAGTTTTTTTTTTCTTTTTATTTTTAATTTAAAGTTTTATTATTTTTTTTTTCTTTCCTTGGTGGTTCACGTTCCTATGTGCCGCACACATGTACCAGCTACATCCACAGTCTTAAGAAATCACAGTAAATCCTACTTGAATGCATATTACTATCAGCCTAACCCCACGGGCGTCTAGGAGATTTGATCCTGTGACCCCTCAATCTCGGAGTACTTTAAACGGGGACTCAACCAATTGAGCTAACCCTTAGGGCATTTAAAGTTTTATTATTTTAAAATATTTTTTTTTAATTTATTTTTCTTTCTTTTTTTCTTTTTTAATTTAAATTTCTAAATTTAAATTTTTTTTTTTAATTTTAACTAATTTTAAATTTTTTATTTTAATTATTTTATTTTATCAATTTTTTTAATTAAAAGATTTTTTTTATTATTATTTTTTTAAATTAAAAAAAATATATATATATATATATATATATATAATTGTTTTTTTTTATTTTTAATTGTTTTCTTCAAGTTGTGTTTTTTAAAATTTTCCTTTTTTATTTTCTTTTGAAATTTTTTGTGTTTTTTATTTTTATTTTTTTATTTATTTATACAAGTGATATTTTATCTTTAATACCATGCTTAAAAATCATTGGAATTTTATTTTCATAAAGGTGATATTTTATCTTGAATGCTATCCTTGGATTTTCAAGGCTTTTCAGACACACGATAATATATTATCTTTAATACCATGCGTAAAAATTATTGCAATTTTAAAACTTCTGATATTTTATCTTTAATGTCATGTTTATCGTTGAAATTTTAAGGTTTTTCAGAATCATGTTATTTTATCTTTAATGTCATTATTAAAAATTGTTGAAAATTTACTCTGAAAAGAAAAAGATGTTATTCTAACATTAACACTTTTTGTTTTATTCTAACATTAACACTTTTTGTTTTCAAGGTGTTTTTTGCACACAAAAAAATGACGATGTTATTCTAGCAACAACACTTTTCATTTTCAGGTTTCTTTTTGCACACAAAAATTTGACGACGTTATTCCAGCATCAACACTTTTTGTTTTCAAGTTGTTTTTTGCACCAAATTTTCGAGGTTGTTTTTTTAATCGTTTTTTTCAAGAAAAAAATTGGGTTTTAGCATAATTTAAAAAAATGTTGAAATTTGAACCTTAAAAAAATAGTGATCTGGAGGACACACTTTTCGTTTTTGGTCTATTTTTCATTTTTTTTGAGTTTTTTGGGGCTAGAGTTCTCATTTTGAGGTAATAGTTCTCGTTTTGAGATAACTACGTTTTTCCCATTAGCGAGCTAGACTTAACGTCTTCCATAGAAAATATATCTCCCTTAATGGGAGTATTTAAGATGGTGCCCATGGTGTCCAGAGAGTCATACAACTTCTTAAGATAATTGTCCCAATTTTCTAAGGGGATAGAATGGTTATCTTTAATTTTACGAACAAGCACGTTCAACCATGACTTTCTGGGTGCAACTTTAGAAAGGTGGAGAAGATTCTCTTGTCTCTTAGTAATATATGACTTCTTCTTCCTTTTGATGAGAGATTTGTGTATAGCTATATTCTAGAGCTTAATGATGTCATTAGGAGCGTCTACGATCGCTTTCCTGGATATTTTACAGTCTTTTTCATACCAAGGATTAGAAGTTCTATTATTCAGTTGATATGAATTCTCATTAGAGATGTTTCTAATGGTAGTGGAAAGGGTAGTAGTAAAATGGTAATAAATTTGATCAATGTTGTTGTAATAAGTTAGGGATCCTAAATCCCTTAAGAAAAGTTCGATGTTACTTCTAGCAAAGTGAATGTGTCTTTTTCTTTCATTGGTCTCCTACATGTGGGTGGTATGCATAACAAGATTGAATGTGTTGACTAACCAGCTCCAAAAATAGAAGAAAAGAGATATCAATGCCTTAGAAATAAGCCACTTCGAGGGGGAAACCTCCAATACATTACATAAATGAACAATTCTTGGATGATACAATTTACAAAACCTCCTTTCTATATATAGGAGTCCATGGGGCCATAATGTAATCCTAGAGGGCCACAATGTAATCCTAGCCGACCTAACAATAATAATTTAAGGGCACAATAATAACAAAATGGGGGTTACAAGGGTACAATAATAACAATAAGGGGGTTACACTAACAAAAATAAGGGACTATACTAGTAATATAGGGACCTAACATGCCCCTCTCCGTCAAAAAGAGTGTTGTCCTCAACGCTTGAGTAGCTCTGGGTGCTTCTGTATAAAATTCTCATCCTCCCATGTAGAATCTTCAGTGGGTAAGTTCTTCCACTTGATGAGATACTCTGAAATTGATCGATTCCGTAGCTGTCGAGTTCTTGTTTCCATGACCGCTTCAGGTTCCAATATGATTTTTCCTTCCTCATCAAGTTCTGTAAATATTGTTTGAATTGGATGATTTTCACCTATAACCTTCTTTAAGCATGAAACATGGAAAACTGGATGTACTCGCGAAGAAGCAGGAAGCTCCAATTTGTATGCCATAGTACCAATCTTTTGCAACACCTTGTAAGGACCATAGTACTTTGGCGATAATTTATTATCCTTCTTGGCTTGCTTGAGGGACATTTGTTTGTATGGTTGTAGCCGTAAAAATACCCAATCTCCTACATCAAAACTTCTCTCGCTGCGATGTTGATCTGCCTATTGTTTCATTCGGTTTTGTGCCAAATTCAGGTTATCCTTTAAGAGTTGGAGAACTTCTTGCTGATGCTCGATGTGATCTTCCACTACTTGAACCTTCAAATTTTTCCTTAAATATGATGTGATGGATGGTGGATGATATCCATAAAGTGCCATAAATGGGGTCATTTTTGCTGCAGTATGGAAGGAAGTGTTATACCACCATTCAGCGAGAGGTAACCACTTGACCCATTGTGTTTGTTTATCAGATACAAAACAACGAAGATATCCTTCCAAACATTTATTTACTATTTTAGTTTGACCATCAGATTGAGGATGATAAGATGAGCTATGAGCTAATTGAGTACCCAAACAAGAAAATAACTCCGTCCAAAAATTTCCAGTAAAAATGGGATCTCTGTCGCTCACAATAACCCTTGAGCTTCCATGTAGTTTTTTAATTCTATCCATAAATGTAGTAGCAACTGTACTTTCTTTAAATGGATGAGATAATGCACAAAAGTGTGCATACTTGGTAAGTCTATCAACTACCACCATGATGACACTCTTTCCTTCAGACTTAGGTAAACCTGTGATAAAATCCATTGACATCTCCTCCCAACGTTGACTTGGAATGGATAAAGGTTGTAGAAGTCCCGGTGTCCTAATTGTCTCAAATTTATTCTGCTTCGCCACAAATTTTTGAATATCAGATTTAAGGCCATCCAAAAAAAAATCTTTCCTCACCCTGTGGTAAGTTTTTAAAAATCCCGAGTGTCCTCCTAAAGGAGAAGTGTGCAATTCCAAAAGAATCTTTTGTTTTAGTTGGGAGTTCCTACAAAGATATAAGCGATCTTTGCACCATGAGGAATCATTTTTCCAACTAAATGTATCAGATGTAATAGGATCTTGCTGCAACTTTTGAATGAGAGTCCATACATCTTTGTCCTTCTTCCACTCATCTCTTGCTTCGGTTATCCAATCTGGTTGGATAATAGAAATGGCACAAAGCAATGCTTCGACCTCTTCATTCTATCTTGAGAGTGCATCTGCAACAACATTAAGCTTTCCTTTTTTGTAGATTATTTCAAATTTATAACCCAACATCTTTGTGACCCATTTTTGCTGCTCTTCTGAAGATAGTCTTTGTTCCAAAAAGTGTTTAAGACTATCATGATCAGTTTTTACCTTGAAGTGTCTTCCCATTAAGTAAGTTCACCATTTATTTAGTGCATGCAGTATTGCTAACATTTCCTTCTCATAAATAGGTTTATGTAAATACTTTCCTTTTATTGGACGACTTTCAAAAGCAATGGGTCTTCCTTCCTACATTAAAACGGCACTAATTTCATTTCCTGAGGCATCACATTCCACAAAAAAGGTTTTTGTGAAGTCTGGCATAGCTAAGACTGGTGCTCGACACATTGCCTCTTTAAGATGTTCAAAGGCCTTAGTTGCTTCAGGAGTCCATGAAAATGCATCTTTCTTCAATAATGTTGTTAGAGGTGCTGTTATTCTCCCATAATTCTTAACAAACTTGCGATAATACCCTGTTAACCCGAGAAATCCTCGTAACTGCTTTATGGTTGTGGGAACTTTCCATTCCTTAATGGCTTTAATTTTGTTAGGGTCCACTTTAACACCCTCGTGAGATACAATATGACCCAGATATTCCACCTCTTGTACTCCAAAGAAACATTTGGACTTTTTTGCATATAATTGTTTCTCCCGCAATAGTTTGAGCACCCTGTCAACATGTTCAACATGATCCTTCCAAGACCTGTTGTAGATTAGTATATCATCAAAAAATACTAGCACAAATTTTCTAAGGAAGGGTTTGAGAATGGAATTCATCAACCCTTGAAATGTAGAAGGTGCATTGGTAAGGCCAAAAGGCATGACCAAAAATTCATAATGACCCTCATGAGTTCGAAATGCTGTTTTTTGGAATATCTTCAGTCTTCATTCTAATTTGATGATATCCTGAACGAAGATCCAACTTGGTAAAATAAATTGCTCCATGTAATTCATCCAATAATTCATCAATAACAGGAATGGGAAATTTATCTTTAATGGTGAGCTTATTGAGCTCCCTATAATCCAGACACATTCGCCATGATCCATCCTTCTTGTGTACCAATACTATAGGAGCAGAGAAAGAACTTTGACCAAGTTGAATTATACCTACCTCCAACATTTCTGCAAATACGTTCAATTTCTCTCTTTTGGACATAAGGATATCTATAAGGCCTGATGTTTGGAGGAACACTTCCTGGAATCAAATGAATAGCATGATCATGATTATGAATAGTTGGGAGTCCTTTGGGAGTTTCAAACACCTTGGAATGATTGTTCAAGACTTGTTGGAGATCTACAGAAATAGATGATTTTGATGTTGGAACTTCTAGTGAGCATAATTGTGCAATTACGCCTCATTGTTCTTTCTTTAGAAGCTTTGTCATGACATTAGAGCTTATTATCTTTCCCGGCTTCCCCGCAATACCCCATAATTCGACTTCCTTTCCTTCTAAAAAAAATTTCAAGAAAATTTCTTGAAAATTAAAAGCTACCGTCCCCAAAGATTGTAACCATTGTACTCCTAGTACAACATCAGCACCTCCCATAGGAATGGAAATCATTGGACTAGTCAATACATATGCCCCCATGGTTAGCTTGATATTATGACATTTTCCAGAGCAATTTATAGTTCCTCCATTTGCAACCATCACTTGACATTCTGGTGTTGGGTATAGGAAACAATTTAATTCCTTGGCCACCTTACAATGAATAAAATTATGGGTGCTACCTAAATCAATCAACACTATTACCTTTTTCTTCTTGATTTGTCCTTGTATCTTGAGAGTTTGAGGAGTGGTAATTCCTGCCAGTGCATTACACGATATGGTCGGATTCATTTCTTCCTCTTCTAGGGTTGGTTCCTGGTGTATATCCTCTTCTTGTTCATTTTCTTCTTCCTCTTCACAATCTATGTAAAATAATTTCTTCTCAGCACACTTATGACCTTTAGTGTATTTGCTATCACAACTGTAGCAAAGCCCTTTTTGCTCTTTTTTCTTCCAATTGTTGTGGTGTCAACCTTGTAGGTTGTGGAAATCTAGGCGTAGCAACACTTCCTTCTTTATAGAATTGAGTGGTAGGCTTCCTTGTCGTCATAATTTTACATTCAACTTTTCTTGCCAACCTGAATGCCTTCTCCAATGAATCAGGTTCCAAAACGCGAACTTCATGTTGGATGTTATCCTTTAAAGTGCTTATGAAGAGATCAATACTGTGTTCCTCTGGAATATCAGTTACCCTTATATTCAATTTTTGGAAGTCCTCAATGTGCTGCCCCACTAAACCCTTTTGTTTGAGATTTATCAATTGGCTAAAGAAGGTGTTGCTCTTTGTATCCTCATAATGTGCTATCATTTCCTCCGAAAAAATTGACCAAGTGACAATTTTTTTACGGGAGCAAAGCCATCGATACCATACAAATGTATTTTGTTCTAAATGTAAAGTTGCAATGCGTACCTTTTGTGTGTTTTGCACATTATGGAGATAAAAATATTGCTCCATTTGTAGTATCCATGTTACAGGATCCTTTCCATCAAACTTCCTCATCTCCATTTTTGGAATATGGTGGTTCTTCCTGCCAACATTAGAGTTTGTGAAATCACGATTAACATTTATTTTGTTCTCATCATGAGTTTCTTCTACTATCTTCTCACCATTATGAAACATTTCTTGTATCAACTTTGTCAAACCTTCCATGTGTGCTTTTAGATCATTCTTCATGTTTTCCATCTTAGCTTCCATGCCATCTTCCATGCCATCCATCTTAGCTTCCACGCCTTTCTTCAAAACTTCCATTTCATTTTTTGTTTCTCTTTGCGAGAGCGAAATTTGGTGCACTTTCTCTTGTAATTTAGATAGGTCATGTTGCAACTCTTCATCTTCATGAGTCATAGTAGAGCCTTATAAAGGCTTAATGGATGTTGAATTATTTTTACGGGGCATATTTTAGAACCAAATATTGATATCTATTCTACAATATGCCCTTGGAATCATCTCAAATTGATTCTTCCAACAAGACTTATGCAATTTAGAAAAAAAAATACACACCTTTTTCTTGCTTTTGAGGAGCTCGATATTGAAATTGGATTATCTCTATGATTGCAACACTTCAATATTTTAATTTCGGTACCAATGTAGCCCTCTAAATTCTCTTTTGAATTCCACATGTCTGACCTAATTTGGATTCTCCAAGACAAAGTTGTGTCCAATCTCCCACAATGACCTAATTATGGATTGGTTCAGTAGAGCGAACTTGTATGACTTGCCACGTGTCACGGTTTCATACTTCGGCTCTGAAATTTATAGCCAAGAAACTACAGTCTATGTAATTGTGACCACTTTTTACGGCACTCCAATCCGATGCTCAGAGAGATAGTTATGAATATTTTACCACAATCACCTCTTTGAGATGAAATTTGGGAGCCTGAAAAAAACACTACCTTCCACAGATCATATCTCCGAAAATGTTGCGAACCAAGATCTGACATTTTTTGACGAGTTTCCTAAAGATTTCGGCTTCGCACCCTAAAAATTTCAGATTATGACCCTTCGTAGAAAAAAATTTATAGCGAAAATGCCACGATGACCTATTTAGAGCAGCGAAACCCTAGAATCCAAAGCTCTGATACCAAATGTTGAGTAACCAGCTCCAAAAATAGAAGAAAATAGATATCAATGCCTTAGAAATAAGCCACTTTGAGGGGGAAACCTGCAATACATTACATAAATGAACAATTCTTGGATGATACACTTTACAAAACCTCCTTTCTATATATAGGAGTCCATGGGGCCATAATGTAATCCTAGTGGGGCCACAATGTAATCCTAGCCGACCTAACAATAATAATCTAAGGGCACAATAATAACAATATGGGGGTTACAGGGGTACAATAATAATAATAAGGGGGTTACACTAACAACAATAAGGGACTATACTAGTAATATAGGGACCTAACAAAATGATCAAGACAAAGGTCTTTGATCATAGTCAATATCATATCCGTTAAGTATCTTAAAGTGTGTAATACAGTTGAGGACATGGTTGTCATAAATTGCATAATCCACGACACTGCTACCCAACCCATGGAAACAAGTCATTTGACCATAGGAAGGCCACTTGTTAATACCATTAAAAATGATTAGGTCCTGGGAACTACAAATTTTGAGGAGCTTCGTGCCAAATAAGTTCTTGATTATGTCTTCAAAGCTTCTCTTGAATATATTAGATAAGTTACCATCTTCATCAAGCCACAAGGGATCCGGGTTAGGGTTGTTACTTAACATAATATCTTGGTTAGTAGCAATTCTAGCATTAAAGTCCCCAAGAAAAAGGATGTTACCTTCATTCCTTAGGTTGTATATGTCTTTTTCTAAGGTATTGAAAGGGGAATTCTTATCCAAGTTGTTTTTCTTATAGGATGTAGAGTTGATAGGAGCAAAATAATAGATTGCAAGAAAGATCCTATTGGTGGTAGAATTAGAGATCTTGATCCAAATGTATTGATTGAAGGGGTAAATTTTATGAAGTCGGATGTGAGAGGAAACAATGTTCCTTATATAGCAAGTTATACCGCCAAAACCCCTCAGGCAGGATTTATTATTCCAAGTTGTCCAAAGATTTAATCTGTCAATGTGAGGGACCCTAGATTCATCATGCTCCCAAGTTTTAACTAAAAGAATAATATCAATATTGTTGGGTGTGGAGCCTTATTATCTTGTTTATTTTGTATCACAGCGTTGGACCCTTGTACCTTAATGGGGTGGCAACGCCGCCCGTAGTTAAATGCTGCCTGGGGGGTCCAAGGGGGGCCAACAACTGCGACTTTATGGAGCTCCCCCCTGGCGGGGGTTTCGGGGGCAGCGCCCCCAAAGCTAAAAACAAACGTAAAATTGCCTTGTAAAAGTATAGTAATTTCTAGTCAATTTGGGCTGCTCATTAGGCGGATGATCTGACCGTAGAAGTTATGTTTAGTTTAGGGTTTTTTTCCCTAGAAGGCAACCCCTCGATTTTATGAGGGTATTGTATTGCGGTTGTGTGTTGTATTTGTATTCTCAGAGCGAGAAACAGATAGGGAGACTGTGAGAGAGAACAGAGGATATTACAGCAGATCTGTTGTAGGTTGTTTCTCTTCATTTTGCTGGATAATACAAAGGAAGGACTGGCTATTCGGGGTGAACGTAGCCCAAACTAGGTAAACCACGTATATTTGTGTCTCTCTAGTTTTATGTGTTTTATGTGCTTATGTTTTCCACATATTTTATGTGTTGCATTGCTCTGTAATATATAATTTTCTAACAAATACCACTCAGGATCCAACTTAACATATGACCTTTACACCATGGAAAACCACAGAAATTCCATAAGAGGATCTGGAGTGATGCTAGTCCCTATTTATCACTCGTGTTTGAGACTCTATCTTTAATAATAGCTTTCCTAATCCTAATGATCTCCCATTTCCCTTCTTTTCTTACCTCCTTGACCTTTTGGACTTCTTTCCTAAGTTCAGCTTGGTCTTTTGGAATGAGATCCTCATTTATAAAGATTCTCGTTCCTTTTAGGCTTGGGGATTTCCTGAGTATATCTAAATTATGGTCATTACAACTAAGTTTGACACGGATTAGTCTATGTTTATGCTCAAGTATCTTTCCTACCCTTAGAGCTTCTGTGAGATAAGTTGTTTGAATTTGAGATTTTGTTTTTAATTGTTCTTTTATTATAATGTGTATTCATTGTTTTGTTCTTCTATACCAACAATTATAAGGTGTAAGGCCCTTTTGTGGCACTCATGGTCGAGTACAATTAGTTTATTAATTTCCTCTTTTATGGGTTTAATATCTAATTTATTCTCTTTGTTATTTAGGGATGAGTTATTATATAGTTGTTCTTTTAGATTTTTAATCTCGCTTTTCAAGGGGTCATTTATCATTGATTGTTTACTATGTTCTATTTCTTTAATTCTACCTTTAATTCTTTGGAGTTTAGTCTTGAGTGTAATTATTTTGTCTTCTAGCGATTTATGGTTATTGTCAAGCATTGTAGTTAATTCTAGTTTTAAATGGTTTTCTCTTTCTTCTCTTCATCTTTCTAAAGATTCAATGTACTCATCAAGACTCTCTAGGGTAATTTTACTTTGTCTCCCTTTGCTAAGGGGAGTCTTATAAATATGAGGGGAAGTACTCATAGTGTAAATAAGTAAAATTTAACAAGAAGTGGATAAGTGGGAACGCATGCACATGTTAGAGTTGTATTCAGTGTCGCAGAACCAGTGCGAGACTTCAAATTTCCACATACTTGTGAATATAAAATCACAGAAGGTATTGGTAATGGACCGCCCTGGCTCTCAAACTATCGCACGAACCAATAGTCGCTGAGGTATCAAATTGCAGAGGTAACAAATGTGCATGCAGGAAACCAGTGCATTTCAAATTAGAATGACCACGCCAAAAGCCTCATTTCACATTTTAAATTTTTACTCAAAGTGCAACTTCTGGACTCGCTGTTGAGTAAAATTAAACCACCACCTATGTATTAACCCTATCGAACCGCAGAGGTAACAAATGTGCATGTGGGAAACTTGTTCATTTCAAATTTAAAATGCCCACGCCATAAACCTCATTTCAAATTTTAAATTTTCGCTCAAAGTTCAACATCTAGATTCGTTGTTGAGTAAAATTGAACTACCACCTACACATTAACCCGTGAAAATAAATGAAGTTCTGGCGCTTAAAAAGAAACCAAATATGGAACCCTTGCATCGCGAATGGAATGGTCAAATCCCTTCAAATGATCCATCAATTAAGAATCCTCGTCTATTTTTCTATTCTCAATTCCATCACCATCAAAGAATGATTGAACAACCGTGGAAACTTGTGCATTAACCCTATCAAACCACAGAGGTATAAAATTGCAAGGGTAACTATATAAAATTTCTGAAAAATAATAGAATGCGAGCGAGAGTCGACCAAAGGTGCAGTCTAAGGTAATACTACAGTGTAAGAGGTGCCATGTGATTTGAAAAAGGAGGTTGAATAATAACCACCAGAAGCCGCAAAGGTAACAAATTGGAGAGGTAAGAAATGTACATGCGAGAAACTTGTGCATTAACCTTATCGAACCACAGAGATATCGAACAACAGAGGTAATTAACCCTATCGAGCCGCAGAGGTAATCGAACCGCGGAGGAGCAGCTAATAAAAATAAAAATCAATTATATATATATATATATTAAAAAAAAAAAATGCGCAGGCGCCACCCAAGGCCCTTGTGTGTTTGTTTGTTTGTTTGTTTGTTTTGTTATGTTTTATTTTCAATTTATTTATTTTTCTATTTTTCTTTTAAAAATTGCTTTAATTTTTTTTATTTTTAATGTTTTTTTAATTGTATTTTTTGTTCATGTTTTTAATTTTTAAGTTTATTTAAATTGTATGTTTTATTTTTTTTAACCTTTTTTTTTCACTTAAAATTTTATTGAATCATTTTTTTGGATTTAAAAAATGGCTTCAAATGTCATCATGGAGTGTTTAAAATTCTTATTTTTTAGTGACAACTATTTTTTGTGTATTGAAGTTTTGATTAATGATATATAAATATATATAAAGTCTTAACCTCAAAATATTAATGGTATTATATTGTTTTGAACTTTGCAAAACAATTAAAAATTTCATTATAAAAAAACATTGTAAAGAAAAACAAAAAACACAAGTTTGAAAAACTCTTTAAAAATAAACATCTTAGGACGAAAGACAAGAAAAATAAGACAACTTGAAAAATGGTTAAATAATCAACATTTTAAAAAAATTGTACATACTTAGGATATAAGAAAATTTAAAGTGTCAAAAATATGCCTTAAAAAAAAAAATATGTTGACGTTTTTCAAAATCCGCACGAAATCACCAATATTTAAAAAAAAATTATCCACACTTAATACATTAAAAAATTTAAAGTGTAAAAAATAAGCCCTCTAAAAAGGAGGTTGATGTTGCATCAACACTTTTCAAAATGACCATGAAAATCACTAGCATTTAAAAAAAAAATGTTCATACTTGATACATAAGAAAATTTAAAGTGTCAAAAATGTCTTAAAAAAATGTTGATGTTTTTCAAAATCAAAATGAAAATCACTAACGTTTTAAAAAAAATGTTCATACTTGATACATAAGAAACCTTAAAGTATTAAGAATAAACCCTCTAAAAAAAGGGGTTGATGTTTCATCAACACTTTTCAAAATCAACATGAAAATTACTAACATTTAAAAAAAAAAAACTCTCATACTTGATACATAAGAAAATGAAAAATGTCAAAAATGGTGTATTTTGAATCAACAGTTTTCAAGATCGGATGATTTTTTTCTAGCTCAAAAAAATGGGTACTTTGAACAGTTCTCATTTGATAGTTTGCATTGTTAAAATAAGTGAATGAATTTGAGGATGCAACTAAATAAGGACAACTTATGGGGAGTCTCGTATACCTTACCACTGTTAAACCAAATACTTCCTTTGTAGCTTGGATCCTTTATAGGTTCATGCAAAAACATTATGAAGACATTGTTGTGTTGCAAACAAATTTAGGTACTTTAAGGGAACTCAAGACTTTGGGCTCAAATATTGTAAGGTGGGGGACTTCAAATTAGTTAGATATACAAATTTAGACTTTGACGGGGATAAGGAGAATGGAGTATTTAGGATACTTCATGAGTTTTGGATCAATTTTTATCTCTTGAATATCACACAAATAGTTTATTCTAGTAAATTCCGCTATATAGGCAAAGCATGTGGTTGTGTAGAAGCAAGAAAGTAAGTTGTGTGGCTTGAGAAGATATTAAAGGCTTTGCAAGAGAAATAGGTGAATGATAATCCACTTTTTATTGACAAAACTTGTGAAATCAATTTGGCCAAGAACCCTAGACTCCATTATTGAAAAAATTATTCTTTGATTCAATGCAGCTATGTAGAGGCAAAGGCCATTCATTTGATGTGTTTTTTCACAAATGACCAAATTGCAAACATCTTCACCAAAGCTCTTAGAAGAGAAAAGTTTCAAAAGTTCAAAGTTCTTGGAAGAAAAAAGTTTCAAAAGTTCAAAAAAATGTATGAACTCACAATCACCCATTCAAATTAAGGGTTGGTGGTGGGGTGTTTGTGGTTAGATACCTAATTTTAGGGATTATGGTGTTTAAAATACTATAAATATTATTATTGAAAAGTGTGAAGAGTCATAGATGAATAGGAGAAATCATCAAACCTACAAGAGGATAAAACCAAAGGTCATATCAAAGTATTTAAAAATGGCTTACCTTAATAAAAAATGTTGAGAGTTACTCACGGTCTAGCCTCTTATACAATTTTGATCAATAACTATCATAAGTATGTTAAGAGATTAATCATAAATGTTGGATTGGATCATTTTTGGTGTCTCAAAGATAAATAATACAATGAATTTCATCTATGAAAACTATGTGAAGTGAACATATACACACACAAAAATAAACAGAGTTTTAAAATGAATATTGTATCTTGTTTTGTCAATATACGTACTTCAGTTATGAATTTAAATATTCATGTGGATATAATGATCTTTGCATAGATATGGCTATCACGCACATGCTTTTCTTTGATGTACATTATTATCGAAGCCAACAAAGGCAAGTTTACAATGGAGATGATAACATTGCAGATGTGTAGATGAAGGGCTTGAGTTATAACTAAAAATCATACTTTTATGGTTATTGGAATATTATTTTGTAAGCCATTACAAAATATTTCTATTAATAAAGAAAAATTTTACATTGATAACATATGTCGTGCAAAAAAACTAACCTGAGAGTATAAGTCTCCAACCAGATAAGACAAAATAAGCATGAAGACTAAATAACAAAAGACCCATAATTTACATCCATTGACATCCATTGGCCAACAATAAAACTAACACCTCCAACTTATACTAAGGAAATTGAAGCACTATAAAATAAAATTCACACAGTAAAAAACACTACTAGCATAACAGTAATGGAGAAATTAACCCACAGTCACCATCCTTTTGCACTAAGAGTTGTAGAATAAAACGAACACCTCTAGCGGAACTGTGTAAGGAAATTAAACATGAATGCTACCTTGTTGCAAGAAGAACACAGAATAAGTGTCACACTAGATAAAATTCCATTGCATGCTTTAATACAAAAAAATGCAGACTAAGTTTCATAGAAAATAGACGGTCGTTTCATGTTGTATAGAAGAGAGGTACATACATGCAATTGTAGACAACCACAAAAAAAACACTAACAACACCTTCTTGAGATCTGTGGAACAAAATTTCATTGCATTGAAGGAAAACAAAAAACTTCACAATAAAATCCCATTGGTCGGATATGATAACTAGTGAAAGTGGAGATGAGTGAGACAGTGGAGAAGCCACAGTTGGTGGAGAATTGATAACAACAGGAGGCTCTGTGAGCTCCTCGGATTCAAAATCAGAAACTATATACTTCTCAACCCTTCGCATACGTGAGACTATATCATCTATACAGAAACAAACATTCCGAAGAAGTCGCTTAATATCCTCTTGTCCTACAAATATTTTATAATTTTCCACCTTCTTATCTTTAAGAACCAAATGGAAGAGGGTATCCATATGTTGATGCACAACAAGAGAGTGTAGAAAATGTAGTCTCCTCTTTCTAAAGGTCGGGAATCCATTTAAGGTCTACTACAACCAACTCTGAATCAAAGAATTAATTCCTATGACTGAACCCCCCATATTCAAGGTGAATAATTTCCTTTAAAACCTCCATTGGGACCAAATCAAAATAGGTCGCAGCTGATTTCCAACCAAACAATCATCTACGTTGAAAGCAGAGCTACTAGCACCCCCTCTATGACTTTCCATTCTCTGTCAAGGAGGCATAGTAACAGAGAGAAGTGGATGAAACACACACACCTGACCACAAAGAAGAATGTCGTCCCCAATTTTCCACGAATGGAATCCCTAAACAAGAAATCCCAAGCTATAAGAGCGATAAAATATTGACAGAGTAATACCCGTAGTTTTGGATCCTCGACCACTGCAATAGTAATACCCATATTTTTGGACCCTTGTTCAAAGAAGAAGCATGTCATCCCCAATATGCCTCAAATAACACACATGGACAAGAAATGGTAAGTTATAAAAACAACATAGTATAGTCTGACACCTTTGAAAACCCCACCAAAAATACCCAACATAGATATAAGGCAATTTCACAAGACCAAAAACTAAAGACGGACTTCAGCCACAAAACACAGACTTAGGTCGATAGAGACAAATACCAAAAGCATGAAACAACACAACACCAAGTTGCCCTACTAAATAATAAGAAAATGCAGTAACACTAAAACCATATGGAAAAACTTCCAAGACATTGTACACCACAAACCAAGACAAGACAATTGAATGAGATACCTGGAGAAGCAGTCCCTTGGAGGGTCGAGGTGGGTAGAACCATGACCAATTCGAAGACCGGCCCTATCACAGTAGTGTGAAAGAATAGAATAAATTACATTGAACCACATCTATACTGAAAAATATTGTGAAATATTTATTAACAAATTCTGATTGTCCCTCATAACACTGACGAGTCCCCAATTTGAAAAGGATGGATGCATGTGACCCCAACATGCAAGGGATACCATGACAGAGAAACATAAGTGAAAAGGAGAGGATTTCTCCTCCCCACCACCCCATATCACACTGAATCTTCGCCACCCTATAACAAATCCTATGCATTTATAAGGAGAGGAAAAAAAAGAATGGTGCAAGGTGGAAAAACAGTTTTCATGCCTCGACAGGACAAGTAAAGGAAAAGAGTTTATTAGGGCACACATCTTGAGAAAAGAATTCCTTGCCTATACATCCATCAATTATCGCACAAAAACCATAACCCCACTCATCAATGGAATGAGACAATCCTTCCAAGTATACCCAATTCATTGTTGCAATGATACTTAGGAGTGTGATGTAGGGAATAAATGCAAGCTTCTGCCAAACTCCACCAACCCCCATGCATTTATGATGAAATGACATGAGTTGGGGTCGCCCTTCTATACATGTTTTCCTGACACGTTATGATAATGGGAGGACATATGTCAAGTGTGGCACACATTTTAATATCGACACCTTATAGTCATTGTTTAAACCCCCATCAAGGAGCCTACATCAAAATGTTTGTTGTCCATTTCAGGCAGAGTAGCTATATGTTTCCTCTCCTTCGCCCAATTCGAAATAGGCCATGGAATATCCATATCAAGACCCGTAAAATGACAACCCATGTTAGTTAGATAATTCTCTAGTCCATTTCCAACTCTCTTCATGTGTTGTACAAGGACATATTGAAATCGTTCTAGTAGCTTCGAGATATTTGACACCACTCTTAATCACCAACTATGCATGATCTTGGAATCAGGTTATCCATTTAAAAGTATTTGAACACAATGAATAACAAGTAATGAATCACGATCAATTTTTAATAATTTGAACCCTTCTTGAAAAGTAATTTGGATCCCTTTTTCTAATTCCATGAAATTTACTAAGTTTTTATTGGAAAAACCACAATCCACTACATAAACTCGTAAGGGAATGGATTGCTTATCCCTGAAAATGCCCCCAAATCTCGAAATCCTTAGGTTACCCTTAGAAGCACCTTCAAAGTTCAATTTAATAAAATTACTAGGAGGAAAATAAAAGGATTTTATAACTAAAGGTCAATTTTGAGTGGATACAGGAGAAGAAGTTGTCATCGCTTTGTCCAAGTTTAGGTTTTGAAGAATCGAAGCCTTTGTTTCACCAACTTTCCAGTCTTTTGAATACCATGGTATAATTAGAAGAGTTTCTTGTAATTTTGATAAAATTAGATCTCTAAGCAACTGTAGACTTCATTCTCTCTGTGGAAAAATCTGATTATTACACTCTTTCCATAAATTCCATAAAATGAAACCAAAGACTAAATTCCAGGCCATTTTAATGATTGGATTCTTAAATTGGATACTTGACCATTGATTCATTGTCATCTTAACGTCTTGGGAATTTACTCTAGGATGAGAAAAAATAATAATAATTATTCCTCATACTTCCATTGCAAAATCACATGAAAGGAGAAGATGTTCCATTGATTCTTCCACCTTGACACAAAGAAAGCAAAGAGAAGGTCCTTCAAAACCTCTCTTATGTAGTTAGAAGAGAATTACATGATATTAAACATAAAAAAAGGTTGATATTTTCGGCCACCAATAGCCCGACCAAATCCATCTCCAAGTATTCACCTTCTCCAATTGCAAATGACCTAAAACAATAGAATAAGCTTATTTAACTGTGAAAGACCCATCTTGGAGGGTATCTCATCGTAAGATGTTTGCTTCATTAGAGTACCTAATCCTCCTCTCTCGAAGCTCCTGAGACAAGAGACCCCATAGAAGTGATTGTGAAAATGGAGAACAATCAGTTTGTTGCTTCTAAGTTGTCCAAAATGATGTGTCGAAACCTTGTTTCCAATACTCAGACTTTGATCATGCCAAAATTTTCGATAAAATGTTGGATCTCTTTAAGTATGTATTTTTTCGTTCAATCGTGGCCTCTGTTGCCAAGCTTCATCCAAAAATTTGGCCTTATCTCCAAACTTAATCTCACATAATGCATAGAATTGCACCATATATTTACCATTTTGAGCCCATATCCATAAGCTTGAGCTTGCAATAGTCGAATCATAAGGTAATCTCTCCTCCGGAGTAAGAAACTGAGCATACTTACATATCCAATTTTGTTTCCATAAGTGATCAACTCCTTTAATCCATTTCCACCATAATTTAGATCCAAATGCAGTGCTCATAATATCCAAGTCATGTAAGCCTAGTACTCCTAAAAATTTAGGTAGAATAAGTCTCTCCCATCCAAATAACGACCATCTCTTGGATTTGTTTGAACCTCTCCATAGAAAATCTCTCCATAGAAATCTGATCTTGCATATTATGGTTTTTGGAAGTTGTATGGTTTCTAACTGATACACTGGGATGGCATGTAGCATCG
Organism: Pinus albicaulis; assembly: GCA_034641835.2. Classification (NCBI taxonomy): domain Eukaryota; kingdom Viridiplantae; phylum Streptophyta; class Pinopsida; order Pinales; family Pinaceae; genus Pinus; species Pinus albicaulis. Next base: position 1,112,284,247 of record CM076575.1, on the reverse strand, counting down.
ACTTACTAAGAACTAGCATGCCTACAAAGTTTAAGACTCTAAAAGTCCAGTTTTGAATTCTATTGGAGAGATTAGTTGATAAATCCTGCCAACGAGCAATTCGTTTTATATATAACACTAGTGGTACCCCCAAATACTTCACTATGAGTTGGCTTCTGCAAAATTCTAGAGCATAAGTTAGATAGTGTTGAATAGAGTCCTTACAATTAAATAAAAATGCATTGGTTTCGTCTTTGTTAATAACAGTACCAGAGGCAACAAAAAATATTTGTAATATGTTCTAGAATCCATTAACTTCACGTAGTGTGGATAGACCAAATAAACATATGCCATCAACAAATTATTGCTGAGTGAGCAGTAAATCCTCCCCAAATAATTGAAGGCCTTTAATATCACCCTTTGTATGAGACAGCAATAAGAATCTACCCAGGAATTTCATAGCCAAAATGAAAATAAACAGTGATAAAGGACCCCCCTATTGTAATCCTCTAAACAAACAAAACGTAGAAGATGGGGAGTCATTCACTAAGATAGAGAAAAAGAGGGATGAAATAAGAGAAAATACCCAAGAGATCCACTGCCAAGAAAATTCAAATGCATCTAAAACCTGGAGTAAATAATCCCAACTAAGGTGTTCATGAGCTTTTGACAAGTCCAATTTAATCAACATACCTGGTTTCTTCATAGTTTTAAGAGAGTGAATAACTTCTTGGGTGGTGAAAATACCATCCATAATTTGACTTCCTTCCACAAATTCGATCTGTTCTGGAGAAATAAGGATGGAAAGAAAAGGATTCATATGTTTTCCCATAACTGTAGAGATTACATTATATATAACATTACATAAGCCTATAGGGTGAAAGCCCTTGGGATCCTGTAAGCGTCCATCTTTAGGTACCAAAGTAATGAAATTCGCATTGAGACCCTTCCAAATCCACTAAGTTTGTCTAGATTCCTCCACTAATTCATATATATCATTTCCAATAAAAGACCAATAGGATTGATAAAAATACAAGGTGAACCCATCATGCCCCGACGCTTTATTACTACCAGTTTGACTTCTTGAAAAGATATAGGTTGCATCAAAGATAAATTATGCTCTTTAGTGATAAGTCGAGGCATACATGATAATATCTTATATGTTCTTGTGGATGAAAAGGCATTTCAGACACGATACCTTGATTATAATTGATCAATTCCTTCTCAATATCTGAATGGAGGATTTTTCGAGTACCATCTAACCCCCAACAGAAGAAAATATCCTATTATTGTGGTGTCGTTGCAACATGAAATTATGAAAAATTTTGGAGCTTCTTTAACCGGCTCTTAACCATTACACTCTAGATTTTTGTTTTCATAATAGTATTTCATGTTGTCGTGTTTGCTCTAGCGGATGTAAAGTCGGACCTTCCTCAACCAAAAGGTCCATAGTTCATCCTTCTACTATCATGCGTTGTTACAGTTCTTGCATTTTCACTTTCAATTAGATTTTTCCTCAAAATGTTCCCAAATTCCTTTTTGTTCCAAGATTTAATTTTTCCTTTCAAGGCCTTCAATTTAGGTAGAAATAATGCATTTTGTTTAGACCCTGTACAGAAAGCTCTTTCCACCAATATCCAACTTTATCAATGAAATTTGGAGCTTCTAACCAAAAACTTTCCAAATGAAACAAATGATTCTTCAGGGTTTCCATTAAATCTAATTCCAGTCAGATCGGCCAATGATTTGATCCAAGACAAGGCAATATGGCTACTTCAATGAAAATATAATTGTGCAAGACTTGTTTCGTTATATGGAACCAGTGTAAACGACTAGTTATTTAATGTCTTCCGCGCCTTCTATTGTTCCATGTAAAAATACCATTAATGGTAAGTATATCTATTAAATTCAGTTGTTCAATAAGAATTTTAAAAGAGATAGATATCGAGTCTATCTTACATTGAACTTTTTTTATTCCGACGGGGAGCAAATGAGATTGAAGTCCCCCCCTAAAATCCACAATAATTCTGGAAAATGATTTATATGAACCAAAATTTGATTTAAAAATTGTGATTTCTCTGTCAAAACTGGGGTCCATATACTGTTGTTAAAGTAACTAGGTTTTTTGTGCCAAGGTATCGAAGAAAACTAGTTAGAATACAAGGGCTTGCCACCCAATATTTAAGTACGACCTCCCATGGGTTCCACAAAATAGCCATCCCTTCAAAACTACCCTGTGCATCTAATGTCATGAATTGACATTTTCTCCAGTAGAAGTCCAAAATATTTGTCAATTTATCCCCCAACGAGTTTGGTTTTCTGTAAAATCCCCACTGTCAACTTCTCTTTTTTAATTTGATCCCGCAAATATCTTTGTTTTCCTTTGTTATTAAGACCCCTAATATTCCATGAAAAGAGTTTCATTGAGAAGTTTTTGTAATAGGAGGAAAAAACTTTGGGACGGCCATAGATTGACCAAAATTTACTAGCTCTTCCCCTGCATCGTGCAAAGAATCACATTTGAATTTTTATCCTTTTCATTTCGAATCTTTAACCAATATGTATTTTCCTTTCTCCCTAAATTCTTGTACATAATGGCTCCCATGTTCAGTCAAAAATTGCTTTCATTTTTTAGTTTTACATTCAATAAGTTTCTTCGCATATCGTTCTCCTTAATTTTTAACGAGGGCTGCCAAATCTCTCTCCGTCCATTCATTAAGAAGATCCACCAAAACACTTTCTTCCTTTGACAGAGAATCATAATTTTTCTTTTCTAACTGAGTGACATCCTCAATTCCTGGAAGGCCATAACATTTACCCTATCATCCTCCCCCCCTTTATCCTCTAGGGATTTCTGCTTCATAGGTTGTTTCACTTCCTCCAAATCTTGGACCTGTTCCAACATAGGGACATCATTTGGTACCTCATTCATAGGGTCTTCCTCCATCATTGCTAAAGATTCAAAAGTATTTTTATCCTCGGGAAATAGTTGATTTTTGATGTTTCTCACCCTGGAATGTTGTCTTCGGGAAGAACTTCCACATTTCTTCTTCAATACTAAGCATTGTTGTAGGATTTTAAAAAAGTGAATTTTCAGTACTATCTATTTTTTTATCCTCTATTTGAGCTATAGAATTTCTAGATGTGGTTTTGGTTGTGTGTTTTCAATTTATAAAGAACAAGTGTAGGAGTGATTTACCCATTCCTTGAGAGCCAATTTAAAGGCTTTCAATTTTTATTCATAAACATACACTAGAGATCCAACTACCCATATTTTCCATTATAGATATTATTTCCATGGCCTTTGTATGTTTTCCTGAAGAAGAAATTACATGTGCAAAAAAATCCAATCTAGTCTGGCTGCAATATGTCCAAGACTGAACCTCTTGTTTAACCAAGTACTTTCCTTCGATAGGGTTAATATCTCCCATGTTCCAATCTGATATGATATCATCCATTTTTTCTCAAAATGGGTCTTGAACTATGTTACCATCTCACAGTGAAATTCCCCACAATAATGTTGTTTTCAGAGCATTCAATGTTTTAAAGCTGATATGGTGGTCCAATATTCCTCTTTTTCTCGATATGAAACAGGCATGTAGACATTGATGATTTTAACTCGTTTTCATGTCTATTGATTAATGGAGCTTGTTAACATGCAATGTTGGATTTGGTATGAGAACTCTTTAGAGGATTAAAAAAGGCTTACAACATCTATACCTTCACATATTTTCCTTCGAAACTTGTTTTAAGGCTTTGAAAACATCTAATTTCATTGTTCCTTGAGAGAAGTACGATTGTGGACTTTTCAAGCGCTATAACATTCTTATTCCTAGTTTGTACCTATCAGAAGCCTCTACGATTTCCCAGGTCGATATTCATTATTTCCAGTATGTGTTTTTAGCTCCCACCATGTGGTGGAGCAACACCTCCTACATTTTTTGAACTTCTAGAACCAGTTCCTAATGATCTCTCAACAATTGTCTCAATAGTTGTTTGAATGCCGAGAATTTTACTTTATTTGTTATCTCTTCCCTTTTGTCTTTCATTGGTTTCCTTCCAACTTTCTCGGGTTGTCTTTTACCACCCCATCCTCCTTTTCATAATCCTATCATTATTAATGAGTTCTTTTTACGTTAGAATGTCTAATGGGTATTATAGTTTTTCCAGCATGTTATCAATCCCTTACAATCTATGCAAAAAAAAAAAGTGTCTTCAATGACAGCAAGAGACGAAAAATGGATATGGTAGGAATGGAGGCAGCCTTTATGTTAATTTTAGTTAACAATGGTATGTTCTATGCTTAACACAATTACTTCAATGTTCCTTTAGTAGTCCAATGAAAATTTCCAATTTAGATTTCCAATAGTAATCACATTAACCACTAATCACATTGACAGTAAAATTAGATAGAACATGAAAGAAAATGTTGAAGACAAGCTAAGACAAGAGGACACCAAATTTGGCGGATGCTAGAGAAAAACCACAATGTGTGGAAAACCTTTGATCAATTCTTCTTATTATTATATCAAAATGTTCAACACAGAGAGAGTAGAAAATTCAAATTGACTCTCCCAATTCAAAGTCAAAAAGGCCTTGTCAATTTTTGCAGTCAAACTTCAGCCCTAACCAGAAATTCAAAGATTATCAACACAACATAAAACTTCTCCTTTGAAGCTCAATCAAAGGAAATCAAATTCGACCCCCAATAGTTGTCAAAGTCAGCGCAAAACATTGACAGAATCTGTGGTTAAACTTGGTCAACCCATGGTCAATGCATGTCAAAGTCCTCATTTTGCCTCAGTTCTTATGCCTAGAAATGTACTCTACTCGGACAGAAATATACCCAGAAAATTGAAGTCAAATGATGCCCAAAAATTGAAAATCAATGTTGGTCGAACTACAGATATTCCTGATATTTTCGGCCCTGCAATTTCGTCCTCCTTGTCCCACACATGGGAGAGAGAGAATGCCCAATGTTGTACGAACCAATGAGAGAAGGAGAGAGAATGTGTGAATCATGATGATGCCAAATGAGGTGAGAGGTCACTTGTATTTATACAATTCGATGAGGGTGAAGAGTCATGTCCATTGGGCTTCATGAGCCCACATGTTGATGTGGCCGACCTAAACAATTTGCACGTGTGGGCATAAATTCCGAAATGCACCTCTGTTTGTCCAAATTGGATGATCTTTATATCAATTTCGGTCCTCCTAAAAAGAGGAATTTAATGCAATCATCATATCCATCAAACGAGTTGTCCCAAGGTGGAATTTGGCCCTATTTGCCATTTTTAACACTCCCTCTCAACTAGGGAGAATTCCACCTGTGAATCCATCCATTATCATCAACCATCATGACATCATGTTGCCATGTACCATCTTTATATCTCATCTCATCTTTTCTCTACTGAACATTGATATGAATAATGAAGAAGAATCGATCGAGAGTGATTATTGTCTCTCCAGTCTCTCTCGGAAGGCTAAGAATTTGACCTTCCCTAAGGGCTTCGTATCTAGCACATGCTCAAATAGCTCACTAAAGAGATTCCTCAACCAAACAGCATCACAACAGACCATACTAGCAACAATGTATTTGGCCTCGGTGGTACTTAAAGACACTGATTTATGCTTCCTACTCATCCAAGATATTGAAGCAGGCCCCAATGAGAAGCAACATCTAGACGTGCTTTTACGATCCACCACACCTCCAGCCTAGTCAACATCAGAATATCCATGTAGCCTCAAATTCCCGACAATATATATCAAACTATGGATGATTGTGCTAGAGAGATATCTCAATATATTCTTAGCAACAATCCAATGTATGTGATGAGGCTCAACCATAAATTGACTCAGTGTATTCACAACGAAGCATATGTCTGGATGGGAGTTTACCAAGAACATCAGGGCCCCCACAAGTTGTCGATACTCGGAGGATTTTCCAATGCAGGGCCAAAAACAGTTCCACATAGCTTCTTGAAGTTGAGTTCCATAGGAGTAGACACTGACTTGTGATCCACAATCCCACATCTCTCGAGCAACTTCACTATGTATTTTCCTTGAGAAAGGAAAATCTCAAATGGCTTTTGCCAGACCTCCAGGCCTAGGAATTAGTGCATCATATCTAGGTCCTTCATCTCGAACTCTTAAGCCAACTCCCTCTAGCAATGATAAATGAGAGAGTATGCACCTGTCAGAAAGAGATCGTCTACATAAAGGACCAAAATGAGAGGCATGTCCTTCTCAACCTTGAAGTATAGGTTAGGACCAGCTTTGCTCCTTGTAAATACCAGCGTCATAAGATAGCTATCAATCCTCATATACCAAGCCCTAAGGGCTTGCTTCAACCCATAGAGGGATTGATTCAACCTGCATACATGTTTCCTTCGATCTTGTACTTTGAAACCCTCGGGTTGTTCTACGTAGACCTCCTCCTTAAATGAGCCATGCAAGAAAGCAATCTTAATTTCCATTGGTGTAGGCTCCATCCTTAAGAGACGACGAGAGAAATAATAGATCAGATAGTGGTATATCGGGAAACTAGTGCAAATATCTCGTCATAGTCCACTCCTTCCTTTTGAGAGAAGCCTTGAGCAACGAACTTGGCCTTGTATTTTTCAGCACTCCCATTAGCTCCATGTTTGATTTTGTAAATCCATTTAGAAGTGACCACGGACTTTTCCTTGGGTCTATGAACCACATCCCAGACATCATTCTTTATGATTGATTTTTACTCCTCATTCATAGCATCCTTCCATACTTGGCGTTTCACAGCTTCTTCGAACGTACATGGCTCAGAGTGACATGGGCTAAAAGTGACATCATGACTTATTTTCACTTCTCTTTGAATAGGCACATAGATTCTATATGCCTTTAAATTTTCATTGTAGCCCACAAATGTGTAATTCTTTCCATATGCTTATAAATTGTTTATTTTCTCTTTAGGCACATGAAAATACATGGGACAACCAAATATTCTAAAATGAGAAACATCAGCTTTCTTACCAGTGAAAACTTCTACGGGTATCTTGAAATCCAATGGTTGATGTGGGCTTCTATTTTGAACATATACGACAGTGTTGGTAGCTTCTCCCCATAAGAATTTCGGTAGGCCTTGGTCATGGAGCATGGCACGATTAGCTTCTATGATAGTTCGATTCTTCCTTTCAGCAACTCCATTTTGCTCAGGAGTGTATGGAGTGGTGGTCTCCCTCTTAATGTTGGCATGTCTACAAAATTCATTGAATTCATTTGATTCATATCTGATTCCATTATCAAACCTCAATATTTTTATCTTCTTCCATGTTGGATTTTCCACCAAGGCTTTGAAAGAACGGAACCATTTGAACACTTTGTCCTTCTTCTTCAAGAAATAGATCCACGTTTTGCGAGAGAAGTCATCCACAAAAATTGCATAGTATAAGTATCCTCCTAATGATGTTATGGGAAACATACCAATTAGATCAAAATGGACCAAGTGAAGAATGTTGGTAGTTTGACTTTCACTTGAAGGGAATGGTACCCTCGTAAGTTTCCCACTTGCACAACCCTGAAAAACTCCTTCATGATTCATGTTGAACTCAAGCATACCTGTGACCATCTTCCTTACCCCAGATGAGGCTTTGTAATGAAGGTGAGAAAAGCTTTGGTGCCATAATTCAGATTGAAGAGAGGTATCACAAGTCAAAGCTCCCGCAGGACTTACTCCAACTTGATAGAGACCTTCGACCCTAAATCCAAGTGTAAATGCATCTTTAGGGTTTCTTTTCCAAATAAGTACATTTTCATCAATGAATGCTACCTTGTAGCCTTTATCTTCTATCGTAGAAATAGACACCAAGTTCTTCTTCAAATCAAGTACATATAGTACTTCTTGTAGATGAATGGTTTGACCTTGATTTACGTGAAGAGTGACAGTGCATATCCCTTTCACGGGGTAGGTGGCATTGTCTCCAAGTATGATCTCCAAATTAGTCTTCTTTTCAATAAAATTTGAGAGGGCCTCCTTGTATCGAGTGAAGTGTCTTGAGGCACCACTATCAATCAACCAATGATCCTAAGTATCCGGAGGAGAGGCAGTAGTGAGGTCGGAAATAAAATAAAATTCTTTTTGTTTTTCTACAACACTAGTTTCCTCATACCTGGAATTTCTCGTCCTTTTGGGAGGTCGACCATTGCCATATCGAGCAGCGAGAGCATTCCTCTTTCCTTTATTGTTGAACCTGTTGTTCCTTTGATTGCCATTGATTTTGAAATTGTTGTGAATATTGTTGTTTTTTTCGTCATCCCGTGGAGTATCCTTCCTGTGAGGACACTCTCTAGCATACTGGCCAAACCTATTGCAATTGTAGCACCTTCATTGTCTTCCTTCTTTGAATACCTGCTTGAATCCTTGACCTTGTCTCTTTGTACCAGCATTGATCTTCCTCTTTGCATGAGTAGAGAAAGCAGTAGGTTCATTTCCATTTGAAGGCTTTTCTATGTCCATCATCCCCGTCTCTTCTTGAGTGCATCTAGCCAATAATTCATTGAAACTAGGAATCATATCATTATTGAGAATGGTGGTATTGAACACATCCCATGTTCTTGTGAGACATCTAAGAGCGATGAGAGTGAGCTCCCTATCAACAAATTCTCCAATAGATAGAAGGTGGTCTTGATTTTTGTAATCCTCATGAAGTAGGATTGGATAGACTCCCATTTATCCATCTTGATGTCCTTCAACTTGTTCTTGAGGAAGAGGATTTGATTTGCATTGTTTACTTTGAACATCGCAATCAACTTATCATACATCTCCTTAGATGTTCCCAAATTATAATTCTTTTAGGTTTGACCTCACCTTTCTTGTACTTTGTCTTTGTAGCAGCAGGTGCATTTGGAGGAGGCTCCACCACTTTTCCTTGCACATAGTCCATAGCACCATGCTCTTCCAAAGTCAAGTCCAAAGTCATCTTCCATGAATGAATGTCAGATTTGTCCTTGAACTTATCCTCGTATTTGTAGTAAGATGTAATAGCCATTGAAGCTAAACCAATAGTCTGGTCTAACAACTCTCTCTTAGTGATTGATTTCCTCTCTCTTGCTTGGGATTTGCCTTCACCTGGACTCTAATACCATGTTAATTTAAGTTAAAAATGGTATGTTATATGCTTTACACAATTACTTCAATGTTCCTTTAGCAACCCAATGACAATTTCCAATTTAGATCTCTAGTAGCAATCACATTAACCATTAATCATATTGACAACAAAAGTGGATAGAACATGAAACAAAATGCAGAAGACAAGCCAATACAAGAGGACAAAAGTAAAAGTACAAATTGACTTGCCCAATTCAAAGTCAAAATAACCCTGTCAATTTCTAGAATCAACTACAGTGAAACTTCAACATAACCAGAAAGTCAAAGATGGTCATTTCCATTTGAAGGTTTGTCTTTGTCCATGATCCTCGTCTCTTCTTGAGTGCATCTAGCCAATAATTCATTAAAACTAGGAATCATGTCATTATTGAGAATGGTGGTATTGAACACATCCCATGCTCTTGTGAGACCTCCAAGAGCGATGAGAGTGAGCTCCCTATCAACAAATTCTCCAATAGATAAAAGGTCATTCTTGATTTTTGTAATCCTCATGAAGTAGGATTGGATAGACTCCCCTTTATCCATCTTGATGTCCTTCAACTTGTTCTTGAGGAAGAGGATTTTATTTGCATTGTTTACTTTGAACATCCCAGTCAACTTATCATACATCTCCTTAGATGTTCCCAAATCAAAAATATAGGCAACCAAATGTTTTTGAATGTAATCAATTATAATTCTTTTAGCTTTGACCTCACCTTTCTTGTACTTTTTCTTTGCAGCAGCAGGTGCATTTGAAGGAGGCTCCACCACTTTTTCCTGCACATAGTCCATCGCATCATGCTCTTCCAAAGTCAAGTCCAAAGTCACCTTCCATGAGTGATAGTCGGATTTGTCCTTGAGCTTATCCTTGGATTTGAAGTAATATGTAGTAGCCATTGAAGCTAGACCAATATTCTTGTCTAACAACTCTCTCTTAGTGATTGATTTTCTCTCTTGCTTGGGATTTGTCTTCACCTGGGCTCTAATACCATGTTAATTTTAGTTAACAATAGTATGTTCTATTCTTTACACAATTACTTCAATGTTTCTTTAGCAACCCAATGACAATTCCAATTTGGATTTCCAGTAGCAATCACATTAACCATTAATCATATTGACAGTAAAAGTAGATAGAACATGAAACAATATGCAGAAGACAAGCCAATACAAGAGGACAAAAGTACAAGTACAAATTGACTTGCCCAATTCAAAGTCAAAATAACCCTGTCAATTTCTACAATCAACTACACTCAAACTTCAGCCCTAACCAGAAAGTCAAAGATGGTCAACGCAGGAGAAAATTTCTCCTTTAAAGCTCGGTCAAAGGCAATCAAACTCAGCCTCCAGCGGTGATCAAAGTTAGCGCAAAACAATCACAAAATATGTGGTCAAACTTGGTCAACCTGCGCTCAAACATGCCTATGGTCAACACAAGTCAAAGTCCTCATTTTTCCTCAATTCGTGTGCCCATAAATGTGGCCTATTGAGACAAAAGTATGCCCAGAAAATCTAAGTCAATTGATGCCCAAAAAGTCAAAGTCAACATTGGTTACTGTTGGTCAAACTATAGAAATTTCTGAGATTTTCAACCCTGTAATTTCGTCCTCTTTGTGCCACACGCGGGAGAGAGAGAATGCCCAAAGATGTACGAACCAATGAGAGAAGGAGAGAGAATGTGTAAGTGATGATGATGCCAAATGAAGTGAGAGGTCACTTGTATTTATACAATTCATTGAGGGTGAAGATTCATGTCCATTGGGCTTCATAAGCCTACATGTTGATGTGGCCAACCTGAACAATTTGCACATGTGTGGGCATAAATTCAAAAATGCACTTCTACTTGTCCAAATTGGATGCTTTATATCAATTTTGGTCCTCTCGAAAAAATGAATTTAATGCAATAATCATCTCCATCAAATGAGTTGTCCCAAGCTGGAAGTTGGCCCTAGTTTCCATTTTTTTAACACTTTATTTCAGATAAAGGGACTGGATCGTCTTGAGATAGGATTTTGTACTTGTTGCCTTGAGAACTCGAACTACCCCCGGATTGGATAGGCTATAACACTTATTCCTGATGCTATGAGGAATGGATCCAGTTGTAATCTAAGGGTCTATTGTTGAGGGAGATAACTTGAGATGTGAGGAAGAAACTAGTTGTTTAGTGCTTCTATTTTTCTTTACTATCTCCACTTTGCTCTTTTCTCTAAAACCAATTAGGTTGCCCATATGTTTTTTTTTGTAGTGGTTAGTAAAATGCTCATATTCATAAAAAATGTTACATTTGAATAGAAAATGCTCATAGTTTAGAGGTTGAATATGTTTCCAGATATCCAAGGATAAGAGAATTTTTTATGGGAATCACTTTAAGGCTACACAAATTCTTGCACATGGGGACATACTGCTCTTGGGCTCGGACTTAATGTATCTACCCAAAGTGTCCAAGGTAAATTAGACCATTAAACCCATACCAAAACAACTAAAGGGACATCAAGCTTAGATAGAAATCTGTGGTCCAACAATTTTGGTACGTTCCTTTGGTGCTAAAAACAATATGGTCTATTTCTAAAGATGAGGTTTGCGACCTCTTTGACTTCCCTAAAAAAATGACATAAAAGCCCCTACCATAGAAATAATGGGTGAGTTCAGCCTTGAACAACAATCGCCAATTTCTCTAAACATAGATTGCCATGGACGCTGGCCAAGTACCAGTCAACTATCCAACACCTAAGCCAAAGCCATATGTCATGATGAAGAGGTTGCAAGATGAGATTTTTCCATATCTTCAAAATTCTTGATGATTTCAAGGGCTAATATTTTGAGGTCTTTTTGAGAGTAGAAACCAACACACGAAAGGCATGAGCTTGTAGATCTGGAGGCCAGGGGGGTACCCCTCCAGGATCAAGATCCATGGTTGTCACCTAACAGCAACAAGGGTTCGTGTTGGCTTCAAAAAGGTGTGGATTAGTGCTTCTCATTTTAAACTAATTTCCCACATCAATTTTTAAGGGGGTGATTGTGATTACTCTTGCACTTTTGACCTCACCACTTAAAAGATCTAATATTTTGACAATAAAGGAATAAGTTTAAATGTTACAAACATGATGTTTGTAGGTGAGCACTATCATGGGAATTATAGACAACATCACCCCACATAACAAATTCACCATTAATTCCAACTCTAATATTATACACAACAACTAATAACCCTTTCCCAATTGCAAAAGATCAAAGTCTCTTTGGTGACTAGCATTGAATAGTTAGGAATGGTTTGTCTAACATGCTCACATACTTAACTATATGGGACAATCAAGAATCAAGTCATAACGCTACAAAGATTTCAAATTTGTACATGAGCTATCCCATGTGATTTATAGACAACATCGTCTCATATAACAAAGTGGCCATTAAATTCCACCCTTAAGATCTACAGAACTTCCACATTTCTTCTTCAATACTAAGCATTGTTGTATGATTTTCAAAAAGTGAATTTTCAGTACTATCTATTTTTTTATCCTCTATTTGAGCTATAGAATTTCTAGATGTGGTTTTGGTTGTGTGTTTTCAATTTATAAAGAACAAGTGTAGGAGTGATTTACCCATTCCTTGAGAGCCAATTTAAAGGCTTTCAATTTTTATTCATAAACATACACTAGAGATCCAACTACCCATATTTTCCATTATAGATATTATTTCCATGGCCTTTGTATGTTTTCCTGAAGAAGAAATTACATGTGCAAAAAAATCCAATCTAGTCTGGCTGCAATATGTCCAAGACTGAACCTCTTGTTTAACCAAGTACTTTCCTTCGATAGGGTTAATATCTCCCATGTTCCAATCTGATATGATATCATCCATTTTTTCTCAAAATGGGTCTTGAACTATGTTACCATCTCACAGTGAAATTCCCCACAATAATGTTATTTTCAGAGCATTCAATGTTTTAAAGCTGATATGGTGGTCCAATATTCCTCTTTTTCTCGATATGAAACAGGCATGTAGACATTGATGATTTTAACTCGTTTTCATGTCTATTGATTAATGGAGCTTGTTAACATGCAATGTTGGATTTGGTATGAGAACTCTTTAGAGGATTAAAAAAGGCTTACAACATCTATACCTTCACATATTTTCCTTCGAAACTTGTTTTTTAAGGCTTTGAAAACATCTAATTTCATTTCCTTGAGAAGTACGATTGTGGACTTTTTCAAGCCCTATAACATTCCTTATTCCTAGTTTGTACCACCTATCCAAACCTCTACGATTTCGTAGGTCAATATTCATTATTTCAGTATGTGTTTTTAGCTCCCACCATGTGGTGGAGCAACACCTCCTACATTTTTTGAACTTCTAGAACCAGTTCCTAATGATCTCTCAACAATTGTCTCAATAGTTGTTTGAATGCCGAGAATTTTACTTTATTTGTTATCTCTTCCCTTTTGTCTTTCATTGGTTTCCTTCCAACTTTCTCGGGTTGTCTTTTACCACCCCATCGTCCTTTTCATAATCCTATCATTATTAATGAGTTCTTTTTACGTTAGAATGTCTAATGGGTATTATAGTTTTTCCAGCATGCTATCAATCCCTTACAATCTATGCAAAAAAAAAAGTGTCTTCAATGACAGCAAGAGACGAAAAAGGGATATGGTAGGAATGGAGGCAGCCTTTATGTTAATTTTAGTTAACAATGGTATGTTCTATGCTTAACACAATTACTTCAATGTTCCTTTAGTAGTCCAATGAAAATTTCCAATTTAGATTTCCAATAGTAATCACATTAACCACTAATCACATTGACAGTAAAATTAGATAGAACATGAAAGAAAATGTTGAAGACAAGCTAAGACAAGAGGACACCAAATTTGGCGGATGCTAGAGAAAAACCACAATGTGTGGAAAACCTTTGATCAATTCTTCTTATTATTATATCAAAATGTTCAACACAGAGAGAGTAGAAAATTCAAATTGACTCTCCCAATTCAAAGTCAAAAAGGCCTTGTCAATTTTTGCAGTCAAACTTCAGCCCTAACCAGAAATTCAAAGATTATCAACACAACATAAAACTTCTCCTTTGAAGCTCAATCAAAGGAAATCAAATTCGACCCCCAATAGTTGTCAAAGTCAGCGCAAAACATTGACAGAATCTGTGGTTAAACTTGGTCAACCCATGGTCAATGCATGTCAAAGTCCTCATTTTGCCTCAGTTCTTATGCCTAGAAATGTACTCTACTCGGACAGAAATATACCCAGAAAATTGAAGTCAAATGATGCCCAAAAATTGAAAGTCAATGTTGGTCGAACTACAGATATTCCTGATATTTTCGGCCCTGCAATTTCGTCCTCCTTGTCCCACACATGGGAGAGAGATAATGCCCAATGTTGTACGAACCAATGAGAGAAGGAGAGAGAATGTGTGAATCATGATGATGCCAAATGAGGTGAGAGGTCACTTGTATTTATACAATTCGATGAGGGTGAAGAGTCATGTCCATTGGGCTTCATGAGCCCACATGTTGATGTGGCCGACCTGAACAATTTGCACGTGTGGGCATAAATTCCGAAATGCACCTCTGTTTGTCCAAATTGGATGATCTTTATATCAATTTCGGTCCTCATAAAAAGAGGAATTTAATGCAATCATCATATCCATCAAACGAGTTGTCCCAAGGTGGAATTTGGCCCTATTTGCCATTTTTAACACTCCCTCTCAACTAGGGAGAATTCCACCTGTGAATCCATCCATTATCATCAACCATCATGACATCATGTTGCCATGTACCATCTTTATATCTCATCTCATCTTTTCTCTACTGAACATTGATATGAATAATGAAGAAGAATCGATCGAGAGTGATTATTGTCTCTCCAGCCTCTCTCGGAAGGCTAAGAATTTGACCTTCCCTAAGGGCTTCGTATCTAGCACATGCTCAAATAGCTCACTAAATAGATTCCTCAACCAAACAGCATCACAACAGACCATACTAGCAACAATGTATTTGGGCTCAGTGGTACTTAAAGAAACTGATTTATGCTTCCTACTCATCCAAGATATTGAAGCAGGCCCCAATGAGAAGCAACATCTAGACGTGCTTTTACGATCCACCACACCTCCAGCCTAGTCAACATCAGAATATCCATGTAGCCTCAAATTCCCGACAATATATATCAAACTATGGATGATTGTGCCAGAGAGATATCTCAATATATTCTTAGCAACAATCCAATGTATGTGATGAGGCTCAACCATAAATTGACTCAGTGTATTCACAACGAAGCATATGTCTGGATGGGAGTTTACCAAGAACATCAGGGCCCCCACAAGTTGTCGATACTCGGAGGATTTTCCAATGCAGGGCCAAAAACAGTTCCACATAGCTTCTTGAAGTTGAGTTCCATAGGAGTAGACACTGACTTGTGATCCACAATCCCACATCTCTCGAGCAACTTCACTATGTATTTTCCTTGAGAAAGGAAAATCTCAAATGGCTTTTGCCAGACCTCCAGGCCTAGGAAGTAGTGCATCATATCTAGGTCCTTCATCTCGAACTCTGAAGCCAACTCCCTCTAGCAATGATAAATGAGAGAGTATGCACCTGTCAGAAATAGATCGTCTACATAAAGGACCAAAATGAGAGGCATGTCCTTCTCAACCTTGAAGTATATGTTAGGACCAGCTTTGCTCCTTGTAAATACCAGTGTCATAAGATAGCTATCAATCCTCATATACCAAGCCCTAAGGGCTTGCTTCAACCCATAGAGGGATTGATTCAACCTGCATACATGTTTCCTTCGATCTTGTACTTTGAAACCCTCGGGTTGTTCTACGTAGACCTCCTCCTTAAATGAGCCATGCAAGAAAGCAATCTTAATTTCCATTGGTGTAGGCTCCATCCTTAAGAGACGACGAGAGAAATAATAGATCAGATAGTGGTATATCGGGAAACTAGTGCAAATATCTCGTCATAGTCCACTCCTTCCTTTTGAGAGAAGCCTTGAGCAACGAACTTGGCCTTGTATTTTTCAGCACTCCCATTAGCTCCAAGTTTGATTTTGTAAATCCATTTAGAAGTGACCACGGACTTTTCCTTGGGTCTATGAACCACATCCCAGACATCATTCTTTATGATTGATTTTTACTCCTCATTCATAGCATCCTTCCATACTTGGCGTTTTGCTAACTGCCTTCGAACGTATATCTCTCTGCCTTATTGGCTAAAAGTGACATCATGGCTTACTTCCACATCTCTTTGACCAAGCACATATATTTTATATGCCTTTGAATTTTCACTGTAGCCAACATATATACCTTTCTTCCCAGATGCTTCCAACTTGTTTCTTTTCTCTTTAGGAACATGAAAATACACAGGACAACCAAATATTCTAAAATGAGAAACATCAGGTTTCTTACCAATGAATATCTCCTCGAGTGTCTTGAAATCCAACGCTTGATACAGGCTCCTATTTTGAACATACACGGCATTGTTGGTAGCTTCTCCGCATAAGAACTTCGGTAAAACTTGATCATGGAGCATGGCACGGGTGGCTTCCATGATTGTTTGATTTTTCTTTTCAACAAATCCGTTTTGCTTAGGAGTGTATGGAACAGTTGTCTCCCTCTTAATACCAGCCTCTCTGCAAAAGTCATTGAATTCATTTGATTCATATTCGATTCCATTGTCGGTCCTCAATATCTTGATTTTCTTCCTTGTTTGATTTTCCACCAATGCTTTGAAAGAATGAAACCATTTGAACACTTCATCCTTCTTCTTCAAGAAATAGATCCATGTTTTTGTGAGAAGTCATCCACAAAGATTGCATAGTATAAGTATCCTCCCAATGATGTTGCATAGTATAAGTATCCTCCCAATGATGTTGAGGGCAACATACCAGATAGATCAGAATGGACCAATTGAAGAATATCAGTAGTTTTTCTTTCACAAGAATGGAATGGTCCCCTTGTAAGTTTCCCAGCTACACAACCCTAACAAACCCCTTCATGATTCATGTTGAATCCGGGCATACCCGTGACCATCTTCCTTACCCCAGGTAGGGCTTTGTAATGAGGTGGGAAAATCTCTAGTGCCATAATTCAAGTTGAAGAGAAGTATCACAAGGCATGGCTCCCAAAGGACTTCCTCCAACTTGATAGAGACCATCAACCCTAAATCCAAGTGTGAATGCATCTTTAGGGTTTCTTTGCCAAATACGTACCTTTCCATCAATGAATGCTACCTTGAAGCCTTTATCTTTCATCGCAGAAATAGATACCAAGTTCTTCTTCAAATTGGACACATACAACACTTCTTGTAGATGAATGGTTTGACCTTGATTCAAGTGAAGAGTGACAGTACCTATCCCTTTCACGAGGTAGGTGGCATTCTCTCCAAGTATGATCTCCAAATTAGTCTTCTTTTCTATCAAATTTGAGAGGGCCTCCTTGTACCCAATGAAGTGCTTTGAGGCTCCACTATCAATCAACCAATGATCCAAAGCATTCAGAGGAGAGGCAATAGATAGAGCGGAAATAAGATGAAACTCTTTTTGTTTTTCTGCAACATTACTTTCCTCATACCCAGAATTTCTCATCCTTTTGGGAGGTCGACCATTTCCATATTGAGCAGCAGGAGTATTCCTCTTTCCTTTATTGTTGAACTTGTTGTTCCTTTGATTTCCATTGTCGTTGTAATTATACTTTTTGTTGTCACCATTCCTCGGGGAATCTTTCTTGCGAGGGCACTCTCTAGCATAGTGGTCGAACCTGTTACAATTGTAGCACCTTCATTTTCTTCCTTCTTTGAATACCTGCTTGAATCCTTGACCTTGTCTCTTTGTACCAGCATTGATCTTCCTCTTTGCATGAGTAGAGAAAGCAGTAGGTTCATTTCCATTTGAAGGCTTTTCTATGTCCATCATCCCCGTCTCTTCTTGAGTGCATCTAGCCAATAATTCATTGAAACTAGGAATCATGTCATTATTGAGAATGGTGGTATTGAACACATCCCATGTTCTTGTGAGACCTCTAAGAGCGATGAGAGTGAGCTCCCTATCAACAAATTCTCCAATAGATAGAAGGTGGTCTTGATTTTTGTAATCCTCATGAAGTAGGATTGGATAGACTCCCATTTATCCATCTTGATGTCCTTCAACTTGTTCTTGAGGAAGAAAATTTGATTTGCATTGTTTACTTTGAACATCGCAATCAACTTATCATACATCTCCTTAGATGTTCCCAAATTATAATTCTTTTAGGTTTGACCTCACCTTTCTTGTACTTTGTCTTTGTAGCAGCAGGTGCATTTGGAGGAGGCTCCACCACTTTTCCTTGCACATAGTCCATAGCACCATGCTCTTCCAAAGTCAAGTCCAAAGTCATCTTCCATGAATGAATGTCAGATTTGTCCTTGAACATCCTCGGATTTGTAGTAAGATGTAATAGCCATTGAAGCTAAACCAATAGTCTGGTCTAACAACTCTCTCTTAGTGATTGATTTCCTCTCTCTTGCTTGGGATTTGCCTTCACCTGGACTCTAATACCATGTTAATTTAAGTTAAAAATGGTATGTTATATGCTTTACACAATTACTTCAATGTTCCTTTAGCAACCCAATGACAATTTCCAATTTAGATTTCTAGTAGCAATCACATTAACCATTAAGCATATTGACAGCAAAAGTGGATAGAACATGAAACAAAATGCAAAAGACAAGCCAATACAAGAGGACAAAAGTACAAGTACAAATTGACTTGCCCAATTCAAAGTCAAAATAACCCTGTCAATTTCTAGAATCAACTACAGTGAAACTTCAACATAACCAGAAAGTCAAAGATGGTCATTTCCATTTGAAGGCTTGTCTTTGTCCATGATCCTCGTCTCTTCTTGAGTGCATCTAGCCAATAATTCATTAAAACTAGGAATCATGTCATTATTGAGAATGGTGGTATTGAACACATCCCATGCTCTTGTGAGACCTCCAAGAGCGATGAGAGTGAGCTCCCTATCAACAAATTCTCCAATAGATAAAAGGTCATTCTTGATTTTTGTAATCCTCATGAAGTAGGATTGGATAGACTCCCCTTTATCCATCTTGATGTCCTTCAACTTGTTCTTGAGGAAGAGGATTTGACTTGCATTGTTTACTTTGAACATCCCAATCAACTTATCATACATCTCCTTAGATGTTCCCAAATCAAAAATATAGGCAACCAAATGTTTTTGAATGTAATCAATTATAATTCTTTTAGCTTTGACCTCACCTTTCTTGTACTTTTTCTTTGCAGCAGCAGGTGCATTTGAAGGAGGCTCCACCACTTTTTCCTGCACATAGTCCATCGCATCATGCTCTTCCAAAGTCAAGTCCAAATTCACCTTCCATGAGTGATAGTCGGATTTGTCCTTGAGCTTATCCTTGGATTTGAAGTAATATGTAGTAGCCATTGAAGCTAGACCAATATTCTTGTCTAACAACTCTCTCTTAGTGATTGATTTTCTCTCTTGCTTGGGATTTGTCTTCACCTGGGCTCTAATACCATGTTAATTTTAGTTAACAATAGTATGTTCTATGCTTTACACAATTACTTCAATGTTTCTTTAGCAACCCAATGACAATTCCAATTTGGATTTCCAGTAGCCATCACATTAACCATTAATCATATTGACAGTAAAAGTAGATAGAACATGAAACAATATGCAGAAGACAAGCCAATACACGAGGACAAAAGTACAAGTACAAATTGACTTGCCCAATTCAAAGTCAAAATAACCCTGTCAATTTCTACAATCAACTACACTCAAACTTCAGCGCTAACCAGAAAGTCAAAGATGGTCAACGCAGGAGAAAATTTCTCCTTTAAAGCTCGGTCAAAGGCAATCAAACTCAGCCTCCAGCGGTGATCAAAGTTAGCGCAAAACAATCACAAAATATGTGGTCAAACTTGGTCAACCTGCGCTCAAACATGCCTATGGTCAACACAAGTCAAAGTCCTCATTTTTCCTCAATTCGTGTGCCCATAAATGTGGCCTATTGAGACAAAAGTATGCCTAGAAAATCTAAGTCAATTGATGCCCAAAAAGTCAAAGTCAACATTGGTCAACGTTGGTCAAACTATAGAAATTTCTGAGATTTTCAACCCTGTAATTTCGTCCTCTTTG
Organism: Pinus albicaulis; assembly: GCA_034641835.2. NCBI lineage: Eukaryota > Viridiplantae > Streptophyta > Pinopsida > Pinales > Pinaceae > Pinus > Pinus albicaulis. The sequence continues at coordinate 1,112,264,001 of CM076575.1, read as the reverse complement.
TGCCACACGCGGGAGAAAGAGAATGCCCAAAGATGTACGAACCAATGAGAGAAGGAGAGAGAATGTGTAAGTGATGATGATGCCAAATGAAGTGAGAGGTCACTTGTATTTATACAATTCATTGAGGGTGAAGATTCACGTCCATTGGGCTTCATAAGCCTACATGTTGATGTGACCAACCTGAACAATTTGCACATGTGTGGGCATAAATTCAAAAATGCACTTCTACTTGTCCAAATTGGATGCTTTATATCAATTTTGGTCCTCTCGAAAAAATGAATTTAATGCAATAATCATCTCCATCAAATGAGTTGTCCCAAGCTGGAAGTTGGCCCTAGTTTCCATTTTTTTAACACTTTATTTCAGATAAAGGGACTGGATCGTCTTGAGATAGGATTTTGTACTTGTTGCCTTGAGAACTCGAACTACCCCCGGATTGGATAGGCTATAACACTTATTCCTGATGCTATGAGGAATGGATCTAGTTGTAATCTAAGGGTCTATTGTTGAGGGAGATAACTTGAGATGTGAGGAAGAAACTAGTTGTTTAGTGCTTCTCTTTTTCTTTACTATCTCCACTTTTCTCTTTTCTCTAAAACCAATTAGGTTGCCCATATGTTTTTTTTTGTAGTGGTTAGTAAAATGCTCATATTCATAACAAATGTTACATTTGAATAGAAAATGCTCATAGTTTAGAGGTTGAATATGTTTCCAGATATCCAAGGATAAGAGAATTGTTTATGGGAATCACTTTAAGGCTACACAAATTCTTGCACATGGGGAGATACTTCTCTTGGGCTCGGACTTAATGTATCTACCCAAAGTGTCCAAGGTAAATTAGACCATTAAACCCATACCAAAACAACTAAAGGGACATCAAGCTTAGATAGAAATCTGTGGTCCAACAATTTTGGTACGTTCCTTTGGTGCTAAAAACAATATGGTCTATTTCTAAATATGAGGTTTGCGACCTCTTTGACTTCCATAAAAAAATGACATAAAAGCCCCTACCATAGAAATAATGGGTGAGTTCAGCCTTGAACAACAATCGCCAATTTCTCTAAACATAGATTGCCATGGACGCTGGCCAAGTACCAGTCAACTATCCAACACCTAAGCCAAAGCCATATGTAATGATGAAGAGGTTGCAAGATGAGCTTTTTCCATATCTTCAACCTTCTTGATGATTTCAAGGGCTAATATTTTGAGGTCTTTTTGAGAGTAGAAACCAACACACGAAAGGCATGAGCTTGTAGATCGGGAGGCCAGGGGGGTACCCCTCCAGGATCAAGATCCATGGTTGTCACCTAACAGCAACAAGGGTTCGTGTTGGCTTCAAAAAGGTGTGGATTAGTGCTTCTCATTTTAAACTAATTTCCCACATCAATTTTTAAGGGGGTGATTGTGATTACTCTTGCACTTTTGACCTCACCACTTAAAAGATCTAATATTTTGACAATCAAGGAATAAGTTTAAATGTTACAAACATGATGTTTGTAGGTGAGCACTATCATGGGAATTATAGACAACATCACCCCACAGAAAAAATTCACCATTAATTCCAACTCTAATATTATACACAACAACTAATAACCCTTTCCCAATTGCAAAAGATCAAAGTCTCTTTGTTGACTAGCATTGAATAGTTAGGAATGGTTTGTCTAACATGCTCACATACTTAACTATATGGGACAAACAAGAATCAAGTCGTAACGCTACAAATATTTCAAATTTGTACATGAGCTATCCCATGTGATTTATAGACAACATCGTTTCACATAACAAAGTGGCCATTAAATTCCACCCTTAAGATCTACAGAACTTCCACATTTCTTCTTCAATACTAAGCATTGTTGTAGGATTTTCAAAAAGTGAATTTTTAGTACTATCTATTTTTTTATCCTCTATTTGAGCTATAGAATTTCTAGATGTGGTTTTGGTTGTGTGTTTTCAATTTATAAAGAACAAGTGTAGGAGTGATTTACCCATTCCTTGAGAGCCAATTTAAAGGCTTTCAATTTTTATTCATAAACATACACTAGAGATCCAACTACCCATATTTTCCATTATAGATATTATTTCCATGGCCTTTGTATGTTTTCCTGAAGAAGAAATTACATGTGCAAAAAAATCCAATCTAGTCTGGCTGCAATATGTCCAAGACTGAACCTCTTGTTTAACCAAGTACTTTCCTTCGATAGGGTTAATATCTCCCATGTTCCAATCTGATATGATATCATCCATTTTTTCTCAAAATGGGTCTTGAACTATGTTACCATCTCACAGTGAAATTCCCCACAATAATGTTGTTTTCAGAGCATTCAATGTTTTAAAGCTGATATGGTGGTCCAATATTCCTCTTTTTCTAGATATGAAACAGGCATGTAGACATTGATGATTTTAACTCGTTTTCATGTCTATTGATTAATGGAGCTTGTTAACATGCAATGTTGGATTTGGTATGAGAACACTTTAGAGGATTAAAAAAGGCTTACAACATCTATACCTTCACATATTTTCCTTCGAAACTTGTTTTTTAAGGCTTTGAAAACATCTAATTTCATTTCCTTGAGAAGTAGGATTGTGGACTTTTTCAAGCCCTATAACATTCCTTATTCCTAGTTTGTACCACCTATCCAAACCTCTACGATTTCGTAGGTTAATATTCATTATTTCAGTTTGTGTTTTTAGCTCCCACCATGTGGTGGAGCAACACCTCCTACATTTTTTGAACTTCTAGAACCAGTTCCTAATGATCTCTCAACAATTGTCTCAATAGTTGTTTGAATGCCGAGAATTTTACTTTATTTGTTATCTCTTCCCTTTTGTCTTTCATTGGTTTCCTTCCAACTTTCTCGGGTTGTCTTTTACCACCCCATCCTCCTTTTCATAATCCTATCATTATTAATGAGTTCTTTTTACGTTAGAATGTCTAATGGGTATTATAGTTTTCCCAGCATGTTATCAATCCCTTACAATCTATGCAAAAAAAAAAGTGTCTTCAATGACAGCAAGAGACGAAAAAGGGATATGGTAGGAATGGAGGCAGCCTTTATGTTAATTTTAGTTAACAATGGTATGTTCTATGCTTAACACAATTACTTCAATGTTCCTTTAGTAGTCCAATGAAAATTTCCAATTTAGATTTCCAATAGTAATCACATTAGCCACTAATCACATTGACAGTAAAATTAGATAGAACATGAAAGAAAATGTTGAAGACAAGCTAAGACAAGAGGACACCAAATTTGGCGGATGCTAGAGAAAAACCACAATGTGTGGAAAACCTTTGATCAATTCTTCTTATTATTATATCAAAATGTTCAACATAGAGAGAGTAGAAAATTCAAATTGACTCTCCCAATTCAAAGTCAAAAAGGCCCTGTCAATTTTTGCAGTCAAACTTCAGCCCTAACCAAAAATTCAAAGATTATCAACACAACATAAAACTTCTCCTTTGAAGCTCAATCAAAGGAAATCAAATTCGACCCCCAATAGTTGTCAAAGTCAGCGCAAAACATTGACAGAATCTGCGGTTAAACTTGGTCAACCCATGGTCAATGCATGTCAAAGTCCTCATTTTGCCTCAGTTCTTATGCCTAGAAATGTACTCTACTCGGACAGAAATATACCCAGAAAATTGAAGTCAAATGATGCCCAAAAATTGAAAGTCAATGTTGGTCGAACTACAGATATTCCTGAGATTTTCGGCCCTACAATTTCGTCCTCCTTGTCCCACACATGGGAGAGAGAGAATGCCCAATGTTGTACGAACCAATGAGAGGAGAGAGAATGTGTGAATCATGATGATGCCAAATGAGGTGAGAGGTCACTTGTATTTATACAATTCGATGAGGGTGAAGAGTCATGTCCATTGGGCTTCATGAGCCCACATGTTGATGTGGCCGACCTGAACAATTTGCACGTGTGGGCATAAATTCCGAAATGCACCTCTGTTTGTCCAAATTGGATGATCTTTATATCAATTTCGGTCCTCCTAAAAAGAGGAATTTAATGCAATCATCATATCCATCAAATGAGTTGTCCCAAGGTGGAATTTGGCCCTATTTTCCATTTTTAACACTCCCTCTCAACTAGGGAGAATTCCACCTGTGAATCCATCCATTATCATCAACCATCATGACATCATGTTGCCATGTACCATCTTTATATCTCATCTCATCTTTTCTCTACTGAACATTGATATGAATAATGAAGAAGAATCGATCGAGAGTGATTATTGTCTCTCCAGTCTCTCTCAGAAGGCTAAGAATTTGACCTTCCCTAAGGGCTTCGTATCTAGCACATGCTCAAATAGCTCACTAAAGATATTCCTCAACCAAACAGCATCACAATAGACCATACTAGCAACAATGTATTTGGCCTCGGTGGTACTTAAAGACACTGATTTATGCTTCCTACTCATCCAAGATATTGAAGCAGGCCCCAATTAGAAGCAACATCTAGACGTGCTTTTACGATCCACCACACCTCCAGCCTAGTCAACATCAGAATATCCATGTAGCCTCAAATTCCCGACAATATATATCAAACTATGGATGATTGTGCCAGAGAGATATCTCAATATATTCTTAGCAACAATCCAATGTATGTGATGATGCTCAACCATAAATTGACTCAGTGTATTCACAACGAAGCATATGTCTGGATGGGAGTTTACCAAGAACATCAGGGCCCCCACAAGTTGTCGATACTCGGAGGATTTTCCAATGCAGGGCCAAAAACAGTTCCACATAGCTTCTTGAAGTTGAGTTCCATAGGAGTAGACATTGACTTGTGATCCACAATCCCACATCTCTCGAGCAACTTCACTATGTATTTTCCTTGAGAAAGGAAAATCTCAAATGGCTTTTGCCAGACCTCCAGGCCTAGGAAGTAGTGCATCATATCTAGGTCCTTCATCTCGAACTCTGAAGCCAACTCCCTCTAGCAATGATAAATGAGAGAGTATGCACCTGTCAGAAAGAGATCGTCTACATAAAGGACCAAAATGAGAGGCATGTCCTTCTCAACCTTGAAGTATAGGTTAGGACCAGCTTTGCTCATTGTAAATACCAGCGTCATAAGATAGCTATCAATCCTCATATACCAAGCCCTAAGGGCTTGCTTCAACCCATAGAGGGATTGATTCAACCTGCATACATGTTTCGTTCGATCTTGTACGTTGAAACCCTCGGGTTGTTCTACGTAGACCTCCTCCTTAAATGAGCCATGCAAGAAAGCAATCTTAATTTCCATTGGTGTAGGCTCCATCCTTAAGAGACGACGAGAGAAATAATAGATCAGATAGTGGTATATCGGGAAACTAGTGCAAATATCTCGTCATAGTCCACTCCTTCCTTTTGAGAGAAGCCTTGAGCAACGAACTTGGCCTTGTATTTATCAGCAGTCCCATTAGCTCCATGTTTGATTTTGTAAATCCATTTAGAAGTGACCACGGACTTTTCCTTGGGTCTATGAACCACATCCCAGACATCATTCTTTATGATTGATTTTTACTTCTCATTCATAGCATCCTTCCATACTTGGCGTTTCACAGCTTCTTCGAACGTACATGGCTCAGAGTGACATGGGCTAAAAGTGACATCATGACTTATTTTCACTTCTCTTTGAATAGGCACATAGATTCTATATGCCTTTAAATTTTCATTGTAGCCCATAAATGTGTAATTCTTCCCATATGCTTATAAATTGTTTATTTTCTCTTTAGGCACATGAAAATACATGGGACAACCAAATATTCTAAAACGAGAAACATCAGGTTTCTTACCAGTGAAAACTTCTACGGGTATCTTGAAATCCAATGGTTGATGTGGGCTTCTATTTTGAACATATACGACAGTGTTGGTAGCTTCTCCCCATAAGAATTTCGGTAGGCCTTGGTCATGGAGCATGGCACGATTAGCTTCTATGATAGTTCGATTCTTCCTTTCAGCAACTCCATTTTTCTCAGGAGTGTATGGAGTGGTGGTCTCCCTCTTAATGTTGGCATGTCTACAAAAGTCATTGAATTCATTTGATTCATATCTGATTCCATTATCAAACCTCAATATTTTTATCTTCTTCCATGTTGGATTTTCCACCAAGGCTTTGAAAGAACGGAACCATTTGAACACTTTGTCCTTCTTCTTCAAGAAATAGATCCACGTTTTGCGAGAGAAGTCATCCACAAAAATTGCATAGTATAAGTATCCTCCTAATGATGTTACGGGAAACATACCAATTAGATCAAAATGGACCAAGTGAAGAATGTTGGTAGTTTGACTTTCACTTGAAGGGAATGGTACCCTCGTAAGTTTCCCACTTGCACAACCCTGACAAACTCCTTCATGATTCATGTTGAACCCAGGCATACCTGTGACCATCTTCCTTACCCCAGATGAGGCTTTGTAATGAAGGTGAGCAAAGCTTTGGTGCCATAATTCAGATTGAAGAGAGGTATCACAAGTCAAAGCTCCCGCAGGACTTACTCCAACTTGATAGAGACCTTCGACCCTAAATCCAAGTGTAAATGCATCTTTAGGGTTTCTTTTCCAAATAAGTACATTTTCATCAATGAATGCTACCTTGTAGCCCTTATCTTCTATCGTAGAAATAGACACCAAGTTCTTCTTCAAATCAAGTACATATAGTACTTCTTGTAGATGAATGGTTTGACCTTGATTTACGTGAAGAGTGACAGTGCATATCCCTTTCACGGGGTAGGTGGCATTGTCTCCAAGTATGATCTCCAAATTAGTCTTCTTTTCAATAAAATTTGAGAGGGCCTCCTTGTATCGAGTGAAGTTTCTTGAGGCACCACTATCAATCAACCAATGATCCTAAGTATCCGGAGGAGAGGCAGTAGTGAGGTCGGAAATAAAATAAAATTCTTTTTGTTTTTCTACAACACTAGTTTCCTCATACCTGGAATTTCTCGTCCTTTTGGGAGGTTGACCATTGCCATATCGGGCAGCGAGAGCATTCCTCTTTCCTTTATTGTTGAACCTGTTGTTCCTTTGATTGCCATTGATTTTGAAATTTTTGTGAATATTGTTGTTTTTTTCGTCATCCCGTGGAGTATCCTTCCTGTGAGGACACTCTCTAGCATACTGGCCAAACCTATTGCAATTGTAGCACCTTCATTTTCTTCCTTCTTTGAATACCTGCTTGAATCCTTGACCTTGTCTCTTTGTACCAGCATTGATCTTCCTCTTTGCATGAGTAGAGAAAGCAGTAGGTTCATTTCCATTTGAAGGCTTTTCTATGTCCATCATCCCCGTCTCTTCTTGAGTGCATCTAGCCAATAATTCATTGAAACTAGGAATCATGTCATTATTGAGAATGGTGGTATTGAACACATCCCATGTTCTTGTGAGACCTCTAAGAGCGATGAGAGTGAGCTCCCTATCAACAAATTCTCCAATAGATAGAAGGTGGTCTTGATTTTTGTAATCCTCATGAAGTAGGATTGGATAGACTCCCATTTATCCATCTTGATGTCCTTCAACTTGTTCTTGAGGAAGAGGATTTGATTTTCATTGTTTACTTTGAACATCGCAATCAACTTATCATACATCTCCTTAGATGTTCCCAAATTATAATCCTTGTAGGTTTGACCTCACCTTTCTTGTACTTTGTCTTTGTAGCAGCAGGTGCATTTGGAGGAGGCTCCACCACTTTTCCTTGCACATAGTCCATAGCACTATGCTCTTCCAAAGTCAAGTCCAAAGTCATCTTCCATGAATGAATGTCAGATTTGTCCTTGAACTTATCCTCGGATTTGTAGTAAGATGTAATAGCCATTGAAGCTAAACCAATAGTCTGGTCTAACAACTCTCTCTTAGTGATTGATTTCCTCTCTCTTGCTTGGGATTTGCCTTCACCTGGACTCTAATACCATGTTAATTTAAGTTAAAAATGGTATGTTCTATGCTTTACACAATTACTTCAATGTTCCTTTAGCAACCCAATGACAATTTCCAATTTAGATTTCTAGTAGCAATCACATTAACCATTAATCATATTGACAACAAAAGTGGATAGAACATGAAACAAAATGCAGAAGACAAGCCAATACAAGAGGACAAAAGTACAAGTACAAATTGACTTGCCCAATTCAAAGTCAAAATAACCTTGTCAATTTCTAGAATCAACTACAGTGAAACTTCAACATAACCAGAAAGTCAAAGATGGTCATTTCCATTTGAAGGCTTGTCTTTGTCCATGATCCTCGTCTCTTCTTGAGTGCATCTAGCCAATAATTCATTAAAACTAGGAATCATGTCATTATTGAGAATGGTGGTATTGAACACATCCCATGCTCTTGTGAGACCTCCAAGAGCGATGAGAGTGAGCTCCCTATCAACAAATTCTCCAATAGATAAAAGGTCATTCTTGATTTTTGTAATCCTCATGAAGTAGGATTGGATAGACTCCCCTTTATCCATCTTGATGTTCTTCAACTTGTTCTTGAGGAAGAGGATTTGATTTGCATTGTTTACTTTGAACATCCCAATCAACTTATCATACATCTCCTTAGATGTTCCCAAATCAAAAATATAGGCAACCAAATGTTTTTGAATGTAATCAATTATAATTCTTTTAGCTTTGACCTCACCTTTCTTGTACTTTTTCTTTGCAGCAGCAGGTGCATTTGAAGGAGGCTCCACCACTTTTTCCTGCACATAGTCCATCGCATCATGCTCTTCCAAAGTCAAGTCCAAAGTCACCTTCCATGAGTGATAGTCGGATTTGTCCTTGAGCTTATCCTTGGATTTGAAGTAATATGTAGTAGCCATTGAAGCTAGACCAATATTCTTGTCTAACAACTCTCTCTTAGTGATTGATTTTCTCTCTTGCTTGGGATTTGTCTTCACCTGGGCTCTAATACCATGTTAATTTTAGTTAACAATAGTATGTTCTATGCTTTACACAATTACTTCAATGTTTCTTTAGCAACCCAATGACAATTCCAATTTGGATTTCCAGTAGCAATCACATTAACCATTAATCATATTGACAGTAAAAGTAGATAGAACATGAAACAATATGCAGAAAACAAGCCAATACAAGAGGACAAAAGTACAAGTACAAATTGACTTGCCCAATTCAAAGTCAAAATAACCCTGTCAATTTCTACAATCAACTACACTCAAACTTCAGCCCTAACCAGAAAGTCAAAGATGGTCAACGCAGGAGAAAATTTATCCTTTAAAGCTCGGTCAAAGGCAATCAAACTCAGCCTCCAGCGGTGATCAAAGTTAGCGCAAAACAATCACAAAATATGTGGTCAAACTTGGTCAACCTGCGCTCAAACATGCCTATGGTCAACACAAGTCAAAGTCCTCATTTTTCCTCAATTCATGTGCCCATAAATGTGGCCTATTGAGACAAAAGTATGCCCAGAAAATCTAAGTCAATTGATGCCCAAAAAGTCAAAGTCAACATTGGTCAACGTTGGTCAAACTATAGAAATTTCTGAGATTTTCAACCCTGTAATTTCGTCCTCTTTGTGCCACAAGCGGGAGAGAGAGAATGCCCAAAGATGTACGAACCAATGAGAGAAGGAGAGAGAATGTGTAAGTGATGATGATGCCAAATGAAGTGAGAGGTCACTTGTATTTATACAATTCATTGAGGGTGAAGATTCATGTCCATTGGGCTTCATAAGCCTACATGTTGATGTGGCCAACCTGAACAATTTGCACATGTGTGGGCATAAATTCAAAAATGCACTTCTACTTGTCCAAATTGGATGCTTTATATCAATTTTGGTCCTCTCGAAAAAATGAATTTAATGCAATAATCATCTCCATCAAATGAGTTGTCCCAAGCTGGAAGTTGGCCCTAGTTTCCATTTTTTTAACACTTTATTTCAGATAAAGGGAATGGATCGTCTTGAGATAGGATTTTGTACTTGTTGCCTTGAGAACTCGAACTACCCCCGGATTGGATAGGCTATAACACTTATTCCTGATGCTATGAGTAATGGATCCAGTTGTAATCTAAGGGTCTATTGTTGAGGGAGATAACTTGAGATGTGAGGAAGAAACTAGTTGTTTAGTGCTTCTCTTTTTCTTTACTATCTCCACTTTGCTCTTTTCTCTAAAACCAATTAGGTTGCCCATATGTTTTTTTTTATAGTGGTTAGTAAAATGCTCATATTCATAACAAATGTTACATTTGAATAGAAAATGCTCATAGTTTAGAGGTTGAATATGTTTCCAGATATCCAAGGATAAGAGAATTGTTTATGAGAATGTATGATAGAATCAAATATCCAATGTGAGTTATGAATAAAATAATTTAATATGAATTAATATAAAATGTTTCAATACACATGTTATGTAATCTCTATAACAATCAAAATTGAAATTTAAACAATAACAAATTTTTGTATTCTAAAATAAGTTTGCAACAAAAGGAATTTGATCCCTTTCGGCTCATGTTAGATCTATGTTTTAGATGGATCACAACTGGGAAAGAATTTTGCTCATTGTGAATAATACGAAGTCTGGATGGAGGCACCACAACTCTTCAGCAGACAAGCACGCAGACTAGTCATCAGAGATGGCAAAGAGTTGTGCTCATTGTGAATATTATCAAGTTTGGGAGAACCACAACTCCTCAGCTGACCAGTACGCAAACAGAAGGGTCGGCTTGCCTCCAAGAACTATTTGACAAGCGCAAACGAACGAGTTAGCTTGCCTCCAGGGGCTCCTCGACAGTGATAAGCTCGCAAACAAAGGGGTTGCCTTTGCCTCCAGATACTCTTCAAACGAAGGGATTGGCTTGCCTCCAGGACTCTTCGAATAAATGGGGGGAGTCTCAAATCACAACATCTCCAATGGAATCCACGTCATCCATTAAATCGGTTAAGGCACACAAGCCATATGGACAAGACGCAAGCATATCCAATGACAATTACTAGTCTACTTAAGAAAGAGAGATTATTCTTTCACGTTCGACAATTTCACCATTTATTTGGAATGAGATACCGATTAATTGAGTCTTTACTCCCCCTTTATCCACTTTCATACGATGGAGGAAAAGTTTATATAACATGCGAGGATGGGTCAGACAACCATGTGGTCGATCTGCCTAGAGATTGTTTGCAGTGCTCTTCTCTTCATTCCCTAGAGCCCGAGCTTTGAAACCATCTGGAGATTGCTTCCTTCCAGTGTTGTGGGCAGGGGGGTGTCTCTTTGGAAGTCCAGGTTATATCTAGGGAAGCAATGTAGGGGATTTATTCGTGTTGTGACAGCCTCAGATCCAAGCAATTTGCAGCAAAGGTCAACAGGAGGAAATGCCAAACCTCCATGCCCATTCAAACCATTGCACTGTCTGTGAGAACCCAGAGCTATGCAGATGGGTTCAGAGATGCGAGAGGCATATTGAAGATGCGAGACACTACTCTCCGCAGTATACAGAAAATGTGGAGAAAGAGTATGTTAATAAGGGGAATCAACCAACGTCTCACCCTTTCCTTTCAGTTGGTTCACTTCAAGTGGTCATCCTGATGAATAAGGAGGACACTCCAGTACAACTGTCATCTCAAGCTGTGAAACAGTACTCTGTTATTCAGTCAACCAAGTCGAATAACAATTTGGAAGCCCAAAATTAGCAGGATCATTTCTAGTTTTGTAATTATGTAACGTCCTGGAAGGTTGTTATTTTATACAGCTATACACATGCTAGATAGTAGTATAATTGGAACCTTCAATCTAGTGCCTATAGTAGATAATAGAGTTGATATTTTTTGAAGATGTTCAGCAATTTTCACTGCGAAACTCTTAATGCTTTGTATTAACTTAATACAACGTATACGTTCCAAAAAAAAACTTCCAAAAACCCAATAAGTCTGCGATCTTTCAAACATATCACACTCAAAATAAAATATCAACTTAAACATGGCGGTTTTACACGGGTTTGAAGCGTGTCTTATTCAACCTATATGCATGGCCAAGACATCGACTAAGGCTTGATAAACATGCCTTTTATAGTGGGTTTGAACCATATCTAACTTATAACAGCCTTCGTTGATGATATCAAATAACATTTTCTTCCCATTTCGTCATAAGTCATTAAAAGAAATTACCAATCAAAGTATCAAAGCATTCAGTGCCAAGTTCCTGCTACTAAGATAACAGGGCAAAAAAAATGAAAATAGCGATAGTTTTAAAATACACAATTATTTCGAGCGTGTAAATCTAAAGCTCACATACATAGGAGGAAGACAAGGTTCCAACATGTCAGACTTTATTTGTTATTTATCCTCGGGTTTCCACGGACCTAACACACTTCAACCAAAGCAAGAGAACCATGCCTTCTCTATCCTTACTCTATTGCCAGACTTGTATCTAGGAGTAGCCTTGGCTTGCCAAACACTAATATAATCCTTTGTGGAAAAAGCAGGTCAATTTCAGACGATAGTGTACATAAAGGTGAATTGAAATGGAAAATGAGACTCGACCTTTGAGTTTGTGATCTTGCTGTCTCAAAATAAAAAACAGATCTGTGTTTCATTATCAATAAGTTATCATGCGGTTTACAGCCCAGGAAAAAAAAAAGGTAGAGCCGAGAGAAATGCTTCTTTTGTACTCCATCAAAGACTAATGCCATTTGCTAGTTAAGATTGTATAACTCGACTAGTAGATAAAGATTTTGATTGTGTTCAAAGGAGATTTTAATTGTGTTCAAAGGTCAAATAATAAATGTCTGAACTTCAAAGTAGAGCCGAGATAAATGCCTCTTTTGTACTCGATCAAAGACTAGTGCCATCTTCTACTTAAGATTGTATAACTCGAGCAGTAGATAAAGATTTTAGTTGTGTTCAAAGGTCAAATAATAAATGTCTGAACTTCAAAGTATTAAGTATTACGGGGGCAGAGCAAAAGGTTCCATTTGCCTAAAAGCCTTGCACAGGAGCTACTTAAAGCATTAATTCACCTTAAAGTAGAATGTATGTTTCTAACTTTCTAGCAACATTTACCACTAGTTTAGATCTATCTTAACTCAGAATCAAATTTCTTTTCACTTTAAAGAAGTTTGAATGTAAGGGATTTGATCTCTCTCAGCACTTGGTAGATCCAGAGTTAAGATGGATCCAGGCTGGTTTAGTTTCCCTAATAAATAGGAGATATTCCACATGAATACTATGGATCAATATAGTGAGTCATATTTATTTTTATCATCATTTTATGATTATTTTTATTTTTATTTTGACTAAATTAAAATGTTTACATTACATTACATTATGTTACAACATTTCTACTAAACAACACCTCTCAGTGCAAAATTAGAATCTTGTAATTCACAACCTTATGCTCTACCATGGCCCAAAGTATTTTTCCTTGTGTTCCAGAAGGTCTGTTTCATTAGAGGTAAAAATGTGTAAATCAAGTTCACTGATGCCAGCGAGCAGATGTAATTTATTTAGTTGATTAAAGTTTTCTATTGATTAAATCTGATGTCATACCAATTGTTGTTTCATCAACATGACAGAAGAACTTCACATGGTAACATGTTTTCATCAACATGCCTGCCTTTGAAATAATTTTGGAGGCTAATCATGAGCTTAGACACTACCAAACATTTTAGAGTCTTATTATGAGCTTAGACACTACCAAACATAAAGAATTGAAACACCGGTTCATCTCCATAACCAAATGACAATGCTATACCAAGATATCGACTCATTTGATAGAAACCTCTTCAAGAGAAATAAGGGTCATAAACACCACTTGCGACATTCAACAATAAAATATAGTTTCAAATATTTTTCATTAAGCAACAAGCTTAATAGTTGTTTATATACAAGAGAGTAACACGCATTCGTAGATTACCCAAACTTAAGGCACATACATTTACCCATCTACAAAATATAATAGGTACCACATGTAGTAAAACCAAATCACAAGAGATTCATTATTTCTTGAGATGAGGAAAGCATTGATAAATGTCTGCTTTAGGATGCTTTGCTTCCGCATGCTCCCTGCACTTCACTTCTGTTGTAGTACAGATGAATGTCTGCATACAGACCTTGCACTGCAAAATAAAATTAAAATCAACATCTTTCCATCTATATCTAAAAAAACAGAGTTTGAATTATTAAATAAAACGGACAAAGACAGCAGAATTTCCCTACATCCTGAACCCCAGGTGAGAGAAACGAGGACATTGTTAAACAGATCAAATGCAAAATAGAATAAAAAACACCCAAGGTGCCAATGAAAAGATCGTGCCCAAACATTAAAGTTATATCACTCATTAAGGCTAAAAGATTTTCCGAAACTGTACCCATTAAAACAACCATACTCATCTGTTGTTATGAAAGCTAAAATAAAGCTTAACATAACTCTTCATCAGTTCATTGTGTACAACATTAATTCTATCTGACCTCTGATTAACCACATCCCATCAAAATCTCTATGGAAAAGCTTCGGGAAACAAAAAGAAACACACCTGAATGGTCATCGCTTTCTTGTTTGTTTCAAGTTGACTACCTGTGTAAGACAAACACATTATATAGTCAGCTCCATATTCTTAAGCAAGAGATTTTACAATGAACAAACTATTTAATAATAAAATGTACGCCTCACAGAGATGGAAACAGGATACCATTATCAGGCAGATAAATGAGCTAACTCCCAAGACAAAACAAACGGGTTGTCCGATCTATGTAAATTTATGCTAAAATGGAATTCTTGGAATCAGTTTTGGGCTGCTAACAAGTGTTCCATTCTCGCCTTGATCTGCCCCCCTAATGACATAAATTTCAAAGGGATGATACTGGGTGCAAGTACAGGTAATTTTGATTGAACATATGCTCTTCTAGCACATAATAACACCTGAAATCATCTCCCCACAGACAAAATTTATTCACCTGGGGAAATTCAGGGCTTCAATGAAAAAGAAACGCGGTTATTCAGGCTCCCTGGACAAATTAACACATATCCCCTAGACAGAGGAAGGAGAATTCACACAAGAAGACTGATAATAGGGTAATGCTGAGTATGGACGCAATAGATGTCCACTGGAATTGAAATGGCGACCTCCAACGACTCCCAGCATCAATGCCACTGACATCCCAAGGAAAAAAAATATATACAAAAAGAGAGAGAAAAAGGAAGGACAAAAAAAGGCAAAGAATTGAATCACGGCACCTGGTCATTTGCATAATAATTTCAAGAAAACCCTACGATATTTGCTAGACAATTACCAGTTTTGAGAAGGGTTAGAGATACCTCTAGCGCACTTCATCTTCTCCAGATTTCTCTCTCGGGCCATCTTGGCTTTCTGACCATTGCCACCCCCCATTCACGGGACCTCCGGCTTCGCCTCTCGCCCCCTCACAAACCTGAGATTTTCAGAGCTTGCACAGCTCGGCTTCGCCTCTCGACCCCTCAGAAACCTGAGATTTTCAGAACTTGCACAGCTCAAATCCTTGCGCTGACAGCCATTTTATAGCCTTTCAGAACCCGAACGTTCCGAACCGATGCCCACTCGCTCTTCCGGTTATTTCTATTTGCTCCTCTATTTTGTTGGGGTCTCATGGTCTACACAAAGTGCCGACAGAATTTTTGTACCGATTGTGGTTTATTGGTTATTGTATTGTTTTTTCTGCACGAGTGAGCAGTTTTATGTGTGGAGTTAAACATCATTATGGTTTAAAGATCAGGTATTTTTAAAAGAGGAGTTTTAGAGATGATTGATTAGATATGATGTATCGGGTATTTAATGGATAATCATTTTTAAAATTAATGAATAATTTTCTTTTCCCTTTTAAAAATTTTAAAATTTAATTAATTTTGAAATTTCACATTAAAATGAAAAATATCTAAAATAATTTTTAAGTTGCCTTGGGAGTGAAGTTAGCTTTAGATGAAGCCCCATTTTTTAATTTTTATATGAAAAAGAGAAAAGTACTCATGCTTTTGGAATGAAGCTAGCATTAGATCAAGTCCTAGGGTTGATGAGATGGTATCACGCTTAATAGGCCATGGTTTAACAAATTTTTCCTTTTTTATTTATATGTGATAGGTTTTTTTTTTTTTTAATTTATAAAACCTTTGTTTTATTTTAATTTATTATTTATTAGGTTGTTTTTATAAAAAAATATTTTCTATTTAGTAATCTCATTAATTGTATATTTATTTACTTATTTAAGGTGAAATTTGTATATTAATTTAAATTTAATTTGATTTAGTATTTATTAAGTTTTGGAGGAATCAAATTTCTTAATATGTAAATGTTTTTAAAATTGTAAAACGTTTAAGATGTTTAATTATTTTTAATATTTGATAAATCCAAATTTTAAGATGTTAATACTTGATAATCAAAAGTTAAGATGGATATAAAATGGTTTTAAAATTATTATCTGTTTATGTCTCCTATTCAATTAAATTATATCATAAAATTGTTAATAGAAAATTTTTTACTAATATAATACATGATTTGTATAGAGCAATGAATGTTTCATTATAACGTTATAAGTTTTTGTATCTAAATTATAAATAAAGCCCTCAAATAAGGTGGCAAACATAAGAAATGTGCGAGAGGGGAGGGATCCATCATCGTCACCCCGCTCAATCGGGGGGGGCGTGGTCGTCCCACCCTCTGCTTGATTATCCCTTCAATCTCATGATTTCCCATACCATGATGTACATCGCATCATATTCATTGGTGCGAATTGGCAAGTGGAAGAAGTTTCTCAAAGGAAACAAGGAGATGTTTAAGTCTCATTGGTGTAAATTAGCAAGTGGAAGAAGTTTCTCAAAGGAGATGTTTAAGGCAAGTGCAAAGAAGGACATTCAAATTATGATTAGTTTCATCCTCCTCCTCTACGCTTATTCTGACCCTGTCACTAATTTCCATTGTCAAATTGACGTTTTCATAATCCACAGGGGGGTAGGAACGGGTCCTTCTAACCTAGCCTCCTTCGACAAGCCCATCCTTTGGACTTTGTCATTATCCCGAACGAATATTGGGCTTGCATGCACAGGGTGACAAAGAAGCTATCTTGGAGCTTTCAAGATGAGTGGTGGTCTATGCATGAAGGGAGGTACACCTATGTTGACTAGACTAGGGGTGATGAGTGGAATCCATGCTCCAACAGAGGTCTATCCCTCTAAAGTGTTTTTAAGTAGGTATTTTGGTTGTTCCTCCTCAATTGCATTGCTATATATAGTCATGTTGAACGATGTTTCATTGTTAAGGTTTGGTGGCCATAGTATGGTCGTGTATGTACAATATGCTCTCTCTAGTCTTGTTTGCATAGCTTGCATTATGGATGCTAGCTCCCTATTTCTGCTTATGTGAGTCTATTTCTCTTGCCACCCCCCTCAACTAGCACTCCCCTCTATGTCGTGATCCACCCCTGTGCATCTGAGTTGTTGTTGCCCGTCCCCTTCACCTAAGCTATTAACTCTCTTGTTAGCTCCCTATATTACGAATATAGTCCCTTATTGTTGTTAGTGTAACCCCCTTATTGTTATTGTTGTACCCCTGTAACCCCAATATTGTTATTATTGTGCCCTTACATTATTATTGTTAGGTCGGCTAGGATTATATTATGACCCCGTGGAATCCTATATATAGAAGGAGGTTTTTTCATTTGTATCATCATAGAATTGTTCATTTATGTAATGTAAAGGAGGTTTCCCCCTCGAAGTGGCTTATTTCTAAGGCATTGATCTCTCTTTTCTTCTATTTTTGGAGTTGGTTTCATAACATTTGGTATCAGAGCTTTGGATTCTAGGGTTTCCCTGCTCAAAACAGGTCATCGTGGAATTTTTGCAATAAATTTTTGTCTACAAAGTTTCAAAAGCTAAAATTTTTATAGAGCAAAGCTGAAATCCTGAGGAACGTCGTGTAAAAATTTCAGATCTTGGTTCGCAATATTCGGAGATATGATCTGTGGAAGTTTGGTTTTTTTCAAGCTCCCAAATTTCACCTAAAACAAGTCATCGTGGAATTTGCGCTATAATTTTTTTTATACGAAGGTTCAGAAGCTGAAATTTGTACAGAGCGAAGCCGAAATCCTATGGAACTTCCTATAAAAATTTTAGATCTTGGTTCGCAATATTTTCAGAGATATGATTTGTGGAAGTTAGGGTTCTTTCAGACTCCCGAATTTCATCTCAAAGAGGTGACCATGGGAAAATCGTCATAACTCTCTCTCTGAGCGTCTGATTGGAATTCTGTAAAAAGTGGCCACAATTGCATGGACTGTAGTTTCCTTTGTATCAATTTCAGAGTTGAAGGAGGGAACAGTGACACGTGGCACATCGTATAAGTTCGCTCTACTGAACTAGTCCATGATTAGGTCATTGTGGGAGATTGGGCATAACTTTGCCTTGAAGAATCCAAATCAGGTCATACATGTGGCATTTGAAAGAAGATTCAGAAGGCTACTATATGGCCGAATTTTAGATATTGAAGATTCGAAATCACTGAGATAATTCAGTTTCAATATCAAGATCTCAAAAACAAGAAAAAGGTGTATTTTTTTTCGAATTGCATAAGTCTTGTGTGAAAAATTAGTTTGAAGTGATTCCAAGGGCATATTGAAGCATGGATATCATTATTGGATTCTAAAATTCCACCTAGAAAGAATTCAACACCCATTAAGCCTTAAGAAGGCTCTACTATGACCCATGAAGAGGAAGAAGCGCAACATGACATATCAAAATTACAAGAGCAAGTGCACCAAATTTCACTCTTGCAAAGAGCAACAAAAAATGAAATGGAAGTTTTGAAGAAAGGCGTGGAAGCTAAGATGGATGGTTCGAATAAAGGCATGGATGGTTTGAAGAATGGCATGGAAGCTAAGATGTATGGCATGGAAGCTAGCATGGAAGCTAAGATGGATGACATGGAAGATAAGATCGATGAAAAAATGAAAGACAACATGGAAGACATGAAAAATGATCTAAAAGCAGACATGGAAGGTTTGATGACAAGGTTAATACAAGAAATGATTCCTAATGGAGAAAATATAGTATAGGAAACTCATGATGAGAATAAAATAAATGTTAATCGTGATTTCATAAACTCTAATGTTGGATTGAAGAACCACCATATTCCAAAGATGGATATGAGGAAGTTTGATGGCAAGGATCCAGTAACATGGATACTACAAATGGAGCAATATTTTGATCTCAATAATGTGCAAAACACACAAAAGGTACGCATTGCAACTTTACATTTAGAACAAAATACATTTGTATGGTATCGATGGCTTTGCTCCCATAAAAAAATTGTCACTTGGTCAATTTTTACGGAGGAAATGATAACACATTATGAGATACAAAGAGCAACACCTTCTTTAGCCAATTGATAAATCTCAAACAAAAGGGTTCAGTGGTGGAGCACATTGAGGACTTCCAAAAATTTAATATAAGGGTAACTAATATTCCAGAGGAACACATGATCAATGTCTTCATAGGGACTTTAAAGGATAACATCCAACATGAAGTTTGCGTTTGGGAACCTGATTCATTGGAGAAGGCATTTAGGTTGGCAACAAAAATTGAATGTAAAATTATGGCGACAAGGAAGCCTACCACTCACATCCATAAAGATGGAAGTGTTGCTACTCCTATACTTCCACAACGTATGCAGTTGACACCACAACAATTGGAAGAAAGAAGAGCAAAAGGAATTTTCTACAATTGTGATAGCAAATACACCAAAAGGTCATAAGTGTGTTGAGAAGAAATTATTTTACATATATTGTGAAGAGGAGGAAGAAAATGAACAAGAAACTTCAAAAGAAGAGGATATACACTAGGAACCAACACTAGAAGAAGAAGAAATGAGTCTGACCATATCGTGTAATGCATTGGCAAGAATTACCACTCCTCAAACTCTTAGGATAGAAGGAAATATCAAGAAGAAAAAGGTAATAGTGTTGATTGATTCAGGTAGTACCCATAATTTTATTCATTGTAAGGTAGCCAAGGAATTGAATTATTTCCTATACCCAGCACAAGAATGTCAAGTGATGCTTGCAAATGGAGGAACTATAAATTTCTCTCGAAAATGCCATAATATCAAGCTAACCATGGGGGAATATGTATTAGATAGTCCAATGATTTCCATTCCAATGGGAGGTGTTGATGTTGTACTAGGAGTACAATGGTCACAATCTTTGGGGACAGTAGCTTTTAATTTTCAAGAACTTTTCTTGAATTTTTTTTCGAAAGGAAAGGAAATCGAATTACGAGGTATCGCAGGGAAGCCAGGAAAGATAATAAGCTCTAATGTCATGACAAAGCTTCTGAAGAAAGAACAACGAGGCGTAATTGCACAATTATGCTCACTAGAAGTTCCAGCATCAAAATCATATATTTCTCCAGATCTCCAAAAACTATTGGACAATCATTCCAAGGTGTTTGAAACTCCCAAAGGAATCCCACCTATTCATGAACATGATCATGCTATTCATTTGATTCCAGTAAGTGCTCCTCCAAACATCAAGACTTATAGATATCCTTATGTCCAAAAGAGCGAAATTGAGCGTATGATTGCAAAGATGTTAGAGGCTGGTATAATTCAACCTAGTCAAAGTTCTTTCTCTACTCCAATAGTATTGGTGCACAAGAAGGATGGATCATGGCGCATGTGTCCGAATTATAGGGAGCTCAATAAGCTCACTATTAAAGATAAATTTCCCATTCTTGTGATTGATGAATCATTGGATGAATTGCATGGAGCAATTTATTTTACCATGTAGGATCTTCATTTAGGATATCATCAAATTATAATGAAGACTGGAGATATTCTGAAAACAAAATTTCGAACTCATGAGGGTCATTATGAATTTTTAGTCATCCCTTTTGGCCTTACCAATGCACCTTCTACATTTCAAGGGTTGATGAATTCCATTTTCAAACCATTCCTTAGAAAATTTGTGCTAGTATTTTTTGGTGACATACTAATCTACAACAGGTCTTGGAAGGATCATGTTCAACATGTTAACAGGGTGCTCAAACAATTGGAGGAGAAACAATTATATGCAAAAACATCCAAATGTTTCTTTGGAGTACAAGAGGTGGAATATCTGGGTCATGTTGTATCTCACGAGGGTGTTAAGGTAGACCCTAACAAAATTAAATCCATTAAGGAATGGAAATTCCCCACAACCATAAAGAAATTGCGAGGATTTCTCAGGTTAACAGGGTATTATCGCAAGTTTGTTAAGAATTATGGGAGAATAGCAACACCTATAACAACATTATTGAAGAAAGATGCATTTTCATGGACTCTTGAAGCAACTAAGGCCTTTGAACATCTTAAAGAGGCAATGTGCCTAGCACCAATCTTGGCTACGCCAGAATTCACAAAAACCTTTATTGTGGAATGTGATGCCTCGGGAAATGGAATTGGTGTTGTTTTAATGCAAGAAGGAAGACCCATTTCTTTTGAAAGTCTTCCAATCAAAGGAAAGTATTTACAGAAATTTATTTATCAGAAGGAAATGTTGGCAATACTACATGCACTAAATAAATGGAAACCTTACCTAATGGGAAGACACTTCAAGGTAAAAATTGATCATGATAGTCTTAAACACTTTTTGGAACAAAGACTATCTTCAGAAGAGCAGCAAAAATGGGTTACAAAGATGTTGGGTTATGACTTTGAAATCATCTACAAAAAAGGGAAGCTAAATGCTGTTGCAGATGCACTCTCAAGAAAGGATGAAGAGGTGGAAGCATTGCTTTGTGCCATTTCCATTATCCAACCAAATTGGATAACCGAAGCAAGGGATGAATGGGAGAAGGATGAAGAAGTGTGGACAGTCATTCAAAAGTTGCAGCAAGATCTTAGTACATTTGATACATTTAGTTGGAAAAATGATTCCTTATGGTACAAAGATTGCTTATATATTTGCAAGAATTCCCAACTAAAACAAAAGATTCTTTTGGAATTGCACACTTCTCCTTTAGGAGGACACTCGGGGTTTTTAAAAACTTACCATAGGGTGAAGAAATAATTTTTTTGGGATGGCCTTAAATCTTATATTCAAAATTTTGTGGCGGAATGTTTCGTTTTCCAACAAAATAAAGTTGAGACAATTAATACCTCGAGTCTTCTACAACCTTTATTTATTCCAAGTCAACGTTGGGAGGATATTTCAATGGATTTTATCACAGGTTTACCTAAGTCCGAAGGAAAGAGTGTCATCATGGTGGTAGTTGATAGACTTACCAAGTATGCACACTTTTGTGAATTATCTCATCCATTTAAAGCAAGTACAGTTGCTACTGCATTTATGGAAACTATTTAAAAGCTACATGGAAACCCAAAGATTATTACAAGTGACAGAGATCCCACTTTTACTAGAAATTTTTGGACAGAATTATTTTCTTGTTTGGGTACTCAACTAGCTCATAGCTCATCTTATCATCCTCAATCCGATGGTCAAACTGAGATAGTGAATAAATGTTTGGAAGGATATCTTCATTGTTTTGTATCTGATAAGAAAAAACAATGGGTCAAGTGGTTACCCCTCGTTGAATGGTGGTATAACACTTCCTTCCACATTGTAGCAAAAATGACCCCATTTATGGCACTTTATGGATATCAACCACCGTCCATCACATCTTCTTTAAGAGAAAATTCTAAGGTTCAAGCAGTGGAAGATCACATCGAGCATCAACAAGAAGTTCTCCAACTCTTAAAGGATAACCTAAATTTGGCACAAAATCGAATGAAACAACATGAAGATCAACATCGCAGCGAGAGAAGTTTTGATGTAGGAGACTGAGTATTTTTATGACTACAACCATACAAACAAATGTCCCTCGAGCAAGCTAATAAGGATAATAAATTATCGCCAAAGTACTATGGTCCTTACAAGGTGTTGCAAAAGATTGGTACTATGGAATACAAATTGGAGCTTCCTAATTCTTCGTGAGTGCATCCCGATTTCCATGTTTCATGCTTAAAGAAGGTTATAGGGGACAAACTTCCAGTTCAAACAATATTGCCAGAACTTGATGAGGAAGGAAAAATAATATTGGAACCTGAAGCAGTCATGGAAAAAAGAACTCGACAGCCACGAAATCGATCAGTTTCAGAGTATCTCATCAAATGGAAGAACTTACGCACTAAAGATTCTACATGGGAGGATGAGAATTTTATACAAAAGCATCTGAAGCTTCTCAAGCATTGAGGACAACACTTTTTTGAAGGGGAGGTGATGCAGGGGCATTGGGCACAATGAAACGCTTTGTATCTCAGTAGACATGGGGGGTCCCATGTTCTTAAAATTTCTTGTAAATATTAATATTTTGAATAAATTTGGTAGGGAATTGTAATCATTCTCAAGTCATTTGAGAACATGAGAAATTGGTTAAGATAGGAATACGAAGAGACAACCAAGGGTACGAGTCAATTTAGGATCAGTTCAGATATTGAGTCTAATTTTAGAAATTGGGAATGTTAAGAGTTTGCTGAGATGTTTGGAGACCTGAATCGATTCAGATCGTCCATTTTGGTATAAATGTAATCATGAAGAGTTAGAAGGTAGAGAGGTAGAGAATTGCTCGGAGGCAGGGTAGGAAAAGGCCATCAATTTGAAGATCCGTCCAATATGAGGTTGTAAGTGAATGCCCTTTGAAATTGATGCAATTGCGTATTATTGTAAGTCCTATGTGAAAGGTAAATTCCTTCTTGGTCGAATTATATGAAGAGTAATTGAGATTCCAGAATAAATATGAACCCTGTGTCATTAAATGATTGAAATTGCCTGTATTCATTGCTTGGACTATTCGTGAGTGTATGAGTTAGTTGCCCAGGCATTGTGAGTGAGAAACCCGTCGTGCAAAGCATTGGCAATAAACTGAATTTTGGGGTTTACTATCTAAGGGAGGACTTCGGTTCTTTTGTGACTTCTCAATTATAAGCATTCTGTGTATTAGTAAATAAATCGACACTCATGTCGATATCGTAGTGAATGTCTACGAACTATGAATTGAAGCCAGAGCACAATAATGGTAGATGACTGGAATCTATAATACAGAGAGAAGAACCTCCTGGCTACTTCACGTGCTAAATGAATACCGAAGAAGATGCGATTAGAGCTCTACCATACAAAACTAGTGTGACGAGATTGTGGTTTTAAGTGGTGTTCTAGTTAATTGGAAAAAGCGATGTTGAACTGGTGGAGGATTTCCCCTTCATGACTTGTTGTGTTTTGTATATGCAGTGGAGAGGTGAATTGAATTACTTTCAGAAAGCAGAATTAACAATTGAGGCGGAACCTTGAACCAACTGACAGTAAGAACCGTGAGGAGCATTAGACATCGAAAGCTGTTTGGGAACAATGAGAGTGGTTTTCGCTCCTTTTAAAGACGGTAAGTTGTTTCCACAAAACGAACGCGATATCTGTCTGTGGTGACACGTAAGGAGGTGGTGGTGTTTTAATACCACCCATATAGTGCATTAACCCTCGGTTCATAAACAACCGTGATATTAGACTGAGACCGTCGGATCTCCCTGCACCATGCGATAAGCTGTCAACCCTTGGATCTGAACGGAGATTAAACCAAGGTGCGTGTGGGCCCAAGCAGCGGTATATATATACTGTTGAGTTAAATTAAATTGAAATGGTGCGGCCTAATTTTTATACGTTGCATGGTTCACCTTGTAATATGGAATATTGTAATGGGCTGGTGGAGCGACTATATAGTAGGTGTTGATCCTTCTTTAAGGACTGATGGATATGTGTCGCGTTTGGTGTTCCCTTATACCACCCCACCTATTTAACGAGGGCTATAATATATGTCGATACCTTGGAGTTGGCGCAACACGAATTATGTGATACGGTGAATATGGTTTAATGTATGAGCATGCCGGGGTTTGAGTGGGGATTGAACCGTAGAAGCCTAGGTCTTGTGAACGCATCGGAAAAAAGCTCAGAGCGTATATATATATATATATATATATATATATATATATTCATAAAGTGCGCATGACGGTTTTATACAAGATCAGGCCTTTTGAGGGATTATTATTAAAGGAGTAATTTAGTATACTTTGAGGAGTCCATAAGCATAAGGGAATTGTTGAAGTAATATCTCAATTCTCTGAATTGAGATGTTAAATTAACCCTGAATTGCTTGTTTAAAATTTGCCAACTCAGAGCAAAAAAGAAGGTTGTAAGATTTCCAAGATTGGGGATCGCGTGGGTGATGAAATTTTTGGAATGCATTTATACACAGATATGGGTTTGAATTAGATAAAACTGGGACTGTGGTTTTCACCCGCCATCAAAGTGGTATCAGAGCTAGAATAGCTCTTTTGAAAAATTCCAAGTTTGGTGAATGCATATATGAAAAGAAACCAGACTTTTGAAAACTGATAGAGATTTCAGCCTACAGGGATACAATGAAGGTGATTGCAGAATTACAGAGTTCAATTGGAGGACAAGTGTTCTAAAGACTGCAGATTTGAGGAAAGAAGTTCAGATTCTAAGATCTGATAGGCAACATGGATACACAGAATTACAGTGAACAGGATTGTAGAGTGAGTAGAAGACAAAATCATGATCTTGCAGGTAAATAACTTTAAATCTGATTTGAAATTGTAATTACATAATTGTGGTTGTAGCAAATTGAGGACAGATTTTGATAGTGAAGGCAGTGAGCCTGATGTTCAACTAGAGGCCGGATAAAGAGGACAATCGCAGTGTTCTCAAGAGAAAATGAGCAGTGTTTAACTCTGGTTGAAGGATTGTTTACAGAAGTTAGAGTGCAGACAATTGAAGACATCTTAGCAGAAGCAGATCGCCGCTGTGAGAGCAGTGATAGAAGAGTCAAGCAAGGGACTCTGAGTGAAGAAGAAGTGTGGCAGAACCTAGAAGAATTCCCAACAGAGGTATTGAGACCTTGGAATTTTACTGCTGATGATTCACGTGTTAATCATGCAGAGAAAGAGGAAGAACAACAATTGGAAGTTGTCAGAGAGATGAATAAGAAGGAAACTGTGTTAGCTAAAAACATAATGAAGGATCAGCATTTGGGCATGATGATTGGAACATTGGAGATGGCTCTGACAGCTGAAGAGAAATATGATGAAAAATTTCTGAGTCTTGAACCAGACTTAGAAATGCCGGGAGAAAAATTGGTGACTAGGTCATCAATTGAGACCATTGGGTCTCATGGTTTTAACACTGACAGTTTGTTTATGTGTACAGTTGATGCAGAAGGCAATTCATCCTTTGAAATTGTCTTGGGAGAAGAAAATTGTTGCTGAAGGAAGATGAGACAACCATGTCTCATGTGCGGGGATTTATCACTGCCATTGACAGAAAAGAGTTGGCTAGTTGGATGGGCCAAATCCAGCCTGAAGAGAAAATTTTAGAAGCTGCTGAAGTGAGGAAGAATCAACATTCCATGCTGACAGAATATGAGAAAGAAAAGCTCCAAGAACTTGATTGGATTTCCAGAATCCATCAAGAGGATGAGAGGCAATTGCTGAAGATTGCCCACAAAGAAGAAGAAAATGTTGAGTTTAACTTACATCATGCTGAAGATGTAAAACAAACACAGAAGAGAGGACTGAAATGTTTGCTGGAAGTTGTTGAAGAAGAGGAGGCAACATTGGCATCAAAAACACCCATGGTGGCAGCTAAAGCAACATGAGGAATGACATCTGCAAAAGAAAAAATAGTCACATCGAGAATTTTGAAGACGGTGACAACAGTAATATTGAAAACAACATAGTTTGAAGGCAGCAATGGGCAAGGAAATTTCCAGCTAGAAGATAGGCTGGACAAGGAAATTGAAGACATCAGGGAGCTGATGATGAGAGTGACTCAGGAGCAGCAAACAACAGCAGGAAAGCAGGAGAGTTTCAACAAAAGAAAGACAAAGGCATATTGTGAAAGCATAGCTGGGGGCAGATTGCAGAACAAGATTTGGAGACCTGGTGAAATGCAATTGAAGGATGATGCAGCTGATGGACAGCAGCAAAACCAAGTATGGGATCTGGGAGGCAGAGATCAAAGACACATGATCAGGAGATCATGAACAAATTGAAGCTTGGGAGTCTGATGCAAGGGCATTGGGCACAATGAAACGCTTTGTATCTCAGTAGACATGGGGGGTCCCATGTTCTTAAAATTTCTTGTAAATATTAATATTTTGAATAAATTTGGTAGGGAATTGTAATTGTTCTCAAGTCATTTGAGAACATGAGAAATTGGTTAAGATAGGAATATGAAGAGACAGCCAAGGGTACGAGTCAATTTAGGATCAGTGTAGTTATTGAGTCTAATTTTAGAAATTGGGAATGTTAAGAGTTTGTTGAGCTGTTTGGAGACCTGAATCGATTCAGGTCGTCCATTTTGGTATAAATGTAATCATGAAGAGTTAGAAGGTAGAGAGGTAGAGAATTGCTCGGAGGCAGGGTAGGAAAAGGCCATCAATTTGAAGATCCGTCCAATATGAGGTTGTAAGTGAATGCCCTTTAAAATTGATGCAATTGCGTATTGTTGTAAGTCCTATGTGAAAGGTAAATTCCTTCTTGGTCAAATTATATGAAGGGTAATTGAGATTCTAGAATAAATATGAACCCTGTGTCATTAAATGATTGAAATTGCCTGTATTGATTGCTTGGACTATTCGTGAGTGTATGAGTTAGTTGCCCAGGCATTGTGAGTGAGAAACGCGTCGTGCAAAGCATTGGCAATAAACTGAATTTTGGGGTTTACTGTCTAAGGGAGGACTTTGGTTCTTTTGTGACTTCTGAATTATAAGCATTCGGTGTATTAGTAAAGAAATAGACACTCATGTCGATATCATAGTGAATGTCTACGAACTATGAATTGAAGCCTGAGCACAATGATGGTAGATGACTGGAATCTATAATACAGAGAGAAGAACCTCCTGGCTACTTCACGTGCTAAATGAATACAGAAGAAGATGCGATTAGAGCTCTACCATACGAAACTAGTGTGACGAGATTGTGGTTTGAAGTGGTGTTCTAGTTAATTGGAAAAAGCGATGTTGAACTGGTGGAGGATTCCCCTTCATGACTTGTTGCATTTTGTATATGTAGTGGAGAGGTGAATTGAATTACTTTCAGAAAGAGGAATTAACAATTGAGGTGGAACCTTGAACCAGCTGACAGCCGGAACCACGAGGAGCATTAGATAGCGAACGCTGTTTGGGAACAATGAGAGTGGTTTTCGCTCCTTTTAAATATGGTAAGTTGTTTCCACAAAATGAATGCGATATCTTTTTGCGGGTGACACGTAAGGAGGTGGTGGTGTTTTAATACCACCCATATCGCGCATTAACCCTCGGTTCATAAACAACCACGATATTAGAGTGAGACCGTTGGATCGCCCTGCACCATGCGATAAGCTGTCAACCCTTGGATCCGAACAGAGATTAAGCCAAGGTGCGTGTGGGCCCAAGCAGCGGTATATATATACTATTGAGTTAAATTAAATTGAAATGGTACGGCCCAATTTTTATACGTTGCATGGTTCACCTTGTAATATGGAACATTGTAATGGGCTGGTGGAGTGGCTATATAGTAGGTGTTGATCCTTCTTTAAGGACTGACAGGTATGTGCCGCATTTGGTGTTCCCTTATACCACCCCACCTATTTAACGAGGGCTATAATATATGTCGATACCTTGGAGTTGGCACAACACGAATTATGTGATACGGTGAATATGGTTAATGTATGAGCACGCCAGGGTTTGAGTGGGGATTGAACCGTAGAAGCCTGGGTCTTGTGAACACATCAGAAAAAAGCTGGGTGGCTGATATATATATATATATATATATATATATATATATATATATATATATATAGATTCATAAAGTGCGCATGAGGGTTTTATACAAGATCAGGCCTTTTGAGGGATTATTATTAAAGGAATAATTTAGTATACTTTGAGGAGTCCATAAGCATAAGGGAATTGTTGAAGTAATATCTCAATTCTCTGAATTGAGATGTTAAATTAAACCTGAATTGCTTGTTTAAAATTTGCCAACTCAGAGCAAAAAAGAAGGTTGTAAGATTGCCGAGATTGGGGATCGTGTGGGCGATGAAATTTTTGGAATGCATTTATACACAGCTATGGGTTTGAATTAGATAAAACTGGGATTGTGGTTTTCACCCGCCATCAGGAGGGGAATCTTAGGTCCCTATATTACTAGTATAGTCCTTTATTGTTGTTAGTGTAACCCCCTTATTTTTATTTTTGTACCCTTGTAACCCCAATATTGTTATTAGTGTGCCCTTATATTATCCTTATTAGGTTAGCTAGGATTATATTGAGACCCCATGGATTCCTATATATAGAAGGAGTTTTTGTCATTTGTATCATCCAAGAATTGTTCATTTATGTAACGTAAAGGAGGTTGCCCCCTCGAAGTGGCTTATTTATAAGGCATTGATCTCTCTTTTCTTCTATTTTTGAGTTGTTTTCATAACATCTCCCCATCCTTGTTGCTACTTAGTGTGGCCTACTCTTTACCACCCCCATGAAGCTATGTTTGGTGCACTTGTTAGCCCCCAAGACTCCCCATACCTCCCTCTATGAACTAGCATGCCTTGACAGTGGGCTCAGAGCTGTCGAGGCTCCTCCAAAAATGTACAAGGGAGCGCTTAGGCTGGCCTCCGTGCCCACAATGCATCCAAGCATCATCAAATACAAAATCCTGTTGGAATTCAACATGAAATTAAGAATGTAAGTGTGGAATTCCATATAGACAAAGATGAATTCTTGAATGCGAAGGTATAACTTTAATGGCATAATGGGTCCTTGATTTGGGGCACACTCGAGGATGCCAAACCCAGTGCATTTTCACAATTGAACTATGTAATGAAGCCAAAAGAGAGATTTTAATGTAGTTGGACAAGTTACAACTCGAGCATCGAGATATGACCTTGATACTTGCTCATATAGAGGCTATTATGGCTCGTGGTAAGGGTCCTACCTCACCAGACACCCCTGCGGAGCCCATTGGAGTACTGTCTATCTCATCCTAAACTACTTTCATGGTCTGTAGTCTGACTAGTTTGATCTCCCATTCTTGAGATAATATGCTTTCTATGTTTACTTCTTTTATCTTCAGTTTATTGTTTCTATACAACTAACCTATGTTTATGTCATTAGTGTTAAATATGTTATCATTCTCAGACATAGATGATGTTTTTTTGTCACATTTTTGTCCAAATCCTTACTTTTCTATCGTTGTTGCAGTTTCCCGAGTGGTAGACCACAACAATAAGAGAGACATCTATGTATATATTTTTGATATCTAATAGAAGTTGCATAATTTACAAAAAAAAAAAAAAAATCGTAAATAAAGAAAAAATTTATGAATTTAAGTGTTCTCTGGTTTGTTTGGTTATCTGAATCATGTCCCATTTGTTTGATTTCACAAAAAAGAAAAAAAATAGTATTACTTTTATTGTGTGGTACTTTGGCCAATTTTATTTTGTAGGTTATTATGCAAATCCTAAGCATTAGTGCAACTTCCTACAAATTTGTAGGTGTTTGGCATTACACAACTTAGATATGCTTGTAAATCTAATAGATATATTTGTAAACCATTTAATTGGAACCATAAAAATATTCAAAAGCATGGATTTCTTGCTCATATTGGCACTAATTAGGATAACAATGATATAGAGATGCTCACTTCAAATCTACACATTTTTTGTTAAAAATTAAGGAGGACAAAACATATAATCTGAAACAAACAGCTCACAGATGAGCAAGTTGCACTTGGAGACTACCCAAGCAAAGAATGCTCTATCTCATTAATCATCAAATCAAAAATATATAGGTTTACATCAATTTGGGGAGGTTAGAACTGACTCCTGGAAAATAGGAACTAATCCTGATCTAGGACACTCATACAACTAAGAAACAAACTCTCTCCAATAATACAATATTCTCCATTATTTTCAACTATCCCCCTTAATGGAGAAAGGGTTCAATTGTACTCCTAACATCTCCTTGAACATTTCAAATTTAATTCTCCAAAGGGGGTTGGTAAAAATATCTTATGCATTCCCTAGATGCAGGTGTCAGAACTGACACGAACATTAATCATTTCTCACTCACCCTACAGGACGGAGATCTTCTGAGCAGAGCCTCACCTATTGCGGATCCTCAAACAGTTAGCCATCCACACGAGACAAACATAATAAGGTATGATGATGAGACGTTGGGAACAATGTCACCCTGTCCAGGGTACCCTTCCGCATCCATTACCATAAATGATTATCATGATTGATTCATATATCAGCCATCCCCCCTCCCTTGAGCCTACTCAGGCGATCGGTCATGGCACGCAGTTGCGTACGAGGCATACTCATTGCCATCCTCCTCGCATGTATCCAAGCCCCTTTAAAAGGATGAGCTCTCAACCCCGAGCAACCCACAATATCTTCCCTCTGCCTTTCATTTTTTTTACTCTGCATTGGCACTTCCCTAAATCCAGAAGACTACATAGCCCTATTCTCAGTATTGCACTGTGCAGTCCGCTCTGGGTTGTGACATCCCAATATGCGCACCTCCTCCCTAGCCCTTCCGACCCCCCGATCCTTAGCGTTTTTTATCCCCCTGTTGCATATCCCTCCCTTGATATCTCCCCCCTACCTCATTTTGCAATGGCCCCCAGATTATGCCAGAGAACCATCTGAGGTGGACAGAGAGGTGCTCTCCCTGCCCGTTATCATTATGGCGAGGACAATTTACTGGAGTCAATGGAAGGCTCCTCCTCTGGAATTTTTGCGCGTCAAAACCCTGACCCTTGTAGAAATTATATAACTTATGTGTTATATATCCAGGATTCTCTTGATCACACACTATTTTACTTCATGCACAATACATAATCTATTCCACTATTGATCATCACATGCGGAAATTAAATCAATTGCAATGCACACATGAAACAATAAAAATTCACACACATTAACACAGCTTGAGCGAATTCTGAAAGTCTCGAAGTCGAAAAACCCCATTTATCCGTATATAATATATGCCATAGAGATCATGTAACAATCCTCATACAAAGCTGATCATATCAAGCTCTCAGTACAATACAAACGCTACACACTAATTAGGCCCGATCTTGCAAATTCATGCACCGATCTTTGCCACCTGCTAGCCTACCTCTACTGTGCAATCCCTGTTGAAGAATGGCTCTAAATGATTTCGAATTACTCAAGCCTTGCTCACGCAATCCTCATTGACATATCCACTGAGTTTTGGATGCAATTAATGCATCACTATAGTCACAGCTAATAGTCTATTTTTCCCTTTCACCTATCTCTCCATTGGTCTGCACTGAAATTTCCATGCACTGTAGTTAACTGTCGTATTGTTCAGTTGATTAATGAGTTATTATTTGTGAATTAATTAACTAATTAATTCACTCCACTCTCACTAGTGTATCAATCAGTTAGACTAGATACAACTAGCTCAACTGAGTCTAACTGAGTTAAACTGAACACAACTCCACCAACTACTTCTACAACTCCACCAAACTCTGTCACATGAGTTATAACTGAAGTCCTCATGCATTAGCTCCAGTAAACCCTCAGGAATAGCGTAATTCCTTCTGTCAGCTGTTGTACCACATTTGTGCACTTAAGTGAAGTGCTCCAAGAGAATAAGATAATGTTTAGAGTCCAAATATTATTAAGAGATAATAATATTCGACATATCTATTTTTAGATTGGCAGTCTAAAAATAGACTCTACCCAATATGTCTTAAAATAGAAGTCCATCTATTTTTCCAACCTGACCAACCATCCACAAATAGCATCCTGCAACTCATAGAATATGATCGACATGTCTAAAAATAGACTTTGCGCCAAAAATCACCTGTGTCGGCCCCACCTAGTTTAGGTGATTATTTTCCAACTAGGATCAAGGATGATGTTTTAGGATGCCTCCTTCATTGTTTCTTGTTGAAAACTTCAAAAACCCTGAGCAGGTGGAAGATGAACCTGTGCAAGTTGCGCAAAGAGGAAGGCGTAGCCTGTGAAAGTCCACCATAGCGCACCTAACGCACCCCCAGCCCCGCAAGACTGACCTGCTACCGGTTCAGGAGAAGGAATACGATGAATCAGATGTCTGAGTGATGGATTCCAATGGCATCTAGACGCGTGTCCCTGACGGAGAAGATCTGGAGTCCCCCATCCTCTGCGCACTGGTCCCCAAACCCAGGCGTTCAGTGGCAGATTCGGAGGAAGCGGTTGCGCAGGCACCCGCTTTCCCCATTGAGGAGGTCTCCAACAACGACGATGAAGATGAAGATTGAGGACTGCGCAGCTGTACAACTCTTCCATGTTTTGTGTCAAGCCTGCCACCATCAATGTTTTTTTTTCTTCTGCTTACTTTGTGCTACCTAGATACGCCATCGCTAATGTGCATATTGTAATTTTTTGTCTTAAGCTTTGTTCGAGCTGGTTTCCTCCTCTGAGGCAGCCCTGAATTCGAGTAACTAAGGCTGGGATTGGTTAAGCACAGCTTGCCAACCCCACCTGTAGCATATGTGGCATTGTGTTTCTCAAATTAATAGAACAACCTAACTTACCAAATATATATATATATATATCTTATGCATTATCACAAGTATTACAATATTCAATAAAAATCTCTTTAGGTTGAACCTTCTCTCTAACAAAATGAAACTGAGTATCAATATGTTTCGTGTTTTTTGGAAACAAAGGATTGTTCTCCAGCTTGATTGAGCTTTGGTTGTCACACATGATTATTGTAACATCTTTTTGTTCTTATCCAACATCATGGACAAGTCTCCTCAACCAAATTGCATCACATGTGGCTACACACACTGCTTTATACTATGCTTTTGCAGAAGATAAGGATACAATACTTTTCTTCTTGTTGCTCCAAACAATTACCCCAGACTTGACATTGAAATCATAACCTCTTATGGATCTTTTGTCATCCAATTTTTCTACAAAATCTAAATCTGAAAAACCTGTCAAATTAACATCAGAAATATCAGTGTACTGAATACGAAAATCAATGGTTTCCTGAAGGTATCTCAAGACACCTTTTGCTACCACCCAATGGTTCTCAAGAGGCTTTGACATGAATTTACTTAACACAGTGACTGATAATGCTAAGTCAGGTCTAGTTGTAATCAAATAAATCAGACCCCCAACTAGTTGTTTATACAATGTGGCATCCACCTCTTTAGAATCATCATTAATATGAAGTTTGAGGTTATGTTGTAAAGGCAATGATGTAGCTTTGCACTGTTCCATTATGATTTTTTTCAATAATCCTCTAACATACTTTCCTTGAGTGAGAAAATTTTGACTAGAGTCCCTCCAAACTTCCAGACCCAAACAATAGTGTAATTCTCCGATGTCTTTCATTTCAAAAAATTGCGACATTTTCACTTTGATTTCTTTAATTAATTCATCAACATTTCCAGTGATAATTAAATCATCTACATATAAATAAATCAAAACAATTTTCCCCTTTTCATCAAACACAATATACAGATTTGGGTCATTTTTTCTCCTCTTATAACCATGCTACAAGAAAAAGGAGTCAATTTTTTCATACCATGACCTGGGTGCCTATTTTAATCCATATAGTACCTTTTTTTAATTTGCAGACTAAATGTTCCTGCCCATGTTTGATAAACACTTCAGGTTGTTTAAATAAACGATTTCTTCCAATTCTCCATTTAGAAAGGCTGGCTTCACATCTATTTGGTGTAGACTCCAATGATGCTTTGTAGCTAAAGCAATTAACATTCTAATAGTGTTTAACTTAGCTATTGGAGCAAAGGTCTCCTCGTAATCAATTCCTTCTTTTTGTGAGTAACCTTTAGCTACCAACCTAGCTTTATATTTGTCTACACTACCATTTGCTTTGAATTTGGGTTTATATAACCATTTAAAACCTATAGGTTATTTCCCTTCTGGTAGTTCAACTAAATCCCAGGTTTTGTTTTTAATTATTGACTTGTATTCTTCTTTCATAGCTGCCCTCCATACATCATATTGAATTGTTTCATTATAATTTAAGGGCTCAACAACATTTAAAATGCTGGTGATAAGAGCATATTATTTATGCTTGCTGGTAAATGAGTTTGCCTACCTTATATCCTTGGTAGCAGGTGGTGAGCCCTGGTATTGCACCTAGAGTGCTGCAACTCCCAAGGGATGCCCTACTTTACTTTATCAACCCGGGGTTCGTACAAACTTTGAGGTGTTAGTGTTATATACACAACAGATGCATTTTTTTCATGTCATCCTCTTCTTCTTTATGAAAGGGTGCTATTTCTTAAACTATGAGAACAACTTGAAAGTAAATTGCTGGCAGGAAATGACAAAAAGGAAACTAAACTAAATTGCTGAAATGAAATGACAAGAATGAAACTAATTTAATTCGCAGGAAACAAGTAGCAGAAAGGAAACTAATTCTAAACCACAGTTAACTTGGCCAAACGGCTAAATTCACTCTACTTATCCTATGATCTATCTACCATGCTCCTATCCATGCAACTAAGTTATCCATGACTTAATTCTAATTAAAAAGAGTTAATTTGTAGCTTGGAGGGAAGAAAAGGGCTAAAAGAGGCTAACGGGGGGTTTAACACATGAAATGAGGTTTGGAAGTGGAAAGAGGGGGTTAAACCCTTATAAAACTTTATGATAGCGTGAGAAATGAATTTGGAGCAGACATAATTCAAAAATGCGATGGTGGAGTGCGATGGAGGACA
This sequence comes from Pinus albicaulis, assembly GCA_034641835.2. Lineage (NCBI taxonomy): Eukaryota > Viridiplantae > Streptophyta > Pinopsida > Pinales > Pinaceae > Pinus > Pinus albicaulis. The sequence continues at coordinate 1,112,228,244 of CM076575.1, read as the reverse complement.
AAAGTTGTGATGTGCGATGTGGTAATTACAACTTCGCAAGTTTAAAGGGATAGCAGTAAGGATTAGTGAGAATGAACTAAAATGTACGAAGTGTGATTGGTGACATGGTAAAGTTGTGGGTTGCGATCTGTGATGTGGTAAGTTCTACGAAGTGAGAAGTGTGATGAGTGACGTGGTGGAGTTATTGCAGTGGCGGAATGAGCGGTAATTGTTATGCGAAAAGCTAAATGATGCGATTTGCGATTTGTGATTTCGCAATATCGCAATTGCAAGAACGAGTGGTAAGTGTTTTAAAGGTAAAAGCTAAATGGTGCGAAGTGCGATTTGCAATGGGCGACATGGCAGTGGGACAGACAACGACGCGCGATCGCAATATCGCAATCAGTAAGAACAACGGTAAGTGATAAGGGAGAAAGGGAAAAGTTGCGAGATGCGATTTGCGATAGGATAAAACTACGGGATGTGATTTGTGATAGGGATGACGTGGCAGTGAGTCTGAAAGAAGAAGGGAAAATTTGTGATTTGCGATATTGTTACACAGTAATTTGTCACTGTCCCTACAATCCCCATCTCGCACATTGGAGGGTCATTTCTGTGACTAATTAGAAGTGTCATGCCTTGCAAATACCATCATTGCATCCCTTGCCATAAGGACAACATTCCCTCTATTGACCATTTCCTGAGCAAACCACTAAAAACACTTGTTTTGCCTTGGCGTTGGTAGCCCGTTATGCCCTCGCGCCAATGAGGAAAATTAACACTGAGCCCACACCAGTTGGTGCTCTGTCTCAGTGAGCTGCCCACGCCAATCTGTTTATGGAAAGTTTTTTAAAAATAGAGGCGAAGTTTCGATCACAACAACTTCGTGGATAAGTCATAGGGAGTGGTTCGACTGAATAACCACGGACTTCCTCCTTTGGCCTCTTGTTTCCACCTTATGGGGAAACCTCCCAAGGGATAAGGCCTCCCTTCCACTATTATAGGGATCCCAACCTCCTCCTCTCCTATATAAATATAGCCATATTCCATTAATGTGCTAGTTGAACATGTTCTAGTTGAACAGATAGCTAAAAAAGTTAGCATAGAGAAGAAGCAATCATAGCTTCAGGAGAACAGTGCAGAGTTTGATTGTTTGTGTGTGTTGAGAACATAGTGAGATCTTGGACCTTTGTTCATGAGGGTGTGGCAAACGTGCTTGGATACAGACCTGCCGAAGGAGAGCCCCAACATGAAGGCTTGGTTGTAAAATCCCCTTGTCTTTATCATAATAAAATGCATCTGATGTTTATCTTACACTCTTGTTTACAATTATAATGAGATTTCTAGCATTCCTTGATCAGTTAGATAGGTTGTAATTTTTTTATGTTTGTCTTGGTTTTACGTTTTTCGTGGTGTCTTGACTGTCTGTATAGGTAATCGAACGTTGGTAGCAGCGTGTATCGAGCTTGAGGAGAGCGACATATCAAGAAGCTTCGACGGAAGACGACAACATAGCATCAGAATAGGGTAGGCCATCTTCTTTGCTCTGAATTTCATTTACAATCTAGGAAGGTAGATGTTAGTATGTTCCCGTAGTTGCTAGACCCACCCTAAGGCTAGAGGGATCACCTCTGTCCGCAGAGGGGATTTACTTGGACAACAAATTGGTGACTTTGTTGGGGAGTTTCCTTTGAGTTTGTCACCCTTTGAGGTCTTATTCATTCGACGGATTTAGTTGAACGACCATTTCCCTGTTTGTTCCTATGTTTTTCATCAATTACGATCTTTTAGTTTTTTCTTGAAGTGGTGAGTCTGGTCTTGGTTGGGAGAAATTCTTTGTTTTTCCTGTTCAGGCATTGGCACTTTTATTTTTCTGACAGTAGCGCCGATTGGCGCTAGTTGTCATTTAGCAATCTGCGCCAATTGGCCAATGGCGTTATTTTTCAGTGAGCAAGTCACGCCAGTTGGCGCTAGTTTCACCCACCAAATTCGTGCCAATTTCAGGGTGTATGAAAAATTGAGGTTTTTTCCGTAAATCCTTCACCAGTGTGTCTTTCCCTTCCGATATTTTTCTCTATATGATTTACTCGTTCTCTCCTCTACTTTTTCACTTATGAGTATAGATTACATTGCTCTTTGTTCAACTGAAAAGGCTTCTTTCTTGATTGCTTGATGTAAAAGGGAATGAATGCCTTGTTTTGAGCTCATGCTTTGGAAGTCCTTTTTGTGCTTGACCTCATATGTCTTATAGCCTTTTGAGGAGTTTCGTCACAAAGTTTTCAGAACAACGATTGCATTCTTAGTGTTTGTTGCATCTCTTTTGCATTCATCATGTCATTAAAGAAATTTGCGTTCATTTAGTTTTCGTCTCATAGTTTTCTTTTCATTAAAATGCATTAGATCACATTGCATTGAAAAGTCTTTTTTGAGATCCATCATTGAACTTAGATTACATTGTTTAATGATTGAAAGCTAAAAATCACATCGAGTGCATTCTCTTTCATTAAAAGCATGCATTAAGTAGATTCTCATTTCATCAAAAAATGCATTGAGTGCATTCTTATTCTTTCAAAAAAAGGAAATTGTGCATAGATTACAATTGCATAGTTTTCAAAAAAGAGGATTTTGCATAGATTACATTGCATAATTCGCATCGTTGAATGTTTTAGACTAATTTTGGATAGTGAAAGTCATCTAGTTTGGAAAAAGTTTCTTTTTCAGTATTTTTGTTTATTGCATCATTGTTTGGAACTCTTCCCTTAACTAGATAGCATTCATCGAATTGAAATAATTCTTTCCTCATATAGCTGCATATAGGAGATTGTCAGATGACTTGGGGTAGGGTCTTGAAACCGAGACATAATTCAAGATCAACTTTAAAATTTATTGAATTAACCTAAGGAAGCATTGAAACCTAACGAAAAATTTTTAGTGGTCTAGGCTAGAGACGTGTTCTGGCGTCTTTAAACCTAGCAGTTGTCGCTCACCATCTGGCTTCAGACAGTGCTAGTATGGACTTGTGCTCCCTGTACCGTCGAGTATATAAAGGGATACCCTTCTAGGTTGCAATCCTTTATCCATAGGAAGCCGAGTCTGCCGCCTTGTAACCATGATACACCGAACACAACATTCGGGGAGACTACCTGCACGTACATCAAGTCCTTGGTCATTTCTGTTTCATTTGATCACCAAGGTGTATATGGAAGTTCACGGAAATTGGTATACCCTCTTGCTTACATTACCTGAGCAGTCATTTTGGTCTTTTTGTGACTCTTTAAAAGTGAAAATATCATCAAGCGCTTGTCCTTTCATGCTCGTTTCAACCTAAAAGTGATAGAACTGTCGCCTTTTGCCTGTTTCTTGACTCTTAAAATATGAAACGTCAGAGTTTTGTTTCAATGTCCTAAAAAATTAAATGTTCACGAAATATTCCTAGTTAAAGTTATCTTCCTTGGTGTTTTGTTTTATGGTTGTTTCCAATGGAAACATTTCCAGAGTTTACCAACCAAGGAATCCCCTCCTAGGGGAATCCTAGTCATTTTCCTTCTTTTGGGAATGTTGGTGCTCCTTATATGGCAACGTTATCCCTGCCTGGATTAACTTTTGGGTTACCTGTTTGGTTATTCTCGACCTCTGTGGTCTCGACTGCTTCGTCCACTGTAAAACCATCTCATCCACCTGAACAACATCATGTTGATTCTAAAGTGGACCCCTCCCCTTCTTCGCTCGTTTCTTCGTCCTCCTCTTCTACTTCACCTGGTGAAAATCTGGATTCTAGTAATCAGGTGGCTAAGAAGAAGAAGAAGAAGACGAAGAAGAAGAAGTCAGATAAAGGAGAGGCTAGCTCTGCGGCTATTGCGCCTAAGAAACGATCCATCAATAAACCATCCAACCTTCCACGGAAAGTCAGATTCCCTTGCATTTTGTGCAAATGTGACCATCTTCTTCGAGATTGCCCTGCCATTCCCAACGTACTTGAAGTATGGTCCAACGGTCGTCCGTCGTTGCCTTTGGCTTCTGGAAGTCATCTTGGTGGCACATCTTCAACTAGTGTTGATAAGACTCATAAGAAATAGGGTAAGATTACCAATCCCTGCAAGTTGTGTGAAGGGAATCATCCCATTCACCTTTGTTCGTACATGGATGAAGCCAAGAGAGTGTTGGACAACTTTACTATTTCTGCACCCTGCCTTCTGGCTGGTGTTTGGTCAATTTAGTGTGTCCTAAATTGCTAACATAAATTATCAACCAGGGATTCGTAAGCTGACGAAGTGTGGTGCACTATATGTGCAAGATAACCTATCTCTTACTTTTTGTCGTTTTTGGATTTTTATGAAATTCTAAAAGACAAGTATGGTTATGGATATTCAAGGAAATGATGTCCTTTATAATGATTTACCAACTTGAAACTGAAAAAAGAATTTGAAACATACAATGACAAAACTTGAAAGGAAATGAAAATGTGCTACTGAAATGAAAAAGGTGCTGCTAATCTAATAAATCAAAATAGTGAACTAGTGAGCATGAAACCAAACTATTCTTGTTGCTGTCTAAACACAAAAGAAACTATGCTGAAAGAAATCCAAAAGTTGCAATAAAGTAAATCTAAATCAAATTACATCAACTTGTCTTCTGATCCCTCATCATTAGTCCAGCTATGATTTTCGGAAGTAACCATAAACAATTTGAGTAACTGATATCTAACTTGCAGAAAGTGAACTAATATCAAACTATACATCCATAATTCAATCCCTCACCATCAGTCCAGCTGTGGCTTTCGGAGGCAACTGAAGATGTTATGAGCAATTTAATATATCTAACTTGCAGAAAGGAAACTAATATCAAACTACACATTTCATAATACAATCCCTCACCATCAGTCCAGCTGTGGCTTTCGGAGGCAACTGAAGATGTTATGAGAAGTTTAATATATCTAAATTGCAGAAAGGAAACTAATATCAAACTACACATTTCATAATACAATCCCTCACCATCAGTCCAGCTGTGGCTTTCGGAGGCAACTGAAGATGTTATGAGCAGTTTAATATATCTAAATTTGCATAAAGGAAACTAATATCAAACTACACATTTCATAATACAATCCCTCACCATCAGTCCAGCTGTGGCTTTCGGAGGTAACTGAAAATGACATGAGCAATTTAATATATCTAAATCTAACTACTGAAGTAAATGTGCAAGACTGAAATAAACAAAGCAGTGCTGGAATTAAACAAAAAGTAAATTAGCAGCAGAACAATATTGATTCCATGTCATTAGTCAAAAGATATGCAAATGCCCGGGCTGCCATGAAAAATTATGCTAAAAGCTATGATTTCAAAAAGCAATCTAAGTAAGGAAAATGACAAAACAGAATTGAAAGCAACTTATCTAGAAAACATGTAAAAGCCTCCTTGGATAGCAGGGGCCCTCTGCTACCAATTTGGTGAAGTCCTTCAGCTCCTTAAAGATAAGATCACAATAGCATCAAAGAACTAAGCTTCTTTATTCAAAAACTCATAAATCTACATCCCATTCCATCTTGAAATTTGTTACAAATCTACTTCCTCATTACTTTCTCATTACTTCTTCATTACCTATGATAGGAGAAAGCTTCTCCTATTTATACAAACTATGAGGAGTCATCTCATTAATGGGAGTCCATGAATCTCTCCCTCCATCTCTAGAGTTACAATCAAAATAGGAATGATAAGACACATGTCTTTCTAGAGTTTCAACACAACTTGAAGAATGAGACACATATCCTCTTAGAGTTTCAATACAACAAGGAAGTGAGACACATATCCTCTTGATCCCATAATCTTCTCCAACCAAATTCGAATTTGGCTTTAGAGTGCCACATAAGAGTCTTCTAGAAGTCTCCTTTTGACCTACACATGTCACAAAACTCATAACACATATATAGATATATGAAACTATGTTAATTTTCTAGTTTCTAATCATAAATTCACTTAAAATACATAAAATAAATAACTTTGAAAAACAAGGATCCTAACCCATATATTTATGAAAATGGTTACTTGATGTAGGGTTTTAGGTCAAATGGCTATGAAATAAGAGCTAAATGGTTATGACATAATGGAAATATGTATGAATATGGAGAACATTTTTGAGACTCAACAGCTGGTTGCCAGAAGCTTTCTTCGAGTCCTCCACTAGTTGATTCAACGATTGGTCAAGAGTCATCCTTGGTTGATCCTGCTCCCCCAGAAATTAAAATTCAAGAATCCATCCCCAACCAATCATTGGACGTGGCATCGGTCGACTTGATCCCGTCTATGGTTCATCAGGTATTTTCTGTCGAGAATGGATCTCATCCCCCTCATGTTCTTCTTGTTTCATCAGATTCTTCGGACTTAGAGAAAGTTTCTTCTATCCCTGTAGTTCAAGAAGTTGCTCCTCATGATTCCGTGATGGTGGTCCAGGAGGATGCTCCTCTTGCTCTAGTAACACCAGGGGAAGACCATCTCAGTTCGATGGTACCCCCTCCAAGTAGTTTTGTCGCTTCCTTCGATTGGAGTCGATTTTCAGGATACCGCCTTCCATCTTATGTGCCTTTCGAGATAATGGTACAAACCTTTGATTTGGTCGTACCCAGCACTATTATAGATGAAGGTGCATCTGTTAGTATTTTGTCTTCCACTACTTGGCAAGATTTTGGTTCTCCACCGCTTATGCCTGTTACTCAGAATTTGTTGGCTTTTAACAGAGGAACCAATCAACCGTTAGGGATCCTTCCGAAATTTCCTGTTACTTTGGGACGGAAAACCGTCTATATAGACATGATGGTTGTTCCAAGCCCCTTGGATTTCAATTTACTCTTGGGACGCGATTATACTTATGTCATGGGTGCACTTGTCTCCTCCCTCTTTTGTGTGATTTGTTTTCCACACAAAGGTTGGATCGTGACCTTTGATCAGCTTTCATTCTTTGGTCCCCATATGGAAGTTGGCCCACCATCTTCCCTTCCCGGTCTTTATCCGCCAGTTGTGTCTTCCCCGTCGCAGGTCAATTATGTGGCTACCTGTCCCGTGCCTACATTCAGTGATAGTGCCATTGTGCATCGGGTCCTAATTTCCGAGATGTTGTTCTCCCATCGGATGAGAACCTCTTGGAAGCCATGACTTCTTATTCATCATGATGAGTTGTCTTCAAAGCAGAGTTTGTTTTCTTGTGTCAAGCTCCTTAAAAAATGAAACAAGCTCGTCGGATCAGAGTTTTTTTTCTTGTGTCAAGCTCCTTAAAAAATGAAACAAGGTGGTTGGAGCATGGTTCATTTTCTTGTGTCAAGCTCCTTAAAAAATGAAACAAGGTGGTCGGAGCACAGTTCATTTTCTTATGTCAAGCTCCTTAAAAAATGAAACAAGCTCTTATGAGGATAGTTCTTTTACTATGTCAACCTCATTAAAAAATGAAACAAGGCGTCATGAGGACAGTTCTTTTAATGTGTCAACCTCGTTAAAACAATGAAACACTTTCCTGTTCAATTTGAGTCTTTGATAAGATCTCGTAAAATCCCAGTCGAGTCTTTCTCTTGATCTCGTAACTTGAACCTTCACTCCATCTGCCTTTCATATGGATTGAAGCTTGGGGGGCATGTACCTCGAATTGAGTCACCATGCTGGGGGCATGCTTATTTTTTCAAGCATAGTTTGTTTCCGTTTCAAGCTTGTGTAAAAATGAAACCGATTTCAAGCATAGTTTATCTTTGTTTCAAGCTTGTGTAAAAATGAAACCAACTTCAAGCAGATTTTTTTGATTTCAAGCTTGTGTAAAAATGAAACCATTCCCATTTTACCTCTCGTTATTGCCATTTTATCAGCTTGTTTTGCCAGATGAGCCTTGGTTTTCTCATTCCACCGTCACTATCTGCTTGGCCGATCATATGTCTTCACTTGGTTGTTTTACCCATTCCTGAGGAATTGCTGTGATGAGTGGTCTTGTTAGCCAGCCTCTTGACCTTTATCTTGTTCTGAGTAGTTCCACCATCACCGGAACCAGTTTCTACCCTTTATACCACTCGTTCCTCCAGGAGGAGTCACCTTTCAGCTCTTTTCTGACTCTCTAAAATTGATAAGATTGTCGAGACGCTTGTTGTTTTGAACTCGTTAAATGGCTGCGAAGCGATATCTACCCAGTATACATTTACCCATTTTTCGGGCTGGGATAGATTATTTACGAAAAAGGAATACCTTAGCCTATCACGACTAAGAGGTTCTCTCAGAGATAGTTTTCTATCTTTTTGGATCTGTGAGTCTAACTACGAAAAGGGACTACTAGAGTTTTCTTTTATGCCTTATTTTCAAACTCTCTAAACATGAAAATATGTTGAGTTCTTCCTTTGTCAGACTCGTTAAAAATGATGACATCGGACTCTGTCGTTATGATGTTATTCGAGTTCCTCCTTCCTAGGGCTCGGAAAATGTACTAGGTTGGATTTGTCTGAAGGACAAACTTATATGACAAGAATATGGTATCCTCTTCAAGCTTGTGTAAAAATAAAGAGGTACTCGCCAAAAATGGTGGGGGAAAATGGAAGTTATTCGTCAGTTGTGTCGGCAGTATGTCACTCTTGAACATGACACTTGTCCACAATTCATGTCGGGTTGGGATATATTCACTCTGTCACTTTGCCTCCATGGGTTTGGGAAATCCATTTGCCTCTCATTCGATTACCAATTTTTTCAACATGACCTCTAATCTTATTTGAGTCAAATGTTTCCAAATTCCAGAGTCGTGTCGCCGATATGTTCAAGAGAAAATCCTTCTACAGTTTGTACATTCCCTGATCCTCTGTTTCAGTCTTTATTCACACTCATATTACCTTCTCGATTTTTGTTGATGATGTGGGATTCATTATGATCCTCCGTCAACGGATCACTTCCTGTCCACTTCAGCTCATTATCTGGGAAGTTGATCTAGAGACTCCTTTCTGGTACCCTAGGGCTAGAGGGATTTATAGGTTCACATCATTGGCCTTCGATCATGTGATTTCACGGGTGTTCGACTTCAGCTCACTATTCACATTCCGTGGATTGTACTAGTAGTACCTTGAGATCCATTGACATTATGGGTGGTCTCTCTCGCGCTTGTTAACGGTTCACATCATTGACCGGTAATCAAGTGATTTTCTAGCATGTTCGACTTCAACACGTCTATTCACATGTTGGAATTTGTACTTTGATCAGGTGGTGTCAGAGCGCAAGACCCTGGGCTTCGATCACAAAAGTCCAAGTTGCGATGAGTGATGAGTCATTCATGATTATATACATGATTCCTTAGATGGATGGCTACGCCCATGCCATGGATCTATTTCGTATGATTCCTTCATTCAGATGGCTGCATCCATGCCGAGGATCCATTCACATGATCCTTTTCTTGATGGATAGCTGTGACTATACCATGGATTCATGTATTTTCAATGGAGATTTCAGTTATGTATATGTATCTATGCTTGATTTGCAGGTCTCCCGACAACAGCGTCTGGTTCCTTGCACGTACTTGTAAATAATTTCACCCCTCACTCATGTTTGGACTTCATACTTTAGGGGGCATCTATTACACAGTAATTTGTCACTGTCCTTGCAATCCCCATCTCGCACATTGGAGGGTCATTTCTGTGACTAATTATAAGTGTCATGCCTTGCAAATACCATCGTTGCATCCATTTCCATGACGACAACATTCCCTCTGTTGACCATTTCCTGAGCAGACCACTAAAAACACATGTTTTTGCCTTGGCGCTGGTAGCCCGTTATGCCCTCGCGCTAATGAGGAAAATTAACACTGAGCCCATGCCAGTTGGTGCTTTGTTTATGGAAATTTTTTTAAAAATAGAGGCGAAGTTTCGATCACAACAACTTCGTGGATGAGTCATAGGGAGTGGTTCGACTGAATAACCACGGCCTTCCTCCTTTGGCCTCTTGTTTCCACCTTATGGGGAAACCTCCCAAGGGATAAGGCCTCCCTTCCACTATTGTAGGGATCCCAGCCTCCCCCTCTCCTCTATAAATATAGCCATATTCCATTGATGTGCTAGTTGAGCATGTTCTAGTTGAATAGATAGCTGAAAAAGTTAGCATAGAGAAGAAGCAATCATAGCTTTGGGAGAACAGTGCAGAGTGTGATTTTTTGTGTGTGTTGAGAACATAGTGAGATCTTGGACCTTTGTTCATGAGGGTGTGGCAAATCTGCTTGGATACAGACCTACCGAAGGAGAGCCTCAACATCAAGGCTTGATTGTAAACTCCCCTTGTCTTTATCATAATAAAATGCATCTGATGTTTATCTTCCACTCTTGTTTACAATTATAATGATATTTCTAGCATTCCTTGATCAGTTAGATAGGTTGTAATTGTTTTATGTTTGTCTTGGTTTTACGTTTGTCGTGGTGTCTTGACTGTCTGTACAGGTAATCGAACGTTGGTAGCAGCGTGTATCGAGCTTGAGGAGAGCGACAGATCAAGAAGCGTCGACGGAAGACGACAACATAGCATCAGAACAGGGTAGGCCATCTTCTTTGCTCTGAATTTCATTTACAATCTAGGAAGGTAGATGTTAGTATGTTCCCATAGTTGCTAGACCCACCCTAGGGCTAGAGGGATCGCCTCTGTCCACAAAGGGGATTTACCTGGACAAAAAATATGCGATGTCGCAATATCACAATCGCAAGAACCAGCAGTAAGTGTTTAAAGGTAAAAGCTAAGAGTTACGATTTGCGAAGTGCAATGTATGGCGGTGGGAGACTCAAGGAGCAAAGGAAGAGGTCACGTTCGAATGGGTTTGAATGATTTTTCACTTGTTTTTCATAAAAAGGGTAAGGCAGTGAGAATAAGTGGGAAAAAGCACAGATGGAGGGTGTAACAGCAGTGCGCAGAGCGTAACAATAGAGATGGAAGGGAGATGAAAGACGAAGCAGGAGGTGCTAGAGAACTTCCCTCTGGGCTATGCTGCCCATACCTATTATCAACCTGCCTATTTATGCAAGAAAGACAGACAATATGTTCATGAAGATGCAAGCACCGATCTAATCTATTTCTAGGAAATCATAAGAGAGAAAGCATTTTTGGTCTGTGGGAAAAGGTCTACCCTCCTCGAACTCTATTGAAAAAGTTGAGAGGGGAAGGTTGACCTCACAACTTTATGGATTTTATCACTATTATACCACTCTGTAAGAAGATTGAATCTACATCAAAAGACAACAGGAAGTGAACTAAAACATCAATAAAAATACTAGCAAACTAGCTAAATGTTCAGAAGAAAAAATAGCTAAATGACATGAAAGAAAAGAATGGAAATAGCAGAGAAGCTGAGGTACATGGGTTGGGCCCTAACCCACAAGCCCAGATATCTGGAACTAGATCAATAAAATGGCATCTCTCTACTCATTTCATAAAAAGAACAGTCTGTTACATCCATCAAAGTTTTAATAGATCCTCATGACTTTACAGCAAAACTTTGAATCCAATGGAATGGAATGGAAGTGGAGTGGAATGAAAATCCCCTAATTAGCTCTTGATCGGCTTTATTTATCCTAAAGGGAATCTACCAACAGCTCCCTAAAACATACTTATTGAGTCCACTTTGACTCCAAGTAAACCATCGATTGAGTGCACTTTGTCTTCAGTTTGTTTGGTTGCATTTGATAGTTAAGGAGGGTGGACAACCCCCTTGAATCTCTCCAATATTTCTCCATAATTTCCTGACATTGTACTCATTTTTTCTCCAATCTTGATCTTCCAGTGGCAGGGAGCAAGTCCTTAAATCATCTCCTTCTCTAAATCTGCGTAATTTTCCCAATATTCTCACAATATTCTACAAAAATAAGAAATATTAGGCGTAAATATGCAATTACCTTTAAACCTTCCTAAGAAAATATTAAAGCATAAGAAAATATTATTAAGTGCAGAAGGAGATATTTAATACATCATTTTATGTGCATAAGAGAGGTAGATGGGCCTAAGAAAGGCTATATGGGCCATAATTTATGTCTAATTTAGAGGCCCATCATCACCCCCCTACTGAAACCGTTGCTCATCCTCTGAGCAACCTATTCATCCTCCCTGCCTTATGGTCTTTCCTACATGCTGGCTTATTTCATTTTCTGTTTTATTGGCCCATGCGCTGCTCTTCTGCTAAACTCTTTGCTACAATTATTCCTGTAGGTGCTTCATGGAGGTCCTTAGATGCCTTAAGTAAATCTGTTTTGCATGAGAAGAGGTGGTGGATCCACCTTTTACTTGATTTTTTTTTTCTCTTTTCTTTTTCTTTTTTTCTTTTTATTGCATGCAAATTAAACTTGCAATTCTTTTTTTTCTGTGAATTGAGTTCACCCTTGGTTATCCCTTGGCACTCCTTGTCCTCTATTACAACGAGCTGCTTACTACCCACTTTCTCAAGTCCTTTTTACTTTTGTCTTGTTCCTTTTCTTGGTGGAAAAAGTGAGGCTAGTTTCTAGATAAGGCTGAGGTTGATCTACTACTGATTTTGGCTATATAAAAAATATTTCCTTCTCACTCTTTTTAATGTTTTATTAAGCTAAAATAGATTCGAAGAAACTGTTAGATGATTGCATACCTGAGCCTTACCATTGATTTGTTTTTTCATGTGATATTGAAGCTGCTGCTGATATGGATGTTGAAGTTGTCTTTAGTGGTTACGAACCTTCATTCGATAATCTTCTTTAGGTCCTTTTGGAGCTTTTGAGCATAGGAGGAGGAAGTCCAAGTTTTACTACCTTTGACTTAAGTGTTGACCAAATTTCTTTTTGTGCCAACTTGCTATTTTCTGCTTGCAAAGGTTGGAGAGCACTTGCATTCATCAGAGAGAGATACATGGAGAAATGCACAATTTTATTTATTTATTTTTTATTTCATTTTTCATTTATTTATTTATTTAAGGCCTACTACCTGTCTCCATGAGGTTTTCAACTAGAAGGTTTGCCTAGGTGCCTAAAAGGAGGTTTTCACCTAGGATTTTTTATTTTTTATTTTTTTCAACCCAATGACCGCCTCATGGAGGTTTTCAATCAATGAGCCAATCCCATATGCCTCAAAGAGTTTTTCATATGAGGTTTTATTCTTTCCCTTTTTTTTCTTTTTTTTTCTTTTTTTTCACTTTCCTACTCTACTTTAAAAAAACAAAACCTTTTTCAAGTGTAGGAATACTTCCAATGGAGCCATGTACACATCAAGATGATAGATAAAATTAGGTGCACACTTGGAATACATGCTCTGACATGTACCTGAATATGAGAGATGAATTTCTTTGATTGGGATTGTATCAAGTGTTGTTGGAGAAGAGTGTGTTGCTGCAGCTTAATGACTGTTTGGAACCATATGTCAATATAGTTGTGATGCCACTAGTTCACTTGCTAAGTTGGATCACCTTGGATGTCCTCTTCTATTATGACATTCAAATCTTCCTCTTTTTGATGATTTCTCTCTTGAACACATGGAGGAAATGTTGGTAAACATGAGGGAAACTTCTCAACATCTGATTCCGGTATCTTCTCTTCATCAAGTGCAGCCCTTGATTCTTTGATCTCCTCATTCATATCTTCTTCTTCTTTATGTTGTCCTTCAATGACATTAAGAAAATATCTTCTTTGCAATACCTTTCTTGAACTAATATGCAGACCATTTAGATCAAGAGGATATGTTTGGTAGTGTTGCACCTCAACATTGTAAGTGGGCTGATATACTTCATGGTGTGGGTTTTGAAATGGTGGTACAGGTAGTTGAGTGGGGGTGGATATATGAGATGGATGTGTTTGAGGTTGTGGTTGTGGTGGAGGTGGATGGTAGGGATAGCATGGAGTTGGGTATCAAGGATATGGAGGGAAATATTGAGGATATTGTGGATTTTCCGAATAAGGACCTTGCCAACCATGTTGCCAAGATTGGTTTTGGGGGTGAGCTGGCCAATGTTGCCAAGGGGAGAGTGTATCCCAATTAGTTTGAGATGGATGTGAATAATCTTGAAATTGTGAAGTGGATCCTTGCATCATATCAAGTTGACTAGGTTGCCAGGGTATCCTTGGAGCTACATAACATAGCTTCTTTGGTGATTGCCTTACTCCATTATCTTCTTGGTAAAATTATTTAAACCTGGGGAATGATGAAAAACATTTGGTAGCATATGATTCTGCATGGATAACAAAAATATCAGCATCTTCTTTTTTCTCATTTTGCATTCTTAACATTTCTACTTGTTCACTTATACTGCTAATAATTTATGTTTTAAAGTTATCAAGCAAATTTCCAAGTTCATCTTGCCTTACCAATGTTGATGTTGATTTACTTACTCTTTCCCTTCCTCTGGATATGCACTTGCATGTTTCACAAATTTCTTCAAATGATAATTGGTATACATATCCTCTACTCATGAGATTAAGGAGATCAATCCACTCATCCCTAATTGTTCTAAGTAAGAGGGTTTTTAGTGTGTGAAATCCTAGATCATGAAATTTTTCCCTCTTAACATTATACATGAACCTCTCTATTAGATCCTCAAGGCTCTCATCTTCTTCTTGGTTCATTCTAAAAATTTCTTCTCTAAGATTATGATCTTTATATTTTTCTACAAATATCGTTTTCATATCATTCCATGATCTTATTGAATTAGTACCTAGACTCATGAACCATTTAAGAGATATATCCTTCAATGTTGCAAGAAACAATCTCAGTTTTTGATTGTGTGATTAGTAGCCATAAGACCTACAAAGTATCTCAAATTCAAATAGAAATTTTTCCGGATCCTCTGTCCTCATACCATGGAAGTTGGGAAGGAAAGATAGAGGGATATTCTTCATAGGTACATTGATGTCCATATCTTGAATGGGAAAACCAATGAGATCTTCTTCATGGTCATCATATCCAACCGTCTCTTCTTCCTTCAAAAGTGTATGGTGATGTTGTTCTTACTACACCACGTGGTTAAGTGGAGGGGGGGTTGGTATTGGAGAAGTTTTTTTTTTTTTTTTTAATATTTTGAGTATCCCTACTCCTATGAGGCATGAAAATCATTTTTTTTTTTTTAATTTTTCAATATTTCGGAAATAACATGAAAAGGAAAGCAGAAAATAATGCTAAAATAGAATCAAAGCATCTACTAGACACCTCCCTGGAAACGGCACCAAAAAGTGGTGAGTCCTGGTATTGCACCAAGAGCACTGCAACTCCCAGGGGCTGCCCTACTTTACTTTATCAACCCGAGGTTCGTACAAACTTTGAGGTGATAGTGCTATATACACAACATATGCATTTTGTTCATGTCGTCCTCTTTTGCTTTATGAAAGGGTGTTATTTCTTAAACTATGAGAACAGCTTGAAAGTAAATTGCTGGCAGGAAATGACATAAAGGAAACTAAACTAAATTGCTGAAATGAAATGACAAGAATGAAACTAATTTAATTCACAGGAAACAAGTAGCAAAAAGGAAACTAATTCTAAACCACACTTAACTTGGCCAAATGGCTAAATTCACTCTACTTATCATATGATATATCTACCATGCTCCTATCCATGCAACTAAGCTATCCATGGCTCAATTCTAATTAAAAAGGTTTAATTTGCAGCTTGGAGGGAAGAAAAGGGCTAAAAGAGGCTAATAGGGGGTTTAACACATGAAATGAGGTTTGGAAGCAGAAATAGGGGTTAAAACCTTATAAAATGTTATGATAACGTGAGAAATGACATTGGAGCGGAAAAAACTCAAAAATGTGATGGTGGAGTGCGATGGAGGACAAAAGTTCCTATGTGGGATGTCGCAATCCCAACTTCGCAAGTTTAAAGGGACAACGGTAAGGATTAACAAGAATGAACTAAAATAAGCGAAGTTCGATTGGCAACGTGGTAAAAGTTGCGAGCTACGATCTGTGATGTGGTAATTTCTGCGAAGTGCAAAGTGTGACGAGTGGCATGGCAGATTTATCGCATCGGTGGAATGAGCGGTAAGTGTTATGCAAAAATCTAAATGATGTGATTTGCGATTTGCGATTTCGCAATATTGCAATCACAAGAACAAGCGGTAAGTGTTTTAAAGGTAAAATCTAAATGGTGCGAAGTGCGATTTGCGATGGGTGACGTGGCAGTGGGACCGACAGCGGGGCGTGATCGCAATATCGTAATCGGAAAGAACAACGGTAAGTGTTAAGGGAGAAAGGGAAAATTTGCGGGATGCGATTTGCGATAGGATAAGAATTGCGGGATGCGATTTGCAATAGGATAAAAACTACGAGATGTTATTTGCGATAGGTATGACATGGCAGTGAGTCTGAAAGAAAAAGGGAAAATTTGTGATTCGCAATATGCGATGTCTCAATATCGCAATCGCAAGAACCAACAGTAAGTGTTTAAAGGTAAAAGCTAAGAGTTGTGATTTGCAAAGTGTGATGTACGGCAGTGGGAGACTCGAGGAGCAAAGGTAGAGGTTGTGTTCGAATGGGTTGGAATGTTTTTTCACGTATTTTGCATCAAAAGGGTAAGGCGGTGAGAATAAGTGGGAAAAAGTGGAGATGGAGGGTGTAACAGCAGCGTCCAAAGCGTAACAACAGAGATGGAAGGGAGATGAAAGATGAAGCATGAGGTGTTGGAGAACTTCCCTCTGGGCTATGCTGCCCGTACCTGTTATCAACCTGCCTATTTATGCAAGAAAGGCAAACAATCTATTCATGAAGATACAAGCATTGATCTAATCTATTTCCAGGAAATCATAAGTGAGAAATCATTTTTGGTCTATGGGAAAAGGTCTACCCTCCTCGAGCTCTATTGACAGAGTTGAGAGGCGAAGGCTGAACTCACAACTTTATGGATTTTATCACTATTCTACCACTCTATAAGCAAATTAAATCTACAACAAAAGACAACAGGAAGTGAACTAAAACATCAATAAAAATACCAACAAATTGGCTAAATGTTCAAAAGAAAAACTAGCTAAATGACATGAAAGAAAAGAATGGAAATAGCAGAGAAGTTGAGGTACATGGGTTGGGATCTAACCCACGAGCCCATCTCTCTGAAACTAGATCAATAAAATGGTATCTCTCTATTCATTTCATAGAAAGAACAGTCTGTTACATCCATCAAAGTTTTAATAGAGCCTCATAGCTTTACAACAAATTTCGAATGGAATGGAATGGAAGTAGAGTGGAATGGAAGTCCCCTAATTAGCTCTTGATAAGCTTTATTTATCCTAAAGGGTAGCTACCAACAGCTCCCTACAACATAGTGATTGAGTCCACTTTGACTCCAAGTAAACCATCGATTGAGTGCACTTCGTCTTTAGTTTTCTTGGTTTCCTTTGATAGTTAAGGAGGGTGGAAAACCCCCTTGAATCTCTCCAAGATTTCTCCATAATTTCCTGACATTGTGCTCATTTATTCTCTAATATTGACCTTCCAATGGCAGGGAGAAAGTCCCTAAATCATCTCCTTCTCCAAATTTGCGTAATCTGCCCAATATTCTCACAATATTCTACAAAAATAATCAATATTAGGCACAAATATGCAATTACCTTTAAACCTTCCTAAGAAAATATTAAAACATAAAAAAACATTATTAAGTGCAGAAGGATATATTTAATATATCTTTTTATGTGCATAAGAGAGGTAGATGGGCCTAAGAAAGGTTATATGGGCCTTAATTTATGTCTAATTTAGAGGCCCATCCGCGGATTTGCCTCAAATCTGTATTGCTCACTCCTTAGTGGACTCGGATTGTTGTCTGTACTTGCATCACTTGCTTCTTCTTTTTGTTGTTGTTGCTGTTGCACATCATTGTCTTTAATTTCCTCATTGTCATCTTCAATTAGCAAAGTCTTATGCCGCTCCTCATAGCTTTTTTCTTTGTTCCCTTCAACTTGCTCATGGAATATAACATCTCTACTCACAAATACCTTGTGAGTAGATGTATTAAATAGTTTGTACACTTTGAACTCAGAACAATACCCTATAAATATGCATTTTTATGGCTTTAGCATCTAATTTCTTCCTATCCTCCTTAGGAATATGAGTAGAAGATTTCGAACCAAATGCTCGAAAATCTTTTCCTGCGGGCTTAAAAACATAAAATGCCTCAAATGGAGTCTTGTGATAAAGACACACAGTTGGGCTTCTATTCTTTAAATATACTGCGGTATTTATATCTTCTTTGCAAAATCCATTAGATATGTTCTTACCTTTCAACATATTGCATGCACACTCCATCAGAGTTCGATTCTTCCTCTCTACAACCCCATTCTACTGTGGAGTGTGGGGTACTATAAACTGTTGAATTATCCCATGATACCTGCAATATTTGATGAAGTTTCCCAACTTGTATTCTCCCCCTTGATCTGAGTGGAGAATTTTGATGACCTTCCTTGTTTTTTTTTGAACCATATTTCTGAATTCTTTAAAATATTCAAAGGTATGACTTTTCTTTCTGAGAAAATATACCCAAGTATATCATTTGCAATCATCAAAAAAATAATAAAAATTAATATGCTCTTCTTGATGATATTGTCTACATTGGTCCACATATGTCAGTGTGCACAAGTTCAAGGATATCTCTCTTTCTTCTATTTAAACTTGAGGGAAATTCATCTTTCTGCATCTTTCCTAATGCACATCCTTCACAATCAACATGTGCATTTTTTAAAACATGAATACCATCAACCATACCTTATTTATGTAGCACCAATAAGTCATGAAGATTGATGCGTCTGAATCATTGATGCCAAATACTCTCTATTGTCATCATTCTTGAAGTCAAAGCTTGGTGTGGTACGGTTGTGACATTCGACTTGTACAAACCTCCAAATTGTATTACAGATGCAACCAGTTTTTATTTATCCAACAAATCCTTTATGACACAATAAGTTTTAAAAATATCCACCTTCAAGTTCTCGTCTACAATCATGGAGACATAAATAATATTTTTTTTAATGCCCGATACATACATCACATTCTGGATGTGCCTGATATTTCCATCAGGAAGTGTCACAGGAATGTCTCCATATCCTTTGATATGGTAGGCCCTGTCATCACCAAGGTAGATATTAGCACCATTGTTGGTTTCTTTAAAACTTTCAAACTAGTGCTTATTACCTGTCATGTGATTGGATGCTCCAGATTCCACAAACCAGGTTTTGACTTCATCAATATCAGTAGAAAGAGAAAAATTCGACACAAAAAATTTGAGTTCATGAGTATGGTCTTTGTCAGCAAAGTGCCTTGTATGTTTCTTCTCTATATGTCTGGCTTCATCAGCCCTCTTTTTATAACAATGTTTAGCAATGTGATCAGATTTACCACAATAAAAACACTTGGTTCCTGAATCATTTTTTGTCAAAGGCATACCTTAAAGTGGTATTTTCTGAGGTGTCCCACTGCCTTTTTTTCCTGCTCTGGGTTTCCCTCTGAAAGTATTTTTTTTCGCATGTGAGATCTTCACTTTGAGGCTTCAAATTCATCCGCCTCTATTCTTCCTGCATCAAGATCCCTATCAGCTCTTCAAAGGTGGGATAATTCTCCCTCATTGTCAACCCTATAATAAACATCTGATAATCATCAATCATACCATTCAAGGTAATCGTGACAAGATCAATGTTCGACACTTTCTCCCCTAAATCGCCCAAATTTTCTTTCAGGTCTTTGATTCGAGAGATGTATGCAGCAACATATTCATTCTCCTCCATTCTGATGGAGAGAATCTTACTCTTCAAGAACAATATTCGATTTGTGTTCTTTGTCTCATGCAGATCCTTGAGAGTCACCCAAATAAAATTGGCGGATTTACACCCTCTAATGTGGGGGATGATGTTGTCCTTCACTGACATCTTTAACAGAACCTTTGCTTTATTCTCACTCTTCTCCCAATCTTGGATTGTTGCAGTTGTTCCACCTCCAACTATGGTCAGCTTCGCCTCATCCCCATTTTCGATTTCCCACGCACTCGAATCCTCGAGCAATGTATGCAATTTAAATTTCCAATTGGTGTAATTCGACCCATCAAGCTTATTGCTCTCATTTAGGTACACTTATGCAATACGATTATTGATTGTGACAGGTTGATCTGTGGATCTGCCTCAAGATCCTCAATCTCCAACAATTGATCAAGGAGTGATATCCACAACAAGGCAACCTCAATTTCTAAAGAAACTAACACCAACATAGAGATCCTGGCCACTAAATTTTTACTAGGGATCTCAATTTAAAGTAAATTGAAAAAAACTCACCAATATCGAGTTTAAATGGAGTGCTCTGAAACGACACCCATTGAGAGAACTCAAAAAGAATATGAATCCTCGAGTAAAAACCCAAGACAATATACCCATTATCCATTGTTTTGAATTCCTTGCAGTCTCACAACTCTCCACAGGGTCTCTGTAATATTCGCATTGATACAAACACAACAATTGATCCACGTTTCCCACTCACCATGATCTATGCAACAACACTGTAACACAGCCCAGCTGCCACAAATCTGCTCACTGTACCAAAGGATTATTTGCTCACGCCTCCAAAGCTCACCACACCACAAAAATTTGGCAATGTACTAATGCTCGTATCGTAAAGTTGGGTAGCGTTAATAATGCTCGTCTCGTTAAATACAACCACGTTATTTCTCTAACGCCGCGAACCTCAAGGAATCTGTGTGCTATAGAACTGAGGTAATTTTACCACTTATAACACAGTGCTTGCTGACACATGCTTGCATTATAATGCCCTTTGTATAACCTGTAAGGTGATTTATAGCATCAAACAAGAGAGAGAAAATTCTCCTCTCACAAAATTTCGCACTGCTTTAATGTGAACGAGAGAAAAAAATTTTGCGTCTCTCCAGCCACTAAGGCTCGTGACACACCCAGCCACCACGTCTCTCGAATTAATCAGCCACTAAGGCTCCATTGCTGCCACTAAGGCTCTCGATTCTTCAACTAAGGCACTCCAGCCTCGAAGGCACTCAATTCAGCCACTAAGGCACTCAATTCAGCGACTAAAGCACTCACCAACCATTAAGGCTCACCAGATCTGATACAATGATAAAAATTGAGGACAAAACATATAATCTAAAACTAGCAGCTCACAGGCGAGCAAGCTGCACCTAGAGACTTCCCAACCAGAGAACACTCTCTTCATTTAATCATCAAATAAGTAATATATAGGCTTGCATCAATTTATGGAGGCTAGAAATGACTCCTTGAAAATACGAACTAATCCTAATTGTAGAAATTTATTAATACTGATAGTATTAACAGATTCTCCTGATCTAAAAAATTAGTCTTATGTTAGATACAGAATCCTTCCACTTA